>VXAY01007484.1:454715-472802 GCA_013399855.1 Oxyruncus cristatus | reverse complement strand
AGTGACTGAGATTTTGCTGCTAGAAGAAACTGTGTTATAATGGAATTTCAAAACATTAGTTTGCTATTTTCAGGTAGCAACACTTGTATAAAACTCTTCTGCATGGAAATTTTTAAGAAAGAGTGTTTTAACTGGTGACTAAGGCTAATCTGAAGAACTTAAAGGAAAGAAGTTCATTTTCACTTTGTGATATTTAATAAAATTCAAAATCACATCTGAGAAACACTAAATTAAGATGATAAAAATGCTGCTTTTCAAAAATGTTTCAGAGTGGTAAAAAAGACTTACCATCATGTTTGAAGGTGTCTGAAAAGTGATAGAGGTTTGTTGGGGAGTGATAATGTTGTGCAGTTCCTCTCCAGCCTGGTGAAGATACACTTCCTAATGAAGGACTGCTTAATCGTGGTCTATTCTTTGAACTAAATGAGGCTAAAGATGAAGTACCAGATTTGATTCTTAGGATAGCAGCATATGAAGTGGGGAGACCAGGAACAGCTTCTGAATATTCTGAGAAAAAAAGAACCAAAACCAAAAGAACAACAAGAAGTGAACACTGAAACAATACAAAATCCATCACTTTTCAAAAGAATATTTAGTTACTCAGTAGAAAAGTTAAAAAAAATTATCTATACAATGAGTGACAGCAACATCCCAGACTTGATGAGGGGCTCAGCTTCTACTGGGTAGCACCATAGAACTCTAAATCAGAAAATTCCCCTGCAGTTTCATCACAATATAAAAATCAGGTAGTTATTAAATTCCTTACTTTTACAAACTTGAGCTTTCAATGATTTTAGTTCTATTTCTATGACCCTATATTTCCATTACATAGTAGAAAAGTGTGTTCCAAGCCACCATCTTTCCTTCACGGCCTTTCGTTACTTTTTATGTGCAATGCAAAAACACTGACTGAAGCTAAATGTGCTCCGCAATTCAACACTACTCTGCAAATCAAGTGAGCTAGCTAAGCAGGCCAGGTCCATATATTCACAAATATATCTCTCCCAAAAACATACAAATACTAACCTCCTCTTCTGCCTCTGTAACTCCCTTTTTTTGCCTTTTCTGCCTGTATTTAAAATTTCAGTGTTTACAAATAAAGAATATGCCTAAGTTTTTGGTTCCCGTGTAATGCCAAGTATTACAGACTACTGAAATCAGTTGTCCTGAAAAGCAGCAGTCTTAAAGGAGGTGAGAAAAACATTTAAAAGTGCATTCATAGAGATGAGCAAAGGAATTCAGGCTGCATAGAAAGTGCCTATGAGAGAACTGATCTTTTGGAGGATGAGAGAAAGTGGCTGGAATAAAAAAGATCATTGTTCTGTCAATTATCCATTTGGTGATAAATATTTAAAATTTGGACATCCTTCACACTGGCATAACATGAAAAATGAAAAACTATGAGTGTTCAAAAATAGCAGCACACTCGATATAAAATCTCTAAAATACTAGATCATAGTCTCGGTGGAGAGCTTTTGCAAAACTATTCTAAGCATATTTTGAATTATTTAATATTTCAAATGGTTTAAAATTAGAGAAATATGTGTTTTACTTTATGAAGATAGTGACAGAGCATGCTTAGAGTCTTTAAGGTTTTGGAAAAGCTCATCTAAACACATTATTTATTGTCTCTGATAAGAAGAAGCTGAAGTTTGGCAAATGATGACCAGTATTTTAAAATTACCATTTTCATCTAGGCAAACTTTAAATACACATAATATTTGATGCAACCATATCACATTTAAATTTTGAATTGAAATTTTGACAATCAAATAGGAAAGACACAAATAATGAGAACTCTTCTTAATTTTTTTTTCATCCTGATGTCACAAACAATCTTCTTTATAATGTGCATCATTCTGTTTTGTATATCATAAGCATAATATCAACTTTCCTGGCCTCCAAAGTGAAGGAAAATAGAATACCACCCTGATTAATTAAAACATAGTATGGTCTTTTTGAAAAAGTATCATTGGAATATAAATATGATTTCACAAACAATATCTTTGATTGTCTTTCAAGACATCTCTTCAACATTTTGTAATATTGATGTATTTTAGTTCTTAGCAAATACAATTTTTCCATAGGGAAAAGTAAAGTAAAATCTTTTGAATTCCAGGGGAATATTGAAAAAACTTAAAACATTTTTATTAAAATCTATCCCCATTAAAATAACTTTTGTTTATCTTTATTCTGATTTCCTTGAGGTCAGTAGGTCAGTCTCTCATGGTCATTGAGGTTCCTTGAAGCAATTTTTATATTTTTACTTATTTTGTTCTCAACAAATGCAAATTTACTTCGTGAACAAAAATATTTTTTATCCTTCCAAATAGAATTTCAGAAAAATGAGCTGCAATAGAAATGCTCATGGTTAAACTGATCACATTAAATGCTTAATGTAAAATGGACATTTTCCTCCTGAGCAGAGAAGGAAGACATTCCCTGGGGAATATGGATACAGGAAAGGGATAAGACTCTTTCTAACATTGCCTGCATAAGAGGATGGCAATGCTTGGTGGTGAACATAGCGGTCCTGGTGGCAGGAGAGATAACTAGCTGGGCACTGTAGCTCCTCAGATCCTCACAGCTCAGACCCTTTGATACACCCCATGGAAATGCTGCAGGAAATCCAGAAACAGACAGACTGGGACACAATCCCATTTTTCTCACACGAAGCTGGGATGTGGCCAGGTTGTAGATGGTAACAAGAACTCAAGGACTCCTTGCAAAGGACTCTTGTTCTGAAAAGACACCACGCCTCTGTCTTTTTAATACACTTTCTGCCTATAACTCACAGTGAACAAATGATCTCTCATCTACATGAAGTGGACAGGGAAACAAAACAAAAATGTTAAACTAAAAAGTCTGGTGTCACAGAACTATCCCTGGGTATACTTTAACAGGGAAGTAGACTAGTTCTAACAGTGATACATATTCTGTTTTACAGGATCCGTTTCTACAGCTGGGATTAAAAAAAAAAAAAAAGAAAGATAACACTCGTGTTCACAGTTAGGAAGACATTCCTTCAGAGTGCACACAAACATAGAAGAAATACACAGTGGATAGAATTTTAATTTATAATTAAAAAAAATGCAGACCTGCCTTTGGTGCATACTTTACAACACAGTATAACAAATCTGAATGAGATTCTAAATGGAAGCATGATTGCAATAACATATAGAATGAATGTACTTTTCTCTTGAGAACTTTCTGCAGATACAGACACTTTTCTTTTTTCAGCATGGTATTATAGCCCTGTTTTATTTACCCTATGGCAAAGGACACAGGTTTGTAAAACTTTACATTGGTACTTTTCCAACAAGCTATTTTTCAGGATTAAATCAAGCTTTTTTCAACCTTTTTTCAAGCTATTCTACCTTGAGAAGATTCAAATAGTTATTCCCATGTAATTTCATTGGAAAAGCTATGAAAGTCTTCCTTGATGGGGTAGATAGAAAAGCACCCTGTGCATGTTAGTCTGAGTAGTGTACTGTTTCTTTTACAGATAAATGGAGATTAACCATAAGAAATTGAATACTAATAATCCTGATTCTTAGACCATTTAATATAGCTTCTATGTTCCTATTTCCCCACACTGTCAGCTTGGAAAGGGGGTGGGACAAGCACAGAACTGTGCCTGTTTCTACATAAACATACTATATTGTAATTTTTCCTTTTGTTTTCTTTTTTTTTTTTCAGCACAATGACATGCTGAGAATAAAGTGCAGACAGGTCCCTGCTCCCCTAGTGAGTCTGACACTTAGCTCTCCTCTTTGCTGTCTCTCTTATTCTCTGTCATCTCCACTTGCTTCCATAAAAGCCCCTCAGATGACCTTGCATCCTTCTACCATGTTCTGCCAGATGTATCACCCAGTAAACAAACTGAGACAATAAAAAACACATAAAAATCCTTCCTCCCTGCTGTCCAGGTATGCAGGAAACACAAAAAGTAATACACATATATGAAGTTATAAATAAACACATTAAAAATTTTGTGCTCCATTACACTTAAGTCATTTACCACCAGGACAAATTGCACACTATACACACGTGGGAGAGCAAAATAACATTTAATCTCTTCAAAATTCTGCCATGATATACTTTATTATTTTATTCTTTTTAATTGGGAGGGCACGCCAACTTGCAAGATGAGGCATATAACGGCTCCTATTAATTTCTGAGCTAACAAGTATCCTGTCCTAGTTAGTCTGGGATCACAGTTTATGTCATTAGGGTTAGTGCCTGGAACAACTTTCTAGGAACAGAAACATGAGGTGAAGAAGATAGACAAACATGGAGGGATAAGCAGGAAGTCTGACTGAAAAAAACAGAAAATTCAATACACTCTCTCCAGATTATCTGTTTTGCCAACATATCGCTTTGCTAGAAAAAAGTAAATAGAAACCATACTAAAATCTCCAGTGGCATGTAGCCTCCCTTTCTGCAGAAGTTTGAATCAAAGTGTAGTTTTTGTTACAGTAAAATTTTTCATTTTTAGGCTATGACTCTTCTGGGTTTTTGTGTATGTAACACAATGAGTTACTCCAGTAAATAGGATACAACAACCCTGAAATAGTTTTTACAACTTCTTTTTGTTGAAACAGTTTGTGTAGGCAGCTTGGTGAAATGAACTTGTTCTGTGTTGCCTCATCAAGTTAAGAAGACTGTAGTTCTTTTCCCACTTAAAAAGAATTTTTATTTTTTTTTAAATTCTTTGGTATTGAAAATTCCTTCCAATTGAATGGGGAACACTACTTCTGCAGTGGTAATTCCAGGGTTTAAAAGAACAATGGAATCAGCAAAATCTGAGACAGCATGAACGTAAAGTGCCACAGGAAGACAGAGAAGGAAGAGATACAAAAGTCACTCTGTGTGGTGAGAAGTCCTGCAGTAATGATAGTATTATATATTCTGGTTTCTGACCTTTCATGGTGTAATTGCTTTGCTTGGCTGGGATTAGTAATCAGGTGAAATTTCACCATGACTCCAGTTGTTCTGTCATGTTTGTGGAGATGCTCTATCTGAGTAAAGTTTCTCTTGTAAAACATAACTGGGAATGGTTAATAAATTATACATAAGCAAATATTTCTTGTTTTGTTTACTGATAGTCTGTAGCCTGTGATCGTTACTGACAACTACAGCAGAAATCACATACCTGAAAACAAAACCTACTTCCTAATCCAAGCAATTGCCTGCAGAGATTTAGGCTTCTGAACTGCCTAGGTACAGTGGCTTAATTAAAATATATTTTTATTGGAGTACTATTTACAGTAAAATTATTCCTTTAATTTGGCTTGGATGAGACTTCTGAGATTTGGGAGAATAAATTTATATTTTTTGCTTATTTAAATACATAGTTAAACTGCTGGAGAGTAGATATTACTCTCTAATGTGTTTTTTAGCTTCACCAGTCTACTCTTAAAATCCTTGAGAAATTTCATCAAAGACCTATGGTTAGTTCTCAAAATGCTTCTGCACTTGAGCTTCACAATGAAATTATATTTTCCCTAACCTCATTCTGAGAAATAAATTAGGAATCATCCAAACATCCAAAGGTTTCTTCGGCTGCAAGAAGACACAGATAAGGAACATATGGGCCCAAATGGTAAAGATAGAATTAGAAACCAGCCACAGTAAACTCAGTGGTTTGGATTAGCCTTCATAGTTCTTTGAACTAGAACTACCAGATTTATAGTAATTTTAACAGTGGTATGACAGTTTTAAGATAGATGATATTTTTTTTATTCTTAGTGTACATTTTTCCAATGGATTTCCAACAGCAAACTATGATATGGAATAGTTTTGATAATTTTTTTAATGAATCTCAATCACCTCATTACATTATTCATGCACCTTTTATTATTTCCAGCACATGCTGGATCCAGAGTGGTCTTCAGCCAGATTGGTCAGATTCAAGACAACATGGAAAAGGAGTGCCACAGGTAAATGAGAAACTGTCTTCTACTGATTACTGAGGGGAGTTTGCTTTTAGGAAAAACAAAAATGTGAATTTCAAAATAATGTGAAAGAAGTTTTTCTCCTGTAATTTGTAATAGCTGTGTTAAATTCGACTTCATTTCTTATGTGTTGTGGGAGAACAAAGCCAACTCTGAAGGCAAGGGGACCTTTTCCCACAGGACAGCAAATGCTTCCAAAAGTTCTTTAGGTACAGTCCATGAGTACAAATATAAATCATAAATACTATCCTTGCTATATTTCATCAGTTAGTTTTGTTTTAAAAGGCACAACACAGTTCAACATAGCTCAAGCAACAGTACATGGTAATTTGACCAAAAATACATTCTTTCTTTAAACAGAGTGATGTGACAAGGCAAAGTCACTGAATCCATCCCCAAAACTTCTTTGAAAACCGTCTTTGTAGTATTTTAACTCCATGGAGAGTAAAGGATTCTGACTCTTGGGGTGATGCTTTGTTTTCTTCATTCCTTTTTCTTTAAGTGACTTCTGGTCAGTTACTAACTCATTGACATTTCTCAACTATTTAATTAAAATGTAGTCAGTCTTATAATACTTGCAAATGTGACCTTCATTTGTGTATTTTTGTGAGCTAGCATGTTTAATCAAATGTCACTAAGAATGCTAACCCATTTTTTTCATTGTAAATTTTAATTACATTGTTTCAGTGGAAGTTTTCACTTTTCTAAGCTTATGAAAATACGTGCATTCATTCTGTGAACTGGATTGTATCGATGTTACTCCTCAAGTTTTTAAACAGAAATATGGTTTCTACATTGTTCTCTGCATGTGCATTGATTTCCTTTTAAACTGCTCGATAACATATAACTTGGCAATAACCCAAGAGAAAGGTGCAAGAAGCTGTGTTGATAAGGTATCCATCCAGGTCATCTCCTATAGAACCACTAAAACAGAGCAAAATGTAAATAAACTATGCTTTTCTGATGAAATTATATTAACTGTAACAACCTCCCCAAAACAAAACAAAGCAAAACAAACAAACACCCCCTACCCCCCCAAATAAAACAAAACCAAAAACCAACCAATCAAACACACACACACAAACAAAACAAACCCAGAAAAAAAAAAAAAAAAAGGAAAAAGTGGAAGCCAGCAGATTTCTCAACAACTGGTTAGTGTATCTGATCCTCCTTTGTGTATTTCCCACTGTGGTGATTTAGTTCATGTGACCGAGATGTTATTCTAAAGATGCTATTATATCCAAATTATTACTCAAAACAGCAGACAACTCAAAAACATATGCAGGCAACCATCAAAACCAAACCAAACCACAAGATAGAAACCTTCACTGGAAAACTCATTTTAAATGTCTAGAATCTGGATGAGAGCTAGTGAGGCTGGGTTCACTTTACAGTTAGTGGAAAGGAAGAGGAATATGGCATGAGATAGGATGGACAGGCTCAATAAATAGCTACTTTTTGCCACAGGATTTAAAGGAAGGTAATTTGAACAGCTAAGATGTCAAGATTTTAGCTTGCTCAGATTTCCGTTGTCTTAGTCAGAGAATCATAGACTCATAAAGGTTGCAAAAGATCTCCAAGATCATCGAGTCCAACCTTTGACCAACCACCACCTTGTCAACAAGACCATCTAGAACATCTTCAGGGACAGTGATTCTACCACCTCCCTGGGCAGCCTGTTCCAATGCTAAACCACCAGAAATTCTTCTTGTTGTCCAACCTGAATCCCCCCTGGTGTAGCTTGAGGTTATGTTCTCTTGTCTTGTCACTAGTTGCCTGGAAGAAGAGGCTGATTCCTATCTCTCTACAACCTCCTTTCATGTAAAAAGGAATAAGGTCCACCCAGACCCTCCTTTTCTCTAGTTCTCTCATCATAAATCAGTCAACCTTCATTTGAGTCTTTTGTGCTTGAAATTTTTGGTTCTTCTGTGGAGGAGTGAAGATTAAGAGATTTGAATTGTTTTCCAAAGAAGCAGAAGGGGATGATTTAGAAGCTGGAAGTTCACAGGGAAAATATGCTGGTGGCTTTCATCAACCTTTTTCATTTCAGATGTGATAGCATGGAAAGGGAGAAAATTTATCTGTGCAAGATGATCTTTCCCTGGGGAAAAAGAAAATATTTTTTTCCAAGGCTTTGGCAAAAATAAGTAAACCTTCAATCCAAAAATTGTTCTTTTGAACTTTTCCATAGTCCATTATTCAAGGAATACAATATTTTTATACACAATAATCTAATTTGACAACCTGCAACAGCTTCTCACTTTACAGAACTTGTCGTCTTCTTAGAAATATGATCATACAAGGCACCAAATTTAAGAATATAGAATATTATAGTCAGGTATGGAAAAAATAATTAGGAATATATTTTATTTTCCTTTAAAATAACAAAGACGAAATGATTTGAAAACTTAAAATATTGACTGAGAGATAGTAAAGAATGTTTCCAGCGGTTATTAGCAAATCAACTAACATCTTTGGAATAGTATACTGTTAGAGCTAATTTAAATTTCATGAATTTTTATGAGGAATTACTTTGAATAATAGAAAAATACTTTTGTAGAGTTAGTATTGCTTCCCTTCCTACTCAAAAAACAATCTATTTTTCATCTTACCTCCACTTCATACTCGTAATGGAGCAAATAGTTTACTCAATATATGCTCAATTATTCCCACTTTGCATCCAACATACGACATACACCAGCGCAACTAAAATGTACTTAAAAATAAAACACTTTCAGCTACAGAATGCTTCCAACTGCAATAGCACAAATAATAAAAGTAATAATTTATTCCAATTACGGACAAACATTTGTCCGAAGCAAAGTAACTTTTAACTGAGAAAAGTGCTTTGAGATTATCGTCATATTTTTTCTATCAAAACACTTAATTTTTTCTCTTTCAAAACATGCTAATGTAATATACAGATTACAATCATTTAGGGTATGTTTCTGCCATAGCATTGGCTTGAAACACAGTTGTTATATTCAGTGAGTGTTTTGCATCATTTTCATATTCCCCAAAGTCATGTAATGAAAAGTGCTTTTCAGCTGTAAAAAATATAAAACTTTTTGAAAACTCTTCTAATGAACTTACTGAAGGAAAATTTAAATCCAAACAATAGCAACATAATGTTATTAATTAGCATATCTCATCTAGCTTAACATTTCGTACTTCAGTTTCCTGCAATCTTCAACACCAGAGGCATGTCTGACACTTTACCAATGTGTTGAATTTTTCTGCCTGTTTGTCTAATAAAAAGAGTTTTAGGCCAGATTTTTTTTAAAAAATAGCACTTAGAGCAAACAGTGTAGATAGCTGAGGGTGTCAATGCTCTCATGCTACCTTAGAAAGACAATATAGCAACTAGCTTATTTTACATATCTTGTGATCTTTGACCTGAAAGAGGGGTTCTATTTACTAGGTGCAATTTGTAGACATATAAGAAAAAGTGTTCTAAGACTCCTGAGTGGGTTTTGTTTGTCAGTTTTTAGATATACTTCATTGTAGTACTTCTTCAGGTTCTTTTCATATAATATTTTTTCAGCTCAAACATGACACGTATTCTCTAGCAGGAAAGCATGGAGCATTACTAATGTGAGATTCATAGATTAGCCTACATTGCATGCTTTTAATTGAAATCTTAACTTCTTTTCCCCTTGGTTGATGATCATCAGAGTGAGCTGACAATTCTGAATATGAAGGGAGAACCAGGTTCTAAGGGTCAACTATTTCAGTACAAATCAATTAAAGTAATTAGATGCATAGAAATCCTTGTTTATATCCCTCCCTTCCTGCAACAATATGCATATCAATGTTAGGCAAAAAATAATAGATCAATCCACAGCTAAGGAGAAATTTATAACTGACATTGTTAGTAGAAAACACTGAATTAAATTATTAATACCACAATCAAGCAGTCAAAATCTTAATAATCATCGTGCTAAGGAAACAACCTGCTGATTTGTAAAACCATGTGGGTTTTTTTAAGAGATCAAATAGCTACTTGACCAGAAAAAGCATAATCCAAGATGTTGCTTCCTTTTCGGAAAGGTTTAAAAAATGCTAAACTGACTTGAAAATACTAGTTGTTCTTCTCCTGCTCAAACATGATATGTGATACTGCCTCAAAACTACCAGATTTTGCTTTCAAAAGCCACATTTGTTCTTCCTCCTGTGCCCTTCAAAAAAAGAATTAGCTTTTCATAAATAACTTTATTGCTATCTCATTGTGTTCCCACAAAGCTACACCTGAAAACATGTTTTTTTGGTGATGCCAGTGCATCCAGGCCAGATGAATAGCTGGTGTGGGAGCTGTTATTGCTTTGTATTTTCTTGTGCGCTTATAAGACTTCTTTGTTCTATTTTACACAGTAATCTTATTAGCAAGGACTGCTTCTTTGCTTGCACTTTTACCTGTCAGAAAACCAGGATTCCCTAAAACCATGGACCATATTCCAGCAGAAGCAGTGCTGGCTCCACACCAATGCCTTATGGTGTCACTGGAGCAGGAACTGGCCTAAAATGGGGCACTGGACCATGGCAGATGGGGGGAAGCCCAGGAGGGTCCAAGCAGGGTCACTCAAGCCTAGCAGGGCTTTTGGAGCCATGACATCCATCTCCTTCCCAGCAAGGTACACCACACACCCTGCAGAGACATAGACTCAGCCAGATCTGCTGTGGAGCTGTTTAGTTGCTTAGGGATAACATGGGGCTATTTTAAGGGACACTAGGACAGGGTCTGATACAGGGAAGCTTGGGACTTTGGCAGGGTTCAGGCTGCATGGGAGGAGGCCTGGCAGGTTGCAGGGCAGGATGGGAGAGCTGTGTTCAAGCCTGTTCAATATAACTCCTGTTTTATATGTTATAAACAGAAGTACAATTCACCCTTGGAATCATAGAATCATTTAGCTTGAAAAAGAACTATGAGATCATCAAGTCCAACTGTCAACCCAGCACTACCAAGTCCACCACTAAACCATGTCCCCAAGTACCAAATCTACACATCTTTTAAACCCTTTCAGGAATGGTGACTCCACCACTTCTCTGGGTAGCCTCTTCCAGTGCTTGACAACATTTTCCATGAAGAAAGTCTTTCTAATATCCAACCTAATATGCCTTGGTGCAATTTGAGACCATTTCATCTTGTCCTGCCACTTGCTACTTGAGAGAAGAGGCAAACCCCCACCTCTCTTAAAACCTCCTTTCAGATAAGGTCCCTCCTGAGCCCCGTTTTCTCCAGGCTAAGCAGCCAGCTCCATTGCCCTTCTCTGGACACACTCCAGCACCTCAATATCTTTCTTGTAATGAGAGGCCCAAAACTGAACACAGGGTTTGAAGTGCAGCCACACCAGTGCCAAGAACAGAAGGACAATCTGCTTTGGTCGTGCTGGCCACACCATTGCCAATACAAGCCAGGATGCCATTGGCCCTCTTGGCCACCTGGGCACACTGCTGGTTCATGTCTAGCCAGCTGCTGACCAGCACTCCCAGGCCCTTTTCTGCCTGCCTCATTGCATGGGGTTGTTGTGATCAGATCTTTAAAAGGTTAAAATGCCTATTTATTAACAAAGTACTAAAACCAAAAAAAAGTTATTAGTGTCTACATACAGGAATGAAAACTGTGTTCATTTCAAAAGAAAGGAGGCTACTGCTTGAGGCTCATGTCACCAGACAGAGTGATGCCTGGTGTCACATCTAGGCACAAGCACCCTTCATTATACAAACAGCTCTCCTGTCTTCAAACCTACATGGTTGGAAAAAAACTGGAAATTCAGAGAAAATAGTCACTTATTTAAGAGAAACTACTGGACGCAATTTTAAGAGCGTATTATTGCTTTTTATAAATAGTAACAAGTGCAGACATCTTTTCATCTTTGGATGAAATAGTCTGTGGCATTTTTTGGCAAAGTATGGAGTACCATGAATAATAAAGTTGCAAGGCTTTCCTGGAGTTATGAAAGACAAATACAGCTTTCTGATGAGGGATCACATACCAATAAGACAGAAAAACTAGAATTTGAAAACTTCACATAATCTACGAATAAAGATTAATTTGCAGGGATAACTACTGTGCATTGTATGACTTCCTTAAGGAATTTTGCAAAACATTCTTTAATTTTAAGGTATTTCCCACAGTTTGGAAGCTGTGCAAGTAAACAGATCAAATTAACATTGAATGCAATTAGTACAAGAGCAAGAAATTCTAATGGTGCCTAATTAGAGTAATAAAAATCTACTAAATTTGTCAAATAACATTAATAATTCAGAAGGATCAATTTTACTTTGACATAGAAATTTATAGATGAGCTTTTGATTAGCACTGACACATTTATGATTTACAGCTAAAGTAAAGCTTTCTGCGAACTTCAAAGTTAAATAAAGGTTACCTAGGATAATGTGTTTCTGTTCCCTGTGATACACATGCTTACATATTATTCAGTGTGTTTATGTGCCCAGTGGAAACAGACAGCCTTTCATCCCCTTTAAAATATCTATCTCTGGGTTCAAAGTTTTGTTTTTTTTTCTTGAGACAGATTATATATTCTTCCCTACCCTTGGCTCCTTCAGTAGTTCTCTGTGGTTTGCTTCAGTGTTCGCTAAATATTTTACAGTGCACTCTCCACCCTGGCTTGCATCTTTGAGACCTTTGTGAGGTTTAGTCTTCCCTTAGGAATCCTATGAATTAATCACTGGATGTACTGTCACTGTAAACAACTATTGTTAGCAATTAAACAATTCTTACACACATAGAGTGAAATTCATTCTTATGCTCTGGACAAATACACTGGCAAAAGATTTCTTAATTATTTTTGAATATATAAAGTGACACATAAGTCTACAGACCATTAAAGAGGTAGCATTTTATGTTGCTTTTGAACTGCTTTAAAAATAATTAAAAAAATAAAAATTTTAAAAACTCCAGCTTGTTGTGATGGATATTATTCCATTGTCCTCCTGCTTGGAAACAGCAGTGCCATGAAAAGGTACATGCCAAAGCTTGTCTCTTGTCTTCTTGGTCTGAGATACACTAATAGAGATGAAGACACAAACCTTTCAAAACATCCAAAATTCTTCCAGTCTTTGTAATGAAATAAATTAGAATGCACCATGCAGGGATTTGTATTTGCACAGGGTAAATCCATAACAAAAGCACATCTGCATGCCATTAGCATCACACAGTCTCTTCAGGTGACTCTTAATTTTCTCCTCTATATTCACAGTGATTGGTTTTAACTACAGGATCTGGTGCCCACTTGCCTGCATTTCCAGCTGTAAGCCTACTCTGTTGGTGACTCTGGCACCCTCAGCGAAGTATTTGAAAATTCAAAGGAAAAGCCAGACTTGAGTTGTTCATACAGCCCTTTATAACGAAGAAAAAGAGAGGCTGTACATATGATCTCCAAAAAAGCATGAGTTACTTCAAAATGATAATAGTAATACCAAGATGGTTACCTAACACAACTGTTTTCTCACACAGAAAAAGTGAAAAGTGCAGTTTAACAAATTAGCTACTTATTGGTCTGCTGAACTTTAGAAATGATGATTTTAATTTTCAAGTTCAGCAATAGCTTTTATGGATTTAGGGCTATTTGTGATAATGTCTTTCCAAAAACTTTCAGAAAATTGAAGGATCCATTTTAGAGGTGTCATAAATGTCAATAGCATATAGGTGCCATATATATTTATGGTAATGTGTAATTATTATTGTTACTTATTTTATGTACATATATATATCTATATATAGAATGAAGAGGTTAGCCTATTTGAGCAAATTGGACAAGATATTATATAAATTTCCACGGACTAAGAATAGTTGTTAACAGACAAGAAGGTTATATTAAAAAAATTGGCTTTTTGCCTTTTTGTCTTTTCAAAAAGTCATCCAGAATAATTATTATTAGGAATTAACAGGAAGAAATATACGAGATGATATTTGTAGAGTTAGAAGAAAAGCATGTTTTCATATTACTAACAGCAACAAAAGGCCTAAAAATTATCCCAGCAAACAACAATATTATAAATTTTCACGCAGAATTCTAATAAAACCTATAAATGCATTAGAAACACCTATGTGAAAAACAAATCATCTGTAAGCATTGTCACTGTAACAGATGTAATGGGATTGTAGTAGGAACCGGCACCAAAACACCATGACAGACAAACTTGGCCTCCACATGTACATCAAGTGAATAAGCAATGAAAACGTAAAATACAGCAGAGAAAAATCATAACAGTTGATTCTAGAAGTTGCCACAAAGGACTTTTCTAAAGCAATCAGAATTACATTTCAAAGTAGCATTATTTCGCCAAGTAGTTATGGGAGTACACATGGGCAACAATAAAAAAAAGGCTTGTCATGTCTTGAATTGTTTTGGCTTTATTGCTGATTTCCATTTCAAAAATAGTTGCAAATATATGGAATATATAAATACTGTGGAATACAGCAGGAATTTTTAAATAAAGAAGAATTTGAAATCAATCAAGGCTGTATAAAATTTAGATAACTTTTCAGGAGAATTTATAATAGTTATTTTTGCTACAGTGTAATTTACTGTTGTCATGTAAGTAAATTTTTAAGTATGAATAACACAGTATGGAAAGATTTATTCTAAGTCATCTATTTGGTATAACCAACTTTACTGTGAACATAGTTAGTGTGACTGTTTCGAAGCCTGAGGTTACAGCTTTCATTTCAAAATCCTCTCTATAAAGAAAAGATATTGAATCTATAAGCCTTGTCATTTCAAGGGAATTTGCATTCTGAGGGTTTTCTGTTCCCATCTATGGTTTTGCATTACTAAATGGCAGTGAATGTCAATCATCATAATAGAGAAAATTTCTTTGCTTACCTGAAATTTCTCTTACTTTGAAACAATAAAGTCCATAGAAACTTATTCTGTGAGGTTTCAGCCAGTGTAGCACAGTCAGACAAGTCCTACCAGTCACAAGTAGGAAGGGTATATTTTGGAATATATTTCCAGACACATGGCTTGCAGAGCCACAATATTTCTCCCCAGTTTTGATGGAACGTATCCTGAGGGGGGAAAACTACATCAACTACTATTGAAACATAAGGGAAACTCACCTTTGCAATAACATATCAAAATCTTTTGAATTTACTGCCCATCTCTATTTATCTCCAAAGCAGATATTCAAGAAGTTATTCAAGAAAGTCAGCTTTGTGTAATTCTATTTTATTTGTCTTCAGAATGGAATCCACAGATCTGTGATGATAGAACCTGCACCGTATTGCATACACTGGTAACCCAGAGCATTATTCTGACACTTTGGCCTCCTAATTTGAGCAAGAAAAACCTATGTTTCTTCTGCGTACTTCTTACATGTGGGTAATTTAGAACTTATGTTGTCTGCTAAGAAGACAGAGATTTCTGGTTTGGGACCTTTGAACATTTACACAGCCCATAGGTAAATTTCAGAATTGTCACCATCACTCTGTGTACTCAGATTTGAAAATTTTGCAAACTCCCCTAGAACAAGGTTTTCACTCAGAGGTCAAGCAATGATTTAAATTACTAAATTGGCTTGCATCAGACATACAGACAGTTCCTAGGCATACTTTCAAATCTTTAGTCTTGTCTGAAGGACATTTACACTTTTGACAGTTAGTGTTTTAATATTTGATTCTTAAACTCTTTTTGAGCTGCTGGCCCTCCTGTCCTACCTGGAAATATCATAAAGGCACATCTGGAAGGATTAGAATATTATTTTTTCCTCATGTCTTTTGTATTAATTTTACATCCCTTACATATAAATGAGTAGAGCTAGGTCCTGAGGATTATCTCCCTGCAGCCTCCCATGAGGATGAGCAACAAAACCATTGAAATTTTACTATGCATTTGTTTACATATTTGTAATCTCCTCTAGAGGGAGGGAACTTAAGTAGGGAAATGGCTCACAATCTTTTAGACCATGCAGCTGGCTCTCTCATTTTTCCCAAAGCTGGAACTTTTTTGTCTCCTTTCTTCCAATTTAACACCAACAGATTTCCTCAAAGGAGGCATGGGCTTCCCCAAAGCTCTTATCCTCGGTGCTGTATGAGAACTGTGTGGATCAGATATTTCTATGCTTCTGTTTTTTAATTGTCAGCATAGAATACAAATAGAGTTTCTGAAAGCTATGGTAAGTGGCAGCAGGGAAGGGCTTCTTTCAAAAGTCTTTTGAGAAAAGGTGATGCTGGATTTATCCATTGTCCATTCTTTGTCTTCTGCCAGTGGGAAGCAAACAGTTAGTGAGAATAAACTTTGTGGGCTGATGTTGTGGGCAGCAGAATCAAGGAGGTTCACCCATTTCATGTGCTGTTTAATGAGATTTGCATTTACCCAACTATTTCAATCTCCACTACTTCTTCAAAGGAAAAAAAGCAAGAAAGGACTTTGAAATTGAAAATTGTTCTTAACTCTGCCAAAACTCAGGGGTTTGAAAATAGAGTGTTTTAAAATGGAAGAGTTTCTTATATTTATGTTCTTTATTAGCCAGTGGAACCATATGTGAGGGCAAATCCTCTGCAGAATTTTAAACTCCAATATTACTTTCATTTTTTTAATCCACTCACATTTTCCACAGATAACTGACACCAAACAGTATTGGAACCAGGAAAAGAGAATAAATAAGTACAGGAAAGAAACTGTCAAATTTCAGGTTATGGAAGATACATAGGCTTAAAAAGAAAATGAATTTGACTCATTTGTGTCTCTCACTTCTGCAATTCACAATTGCTTTATTCATGCCAACAGAGCAGAGGAGAAGGGAATATTGAAGGTATAAAGAGAATAAGAAAATCTGATATAGTGAAAGCAGAGAAGTTAAAAGAATCACAATATATTTCTGATAGTAGCAATAAAGATTAAAATCTGTCTGGTTCCATTCGTAATTTTTCTATAACTCGTAACAACAGAAACAGGAATAAAATACACAGTCACTAGCATAGTATTTCTAGAGTTAATAAAGGATCATAGGGACAAGACTGCACCCTGACGATAAATAGAGATGAGATTAAGAACTGCAAAGAGTATCAAAACTCTACACCTGCAGCTATACTGTGTGGTACTTGGCCAAAACACCTGTTTTTTGTAGAACCATATCTGCCCACTACGTTACTGATGAGCACTCACTAACACAGCAAAAATAAATATCAGCTGCTGCTATTACTTTAACCTCTAAAAATAGATGGTTTAGACTAAAAAAATAGCATTGGCTCTCTTGTGCTTAGTAATTTAAAACATTACTTGACCTTTGAGTGAAAACCTTGTTCTTGGAGAGTTTGCAAAATTTTGAAATGTGAATACACAGTGCAGTGGTGACAATTCTGAAATTTACCTATGGGCTGTGTAAATGTTCAAAGGTCTCAAAACAGAAATCTCTGTCTGTTTAGAAGACAATACCAATTCTTCCCTATAGAGATTGCAGAAGAAAAGCAAAGTCTCTTACCTATGTACTCTGCTATGTTTGTAGCAAGATTTTCTATCACTTTCTTTGAAAAATCTGATTTCTGCACCAGGTTATTATTACAGTTGCACTGAGCTGAGATTAAGTCCACCACATGGCTGTTGATTTGATTGAGAGCACAAATGACCAACAATGACCTTTACTGGGAACTTATTTTTGTAGAGCCTACAAAAAACCCCTCTATTCTTCTCCTCACTTCTTATTCAGCTATCTCTTTTCTCCACACCAAATTACTAGCAGTGAAACCCTGTGGCAGGAGCATTGAAACTAGATGAGCTTTAAAAGTCCTTCCCAATCCAAACCATTCTGTGATTTAGAAGCAGAAGATGGGCAAAGAAGGTCAAAGGGATTTCTGATCAGATGGGCAGATCCCAAAAAAGATCCACACATGACATTATTGATTGTCTCAGACTTCCAGAAGAACCAAGAATCAGTGCTCATTTTGCTGGAGATTTTGGCACTGATCCCAGACAAAAGTTGAGGTCCAGGATGGCACCAAGGGAATCTATTGAAAGCTCTCCCATTTTTATCAGGAGTTATTTGTAGACATCATTAATTGCTCTGAAACTACAGGCTTCTTAGTTTGTTAATTCCAGTTGATAGCTCTTAAAGCTTGCATGGGTTAAAGGAAAAACTTCCTGCTAAAACGATAGCATAACTAAAT
>VXAY01007484.1:397627-454672 GCA_013399855.1 Oxyruncus cristatus | reverse complement strand
TTTTTTTTTTTTTTTTACTGTTCAAGTGCAACCCAAGACTGTCTTTTACAATTCTGCTGTATGTCTTCACTTCTACCCATAGGAACCCAGATTGCTCATGGTTTAGTAAGTTATATGTTTGTCAGTATGACCAACGTTCATGAAGAGTGACAATCCCATAGATTATGGGACATGTTTTTTCATTTCCTCTGGACTGTTCTGCAAGTTGGGTTCTAGATGCTGTAAAGAGAATATGAAGAACTTACTGTGGCAATAAAGGTTCAAGTTTGAAAAGATAAAATAATAAAAAAAAATAACTTGAAGTAAATAAATCTTAAAACTTTCCTTTTCAGCATATGAATTGTATCAGGTAGGGCTGTCATCATGTAAGGAGCTGTTCATAAAAAACTGAGGTCAACTTTTCTGTAGAAACTGTTCCTAAGAAAGGATATAACAGGTTCCATTTAGAAGAACGAGAGTCTCCTTTTGTATCATACTCAGCTTTTGTATCATCATTACTCACCTTTCCACCAACAGTTCACCTGTTTTTAGAGGGGTTTTTATAATTTTCTTCAGAAATATTGCTTTCTTAGAAGATATCTACTTATCAAAGTGAAAAAAATTGCAAAAATATATTAATTTGGAAATATTTTTTTACTGAAATGCCTTCTTAAATATTGATATAATCAGAATGAAAAGCATCCCAGAATACTCAGAAGCTTAGCTATATCTGGTGTTCACATAAGATGTGAGAGGTATGTGTTCATGATCCTGTTCTTTTCAATTTTAAGATAAATCTTTACTAAGCATAAAAGAAATTCTTATTCTAGAGGTCAACAAGGAGAGCATTCCCTTGTACTGTAAAAATCATTGGTTAAAGGCCCTGCTCCAATCTGTATTTTGCTATTTACAGAGGTGGAAGAGGTAACAGGAACACCAAGATTACTGAGAGTCCAGTTATAAACTATTCTGACGTTTTTGGGAAGATAGAGGATCAAACTCTGGAAAAACACACACTGAATCTAAGTGACACATCCTCAATATGTATTTTAAACACCGAGTTACCAAATATTACCAGAGCTGACTTCCAGCTTGATTTTATTTAGATTGCTTTTCATAAACAGAGCCAGGGAGCTCATGTTCTCATCTTAATATTAAAATGGCTAATAAATGTTTAAATCTGTTCTTTCCCAAATGAGGGTCTCTAAAGCATTTATTCCACTCAGACACACACTTCAAGATGAAAATAATCATATCTCAAATGGCTACTGTACATGTTTACACAAAAACCCTGTGGTACAGGATTTTATAGAAAGTAGTAGAGTATATGAAATCCACACCCAGTGAGGACCAACCTAGTGTTTACCCAAACTGTACATTTTTTTTGGAGAAGTGAATTCCACCTTGTGGGACTGATGGATATATGCTGTGAACTTCAAAACCCCTTCAGAGCTTTCTGAATGTAGAAATTTTTTTCTGCCTGAAGCTCATGTAATAGGCTGCTGGGTTATGGTACCACTCTGAAGAGTCAGTTATGTCAGCATGTTTCTGACTCTCATGGATTGATAAGGTTCTCTTCAAGGCAAAGAGGAATCTCCAGTCTCCAAGGACTAGAAAGTATTAACAGCCATAAAGATAAACTGAAAGAACTGGAAACATGCTGTCTGAAATGAAAATTTTGAAAACTCTAGTTCTGTGTTATTTTATTTTAGAAATATAGATAAATGAAAATATAATATAAATAAGCAAACATTTATCTCACATAAAGAATGCTACTGACCATATCTTTCTAAATTTCAATCTTATAGACATATGTAAATAACATAAATATATGGGTTTGTAGGATAATGATATGTTACAATAGGGATAATAGCATCTAGCTGCTAACCACATACAACAACTAAATCACACTGTAGTAACTGCAAAAATACAGTTTATGATGGTTTTTTTACACTTTTTCTTCTTCAGCATGCTCTATGAAACAGTATTTTTCTCATTGTCTCAGATAATGTTTATTTCCCAATTCAACACAATGTATTATTTCATATGCTCACATAACATAATTTTCACATCACAGTTGCACTTAGGTTGCTGATGATTTTTAATCAACCAACTTCAAAACAGAAAATTTTTGCAGTTCTTGGAAAAAGAAAGGAAGTAATTTACTTCTCTTAGCTTCCAAAATCATAACCAGAGGCACCTTATGACTCATTCACCTCTGCACTATAAAGTCAAACAAATAGTGCTGAAGTCACTGTAGCCTATTTTAACTGTCATAAACAGACAAACTACTCAGAAAGGACTTTCTGAGAGATCTATTGCATAGCAGCCCTGTTTCCCTAGTGCAATTATCAGAGCTTGATATCACACACCGTATTAATAGAAAATACTTTTGCTGGATGCCTGAGTTTTTAGGTTTTAATGTGTCAGTTGTTTGATAAAATATTTGATGTCATGATACTATTTAAACAATGAAATACATCCAGCTTTTCAAATGGGTTCCAGTTTCTGTTCCAAAGGACAGAAATTGACCTTTCACTAGCAAGCGGCAATCCACACGTGTAAACTGAAAATAGCCTTTATAATTAGAAGGCCAAGTAATAGTGTTTGCTGATGCAAATGCAAATCCTTTTTAAAGGCAGTGAAACAAGGCCTGGTTGTCCCTGAATAATCGTTGAAACAGGTCTTTGGGGTGAGTCTATCCTTTGTTATGCAAAAAACCAGCAGTCTTCACTCAGCTTAGTGCTTTATGATCTTGCAGTGTCTTTGTATCCGTTGCAGAGATAAAGCGCAGCGTTGTTTTCTGCCCTGCTAGGGATTCTGCTGTACTGAAATGGTCCTTCTAACATCAGATGAAGTAGCACTATAACAAATTTCTCCCACTAACTCCAATCTTATACTAGGCACTCCAGAACTGTTTCAGAATAAAATTTTGTAATATGCTTCGTTTTAAAGAAACACTTGTATTTAAAAATAAGTTCAATAGAAAAGAATATCCTAGGCCAGGTGGCTCATTATAGATACAAATTGTAAGGTACTACATGAAATAATAAACAGATGATGGGGGAAATTTTTTAACAATATATAGAGAGAGTAATTCATTGCACTCAATAGCATTTATTTACATGTAAGGAAAATATATTTCTTCCATCTTTTGTGACTTCCAATCATTTTGTAAAATTCACTGTTTTAGCAGTACAATTGACATGGGAGGGCTACAGAGACGAAACTGTTTGCTGCTGTTAAGCGAGGAAACTTGTATGGCCAAAGCTCAATTCGAATCAAAGTTGCCAGAACTGTGGCGTCCAGCCCAACCTCTCTGAGGGCTTCCAACAGTAACAGTTCTCGTGTTGATACACTCACAATACAAACTAAGGAGAAGCCAAATTCGTGAACCTGTCAGAACACATCTATCTGAAACAGTTCTGCCCATACTAAAATGTGGATTTCTGTGCTATAATTCTTACTGAAAGAGGAAGGGAAGGAGGGAATATAACCCCTGGCTTTCTATACCAGATCATAATACAAAGCTGTTGTCTATTGGTGGGTGTATGTCATGTTTGATTTTCAGGTCATGATTCAGGTGGTCTGTCTCCATGTTAGAAATTATTTATCTTTTATAACTATTTCCTTCATATAATAATATTTTATAACACTTCTGAAAAATGCAGTGAAAAATCTTGTTTTGAAAGTGCTGAATAGAGATTGTCTTTGAAGTGGAATGTGATGACAGCCAAGCAGCATAAACCAGGACTAATGTCAAAATGCCAGCGCAGGAAGAAAAAGATCTATTGGTTCTTTGTCTAAACCTTCTCTATTTGAAACATCACACAGAGATGGGCATCTTCCCACAGAAGTTTTATCAGCCCTGAAAGTATATTCCTCATGTAAATTTGACAAAAGACTGGCATTTGAGAAAAAAAAGTTTTTGGTAAAAAAAAAAAATATTTCATAACTCTTTTAAGAGTACTTGATTATGTCAAAAAGCATATTTTGGCTAGGCAGGCAAGTAAAAGGATATAGAATTTTAAAATATGATGATTTTAGAATTATTACAGCTGTTCATCAGGTGATAGTCACTTTCCTCACTGACAGTTTAAAATTAATCAGTGGCTATTTTAAAAAGATAAATAAATCTGCTGGGAATCTATCAAGAAAACATTTTAAGCACCTGTATTTTACTTGTGAGTCTTTTTTATATATAAAAAAAATTTTTATAAACTTTGCAGTGAATAATAATGCAAACCCAGATAAATTTAGACACAGGGACAACTTGAAACCTACTCTCAAGTCTAAAACTGTTCTGTTTTTTTGTGACACTGCATAAATCCCTTAGCACATTTCTGTTTCAGTCTGCAAACCAAAACAATGATTCTTTAGGATCTTTGCCTATGTGCTTACACTAAAAATATCAAAAGAGGTTTAGTCAGAGGATTAAGTAAATAAATCTTACTAATTTCCAAGGGCAATGGGCAACTGGCAACTGCACTTCTTTGGATGCCAATAAACACCCTCCATGCTATTTTGATTTAATAAACTCTTGATAAATTTCTCACTAAGGGCAAATATTGTCTGAAAAATTTAGTGGGCTTCTATGACAGAGTTACTGCAGTGGTGGATGTGGGAAGAGTGACACCAATGTCATCTATCTAGACTTGTGCAAAACATTTGACACTTACATGTTGTTCTTGTCTCTAAACTGGAAAGACATGGATTTGATGGATGGATCACTCGGTGGATGAGGAATTGGCTATATGGTCGCTCTCAAAGAGCTGCGGTCAACAGTTCAATGTCCATGTGGAGACCAGTGATGACCGACATTCTGCAGGGGTCAGTATTGGGACTGGTGATGTTAAACATCTTTGCTGGCAACATGGGTGGTGCCCGTGAGTGCACTCTCAGTGACTCTGCTGATGACACCAAGCTGTGTGTCAGCACACTGGAGGGAAGGGATGTCATCTGGAAGGACCTGGACATGTTTGAGCGGTTGGCATGTGTGAACCTCATGAAGTTCAACAAGGCTGAGTGCAAGGTCCTGCACATGGGTCAGGGCAATCCCAAGCACAAGTACAGGCAGAACAGAGAATGGATTGAGATCAGACCCAAAGAAGGACTTGAGTGTGTTGTAAATGAAAAGCTCAACAACTCAGCAATGTGCAGTTGCAGCCCAGAAAGCCAGTTGTATCCTGGACTGCATCAAAAGAAACATGACCAACAGGTTCATTCTGTCCCTCTACTGTGTTCTCCTGAGACCCCATCTGGAGTACTGCATCCAGTTCTGAGGACCCCAACATAGGAAAGACATGGACCTGTTGGAGTGAGTCCAGAGGACGGCCATGAAGATGATCACAATACTGGAGCTCCTCTTCTATGAAGACAGGCTAGGAGAGCTGAGATTGTTCGGCCTGGAACCTATTTCAAGGTAAATTCTGATATTTTATTCAGAAAAAGGTCCAAAATATAATTTACTTCAAAGAAAGCCACATTATTCTTTAATAACTCCTCTAGATCTTCTTACTCTAGCCTTCTTACTAGCTTATGTTCAAAATCTTAACTGTACTTTTTGACTAAAAATCTGTAAAATAAATCTTTCATAAATATGAAATATTTCATGAATTTGTAAGTTCTTCATGGGTCAATACTCCTGCACTAGGTTTACAAGGATTTTCCAGCAGGCAGAACAGAGAAAGTTGGACTCATCTTCATAAAATCTGACTGCACTTGATGTAATATTTAATGTCTAATATTATAGGTAGGTTTAGAAATTTATCCGAGATCACTGCTAAACTTAATTTAGCGAAATCAGAGAAATTCCAGTTGAAGATCAGATAACAGACACTACCAGTAGAAGAAACAAAATTTGAGCTGTTCAGGTCATTCCTAAAGTGCAAGGGTCAAAGAAAAAAAAAAAAAGTTTAAGTTTTTTTGGTCTGGATTCTGTTGTGCTTTAAAAGGAATTAACAATAGGCCATATTATATGCAAGATAATTCACATAATTAGAAAGAGATGATGTTTTCATTCTTCAAACTTCTATTTTTTTTTAATTTCATCTTATTTTAGTATATTGGTTTTAAAACAGATTTTATAATTTTTTTTTCAAACAAATCTGCTCTAAGTAATTATGAGTAAGAATTTTATAATCAGAGTTCACTGAAAACAGTAGACCTATCAGGAATTCCTGGTTATTAAAGGAAGGAGTGGCATGCTGGACACCATCTGAAGTTGGTGCTCAGTAAATGGTTTATTTAAACAGTGCAACTCCTCTTTTTGTCTTGGAATACCTCTGCAAAAAATATTGTTTCCTTGTTTGTTTTTCAGATTTTTTATTCTTTAAATATGATTAAGAGAAGGTAATTGTTTACATTTGGTCTTTGGGTTTGGAACATTAAGTGCGATAATTCATCTGGA
Source organism: Oxyruncus cristatus (assembly GCA_013399855.1). NCBI lineage: Eukaryota > Metazoa > Chordata > Aves > Passeriformes > Cotingidae > Oxyruncus > Oxyruncus cristatus. The sequence continues at coordinate 448,284 of VXAY01007484.1, read as the reverse complement.
CCTGATCAAATAAGTCATACACATTTCTTTTACCTGTCTGGATTCAGAAACAGACAATTTTAGAAGTTTGACAGAGATGCATAGAGATAGAATTCTGCTTTCTGGACTATTCAGCATTCAAGAATTATGAATTTTCCCAGGACAAAGTTTGTAGGGTAGTACAGACACTGCAGCATTTCATTTAGATAAAAAGGTAAGGTTTTGTTAAGTTCCAGTATTACATATTGAATCTTGTCACATATTAAAAAACAAAAGTAACTTGCAAGTTACAACAAAAGTTACTTTTTAAGTAACTGCAAAAGTTACTTGTCATCATTATATTTACACTGAAAACTTTAAATAGTTTTTGCATTGTGTATTATGCAAACGGTGCATCTGGGGCTATGTAGATGTATTTATAAAACAGCTATCATTTCCTATCATTTTATTATGATTGGAACCTAGAGATCCATGATCATTCTCAAGAACTCAGTGCTTTGTAAGAAGCTGACTGCTAACTTTTATTTGTGAGTTATGTAATATGTAGGGAAAAATTGGTCTATAAAAGTCTAGAACATCTCATTAAATCTCTAACTGTGTAGAAAAAGGGAGCTGTTCTGAGATATGATTCAGTGATGAATAGTGTAGAAATTTCTGGAGGAATGCAGTTCAGAAAGTGCATTCCCAGAGGCACATGATTCTCAAAAGCTCTCTTTTAAAGCAATCAATCTGGATTCCAAGTGTTAATAAAAGAAACTGGAGAAAAGAAGTGAAAATGTCAATAAACATGAGCTTAATATAGTGTATGAGTCCCAACTTTATTACTTCATTTTATTCAACCACTGCCAATTGCAAAACAGGAGAAGCAATTTTGTACTTTGCAGAAGCAACTACATTTTTAAGTCACATAATTTTTTGTTTGAAATACATCTATTTTTTCAAAGGTAGACTTGCTATGAGAAAGCCTTTCTTATCAGGCTAACATCACCCTAATTGTTAAAAATGCTACACTGACTGCAACTATTATTAAATATTTATTCAGATGCCTATTACCAGTGCTTACAGACATCAATAAACTACCATCTAAAATTTTATTCAGTCAACAAATATAATTCTATATTTAATTAATTTTAAATATGTGTGTATAGTAGGTGCTGATTCTTTTGAAATTACCCTTACAGCTCACCTTCAATTTTTCAATATAAGTTTTTATTGAATAATGAAGCATTTTATTGAATAATTCAAGTATCTATGTCATATTTAATTAGCATCACTATATGCTCCACTTTCTTAATGCTAGGCATGAAATAAAATTTCTGATTTACAAAGACACAGTAATCTGGACTATTTAATAAAAAAATTAAAAAAAAGATGTTTAACTCTAAATATACTCTTTTCTCACCTAAGCACGTACCTCTTTTTCCCTCAAACTCCAGACATTTGGCAAGATGCATAAACCTTATTTGACTAATTTTAGAGAAGAAGCAGCATAAATGGTCTTCGACATATTAATGCACTTCTCCACACTCAAGAATTTAAATATCCAAGACCCTCAGGGAGACCAGAGGTCACTGATAGTGACAAATATCCATACTGTTAGTGACTTTTAAATGAATAGCTTGAGAAAGGAGCAAAATGAATACAACAACCAAGGAACAAATAACCCAGACCTACCAGTAAGAAACAAAACTTGTTTCAAAGCTTCTAAGATTAGTCACACTACAATAAAGCCTTTCTTCTTTAGTTTTCCATTTTTGAGGGAAAGATGCTAGCTCAATATTAACAAACTGTTTGAGTATGGACAAGAAATGGTATAAAAGGATGCAACCTCACTTATTGGAGGAATTAAAAAAAGGAAAGTGCAATAAACTTCAGAGTAACATTGAATTTTTCTTAGGAATTACCCATTACCATTACAAAATGTTGTTCTAGCTTTGCCTTACAGAAATTTTCATGGCTTTTTTTCAGTTTTCAACACCAATGATTTCTGCAAAAAATTGTTCAAATACACTCTATGATCAGCAGTGAATACTGAAATAATGACTCGGTTTTATGGTTAATTCCAGACACAAGAAAATCCATTAGTCTTTCTCTGCTTCAGCTTCATCATTTGTAATATTGGGATAATCTTCAAGTTTTTCACAAGAAAATGACTTAAAATCCATTAGTCTCTGAGGAAAAACAAGTAAAATATATCTTCCACACTGAGAGTAAATGCATGCTTAATCTTCATGACAAACATCACAAACAGACCAATGTAGCTTAGTCTGTTTTGGGGTCTGCTGAGACCAGTTTAAACCCTGAGTGAAACACAGTCTCTTCATTTCAATTATAAATACAGAAGTTTTTAAATATCTATCTCTCCACTTTTAGCTTCACAAATTTTTACATTAAACTGACAGAATGCTCTAAATGAGGTGCTAAGAGTGTCATTTATATCACAGGTGGGGGCTTTTTAATGTTGTTTTTGACCCACTGTGTATATTCCATAGATATCAAAGAGTTGCCGTGGGGTTTGCCATAGAAGTATATTACTTTCGTTACATGAGCTTAAAGACCTGATCAGCACAATTATTATAAGCATTAGAAGAACTTATGACCTACTGGAAAAATCTAGCCTCATCCCACAGTGGCATGTTTTCCTCTCTCAAAGAAACTGCAGAACTCTGCTCCGGTGAGGAATAGTCCTGCTAAGCCATCTGTCCCTGTGGTGCTGACTTTGGGGGCCCAAACAGGAAAATTAAAACTAAAATCTTGGGAGTTCAGGGGATAATGATTTACACCCTTAGACCTTCTGAAGCAGGTGTGCAGCCTGCTGTTCCAGTTAATTACCATGCACTATCAGTGAACCTGGCATATTGCCACTTTTCTAAAAGTAATTTTTTCTCCTAGTGTAGACTGAAAATATTCTTCACTTCAGTCTCCCTCCCATTTATGTAAATAGGTCCCAGATTCCACCTTCAAATTCATCACCTTCAAATAACAATAAACTCTAGCCAATTACTGGTTCAGGAAACATTAAAAAGCATCAAAGGGGTCAAAAAGCTGCTGGCCTATAGCTTAATTCATTTACTTTTGCCAGTAACTATGATGACCTGAATGGGTAACTAAAATATTCAATACAAGTATTTTCATTTGTAAAGTTTTTAATAAGTTTTTGTACATAGGTATAAATGAAATTAGAGTAATAATATTAAAAAATCAGTATACAGATTTAGTAAGTGTTTTGTTGCAGGCCCTGTTACTGTGACCATGTAACTAGCTGGCACACCAGAGTCTGAACAGCAATATGATGTTTCCAGATCAGAAATGTGCTACCATGAAATGCACAGTGGGTTTCCCATGACATTGTGGCAGATCTGGTACTGGTAAATCTTGCCACATATCTGGTATTATATGAATACCAGAGAAATGTACAAAATTCTCAAATTTCACCTTATAAAAAGTTAAGAGAGGAAAAAAGAAACATAGTTATGACGTAAGGTTTTCTTACTGTCATGGTTAGAAACTAGATGGTTTAAATTAGCTTATCAAATGAAAATTCCAATAGCTAATTAGTAATCTTAATTTTAAACCCACTGAAGAACTCCAAAAGGGGAAGTGTCAAACTTTTCTGCATTACCATTTTCTTTGATCAAAATTCTACCCTCAAAACCATCTTCATATCTCTGTTTACTTTTGAGGGAACTGTAAATGCTACCTGCAATGTGGGAATTATAGATAAGTGTGGTATTAGTAAAACTACATTACATGATAAACAGTGAATACCCTGTAATATTAAAAACACTTGAACTGACAACACATCACTCCTTTACTGAAAAGGCAATAGTACAGAATTCATGCAATCAAATGCAGGTGCCTACATTATGCAAGTCATTCAGAGACATTTTATAGTGAGTGAAAGAAAACAAATATAGCTGTGGTGAAGAGCATAATTAATCTCCCACTAAAGTGGTTGAATTCTATTCTTAAAGTACCTTTCTTTACCAAAATATGAACAGAACTGAAGATGACTAGTCCAGAAGGGGAAACCTGAAGATGGATAAAATAAATCCCATATAATATGTCTAGTTTTAAAATGAGAAACAAAACGTGAGAGTTTGGGTTTTTTTTCATAACATCAATTGTGCTCCAAAATGGTATCTAGGCTAAGATTGTCTTTATGATATGATTTTTAAAAATACTTTTAATTTTTTATTTTCTATAAACTAGCATAATTATCTCTAATTTAATAAAAGAATTCCTGCCAGTGAAGTTTATGAGGTTCTGGTTATATGCTTTTATCCATGATAATAAAAGGAAGCCAGTTCTGAAGTTGCCCCTCCATCTATTAAATAAAAATGCTTTAGTTCTCACTTTTTTGAAGTTTCCAGAGAATATAGCATTAGAATGTTAATATGGACCAATAAGAACTGATATTACTAAACAACAGAAAAATTATTTTATCAAAAATATTATTGGGATAACTTGTTAAAATACTCTTGGTAAACTTTGTGTTCTTTTTAAAAGCAAAAGGAGAGCCTAGTGAGTAATGTCAATTTTATTAAAGTAAATGGAATAGCAAGACTAATATAATACTACATCATTTTGACAGGTCCTGAAAGACCAGGAAAAATATAAAAAAGAAAATATTTAAAGATGGTCTTTGGGGATTCAGAAACGTCTGTAGTATTACACTCTGAAAATTTGGTTCCTTGAAACAGACAGCAGATCTAATTCATCAGCATCAAATATATAAGCCATGTTATTTCATATATATACATTTATATATAAATATATATAATTATATAAATATACATATCTTCAATAAACATAAAACCAAAGAGCATATTTAGTATTAATAGTAAATGCAGAGTGTAATAGTATGGGCAGTTGAAAACTTCATTAAGGTCATTCAATCAAGGACCTTGCATGGTAGAAGAGGAGAATGTCTAAAAGGTTAAACAATGAACAAGTGCAGTCAGAGACACAACTCTGAAGAGTTGTTACATATATTTTGTAGCTGATAAGAAGGAGTAAACAAGAGGAACATGAGGACTTGTTTGCTAGCAAGCCACAAGCTGGACTAGCAAGTGACTCACCCAATGTGGCAGACCAGAAGTGTCTAGGTATGGGCAGAGGTACTGGGCAGACAGGAAGGCCACGCCAGTACTTGAGGATCTGCAAATGAGTGTGTACTTGTGAATCTACAGTGCTGTGTGTGTGCCTTCACCAATGAACTTCAATCCTGACCAACAGAAATGGAAGAAGAGTGCTTGGCTTACATCTCCTGTATGTCCTGTTAGGTTGCAGGCGAATGCAGTTCAAGTTAGTGACACAGACTGGACAAAAATGCTGGGCAGTCACTCATTGAAGGTTGTGAAAACCTGGCTGGATAATATGTCCTGAGAAACCTGCTCTGTCCCTATAGCTGACCCCGCTTTGAGCAGGAGGTTGGACTGGAGAGCTCCTGAGATCCTTTCCAGTCTTAATGATTCAGTGATTCTGTGATTATTTGATGACATTTACCTCCATTATTTGTAACACCAGTCATGCTTTGAAATGTATCTGCTTTCTGTTCACATTCATTTACAGCCACTGATGAAATTACGCATGGCATTTCTTAAGCAGTTATTTCAACGTTTCTTTCAAATAATCAAGTTGGGTGTTGGAGGAAACAATTATTCTATTGTCTACGGAGATTTGGGGCAGGATTGTTTGGGTTTTTTTCCAAATAATTTTATCCTAAATGTAGTCAGTTATTTCTGCTGTTGTTACCAAGGTTGACCCTCATTTAGGCCAGTAGGGAATCCTTCCATGATCTGAAAGAGGAGGATAAAGTATAAAATTGTTTATTATAGAACAATAATTTGTAAAAGCATTTGTCTGGATTCAATGCTCTTGAATATATATATATTTTTTTTTTCTCCTCATCTAAAGAATAACATTTAAAGCTGTATGTAGCAGAAAGTACTTTCACTAATGATGGTCACATGGCTTTTGCTGCTGCAGTGAGAAAGGCAGCGGAGCACCAGGGCAAGCAGGTGGAGTGTACAAAAATACAGGTGCTTGCTTTGTCACCTCAGCTTTTGCTAAAATAACATAGCATTGGATATTTTAATCCCAGGAGAGGAGAACAACTGGCACAGCAAAATCAACAGCAGGAGTCATGCAGGTGTGTGTTCAATGGACTCAGTTTTTTGAACAGCATTAGTAGTTAGTAGGCTGACACGGAAAGGACAACAGATAACAGGTTTACAGAAAATTCTGAATTATCTTCTGTTAAATGGTGATGTACAGAAAAGGACAGAGCTGGTGGCATGCTTTAACAAAAAATTTTAGGCAAGCAGTATTCTGGGTTTGAAGAGAAGCCAAAGCTACCTGTGAATATGATGAATGGTTTAAAATTTCCTGAATTTCTGATTCAGATTCAAGTCCGAAATTGATCCTTCTATTTGGCCAGACAGCCTAGACATGAGGCCCAGATTGTTCTCAGGACTGGTTCCCTCAGGTTTTCTGATCAAATCCTCTCTAGCTGATTAACTGAGAATTCTTCAGGCAGAGGAGAGAATATAAAAAAGCTTCTTGGTAACGGTATTAACGTGGAAAAGGAGTCAATATTCTTTTCAAAACATGGTTATTCACTTATTCAAGGAACTCCGAAATTATTTTTGTTTTCTAACATTCACATAATGCTCTTCACAGAAGTTAACAGTTTAAGAGAAAAATTAGGCACTATTATATTCTCTTTGCAAGTTCCCTGATGATGGACAGGCTACAGGATATTTTTCTGTACGTATTTGAGTGGTAGTTTCTGAGTATGCTGTAGGTGGTTTTGGGGTCTAGCCCTACGCTTCTTTCTGCTTGCTTGTTGCAAACGTTCAGTATACCAAATCATCTTTCCTCTATCTCCAGCTAAAGCCAGATGATCTTTGTTTTTACCCACAGTATCTTCCAAATGCCTCATAAACCACTTTCAAGTGGTTTTACTTTGGACTTTTAAAATATTTTGCTGGTGAAAAAGCAGTCTTTGAATTTATTCCTTTATTCCCCAGGCACTAATATCCCCTCTGATGTAGGACTCTGTTTGCTTGACAATTAAATAGTATATATTTAGAAACATAATTATTCTGTAGATTGTTTAGTTTGGTTAAGCTGCCTTATATGTAATTTGAAGTAAATGAATGCAGTAAATTGAAGCAAATGTTAGAAGTCTTCACATTTTTCATGCAAATTAAGGAAGTCAGTGTATGAAAAGACCTTTAATAATTCAACCTCTTAAAATTTAAAACTTTAAAGCACTTTTTGTCCCTGCTTCCAACAGTGGTTAACACTCATTTGATACTAATAACATAATTTATCATGCTCTGCATGTAGAGTGATGTCAACCAGAGGAAGGATCGATATGGTCAGCTGTCAGCAAGCAAACAGTCAAAAGATATTAGAGAAGGAAACAAGATCACCTTTATGTACAATTAAACATAATGACAGTTAAGATTAAGAATGTGTTTAGTCACAATATCAGTCTAGCTGAATATCACCACATACACCTGTTTGGTTGGGTGATTGGGGTTGTCAGTTACTTTGCTGTGACCTACTCAATCTGAAATCCAACACTGATCAGAGACCTGGCAGCTCCACAGAGTATTTCACTTTTTAAATACCAAAAATTAATTAAATAATAATTTGATGGATAAAGTATAGATAAATGGAAAGGGCTGACTAGCTGGCTAGGAGGGTCATAAAATACATACTTCATAGTAATTTGTATAAAATTTTTAAAGCTGTGGTTTCAGTTTCTTATGACCAGATCTAAAAACCCTGTGTAGTTATCATTCTCAATTGCATTAGGCAGTTGGTCTGCTCTCCTGCTGACTACGGATTTTTGGGTGACAAATTCCTTGCAGGAATTATTTGTTCTCAAACGCCCAACTTAACAGGCACTGCTATATTATCGACAATATTATACCTTCCTGGTATTTTATGTCAGCGGATGCATAGGGTTGGATGGCTTCTACTGGTTTTTTGCTTTCTTTATTTCTATTGCTGAAGAGAAATTAAATTCTCAGAGCAGCACTTCTCCAGGGGATTAATGTACTTCTTAGGTAAAGCATTTGACCTCAGGACTTAAAGCATATTTCTTATTCTTGTTTGTGTGTCTCTGGAGAGTGTTCAGCAGTTACCCAGCTGTATGGTATCTGATTTGTCTTGATACATTTTGCCACTTTCTGTGATGTGCTTTGGAACATTAATAGCAATTTGTGACTGATATAATTTCATATGAGGGTTTGCAAAAGTTAAGCAACAATAAATCCAAATAACTCTTTCAGATTGTGATGCACTTGTAATGTAAAGCTAAAACAGTGTTCAGAAAAATTTAAAATGGACCACTATTGCTATATAGAGTTCAACATGCCAGAGAACACACTGTGAAATGCAACTTCAAAATTGTGACTGTCACATATGCAATATATGGCAGAATTAGCTGCTTTTTCTGACTAGGGAATTTGTAATCCATAAGCAAGTGTCATTTCCCAATAGATTTTCCTTTATGTCCATTATTTCTGTATATTTAAACTGTACCCTTGAAACTATGCTGCTGAATAAATGCATAATCATTAACTGGCACTGACTTTTTAAACAATCATTTTTCTGCTCTCACAATAATTCCATACTTATCATATTTTTAAAATCTTAAACCAAATTTGTTTTAGCATAATTATTTAATAACTGTTAGACCTAAAGCACAATTGGAATGCCTGAAAAGAGAAGCTTTCTGACAACATTTTCTGTCAGTTTGTATATATATTTGAATGAGAGAAAGATTGCTACACAAAAATTCTACATAAACATGTTTTGAAGAATCTACCCATACAGCCTACAGTTTTAACATAGAATTATGAATTCACTATATAGTCCTTAACAAAACTGTAGATTACACTTGGAGTATCTAGTCCCTCTCCTTCTCCACTGCCTTTCTACCTCCTCTGGGCACCGAAATTCCAAGAAGCATGCACCAACACTGAATGATCAACGAAGATGCCAGTGAAATGTTGCTCCTCTAAACCAGGTTTTGCTCATTAGAAAAGATGGAGCAATCAGTCTGTAAATCACCAGAGAAGCAGTTTTATCTGTCAAGAATCTGTGAACACCAAGCAGGGCCTTTTCAAGCACTCACCTGACAGAAAGCCTAGAAAGTTATGGAAGGGTAGAGCCTGTGCTCATCAATCTCACCAGTCAACCAGAACTACCTCTACCAGATGGCTAGGAGACAAATGCTACTTGCTTGAATGCAGATAGAACTTGACACACTCCCATAGAAATGAGAAGTTAAATTAAGGAGTAGTGCATTAGGAAAACAATAAACACATTAATTTCTTTTACTTCAAGTACTTCTTTTAAGCAAGGTTCTGATAAAAAAGTCTGCATGGCCTTTACTGCAAAATCCAGGCATTACTGCAGCAATTGCATTGAGGGATACAGGGAGTTAAACAGAATTCTGCCTTTTAGAAGTATTGGGCTTGAAAAATAGCATCACTTGCCTTTACAGACCCAAGAGACTTGAAACTCCAAGATTCAGTGTCTGGATTATCTGCTAATAGACTACTGATCAGATGGAAAGTGTTTTATCCTAGGATGTAATTAGCAAAGTGACAATGCTAAAGCAATTTCTAGGCCAACTGAGCCTACTGGAGTTACTCCAGATTTAAAAAGTTTTACTGTAAAATGGAATATAGCCCTTAATGTATGTCTAATGGTATGAACCTGAATTAATGCAGGTTTTATCACTTAAGCTTTTACTTGAAATGATAAAAAATGAATAAAGTTAATATAATCATATTCTTCTATCAACCCTTCCAGAACATATCATTTGCCAAGTTCTGTCTTCATTATATTCTGTGCTCTATAGATTTTCAGGTATATCAGAACAAAGCAAAGGACTCAAGAAAAAAATCACTTGCCCATAAAAAAGAAATGTAAACTAGTTTTGAATGCACATCATGCTTTTTCATATTTGACAGCAGCAGTATTTCAGAAGATACCAGATATGAGGTATTTATGGCAGGTGCATTACTACTTAGAAACTAATCTCACACACATGGCTGTTAACGTGAAATATGGATTTTAATAATCCAGCTTGGTGAGATATGTGAGCCTGCCTGGTGGGAATGTGATTAGCCACAGTCTGCAAGATTAATTGAGATACACAGTGTAAGATTACATTTAGTGAATTCCAAGCCACTCTGATTATGCAAGAGACCACTTAGTTAAGGCTGTATCTTTATGGATATGAAAACAGATAAATCACAAATTCTACTGTGACAGGAGAGTCAGAATGAAGACTGTTTAAGTCAGTGAGCCCAGTGAACAGATCATCAAAGTAAAATATTTGGATATTTTGTAAGCAGAAAAATAAAACATCAAGAACAACAACAAAAAAAATCCCATGTAGTTCAGAGCAAAGAACTGAACTACAGTTCAGTTTAAATGAGATTTAAAATGTCTGCCATCATCATTATTTTAAATCAACGGTATGAAACTTATTTTTTTGTTTAAACATGGCAATACTCATTCAGGAGTACTAGTTTTAAAGAGTGATTTTCTTTTTATTTTACAGTTGAGTCTAAAATTGCATTGAGATCACCACTACATGAGATACCAGTTTGAAGGATTATATATCTCTAGAATGGCACTGTCAGGAAAACTTTAGGTAATGCAGAACCATTTAATACAGTACCATTTAATACAGTTCCATGAGTGTATCTTCCAATCTACTGCATTGCTGAAAACACCAATTTGTAATACAGAAGCAGAAAGCACAGGATGGTATGCGCAGAAACCAGTGCAGCCTGCACTCAATGCCTTCCTCAACAGGCCATCAATATATCGGGATAATTTACCCGCTTTTCCTTCCCTGATTTTTCCCATCTGTAAACTCATTATTAACCAACAGAGATACTGAAGGGTCTTCAGAGGCTATTGTTTTACTTTTAAACCCATATGAGTACCAAATGTAGAGTGCTTTCAGAGTAAACACATGCTTGCATTTGGTAATTATTTTAGATGACCAAAGTCCTGAACAAAACACTTAAAATAATTTATGTAAAAGCATAGATTTTCTCTTCATGTTTTTTATTTTTGTAATTGGTAGCTAGGCTAGCTGCAAAACTAGTAACTTCTTGAGCCACACAACAGACATTTTTACTGATTCCCTTAAACCACTGCAAACCTCACACAAATTAGTCAGTTTTCTGAAACAGAAATGAAGTACACACACAAAAGAAGAAATACCAAAATAAAGTAGTGTGAATTGTACTTAATTCATTTACTTTGACAGGTGTGGTTTAGCTTAAACTATTAATGGGAATACATTGAACTTACTAGTAAATGCTGTATCTTAAATGTAAAAAAATAGTCAGCTTTTAGTAACGTGAACATCAGTCAATAACTTTGCTACTAAAGGATCTTCTGAATAAGGAAAAACTTGTATGTGTGTATGTACATGTCCCATGGAATACTAGAGCAGTAACATGCAGAGTAAATGATCACTGAATTCACTTTTAATCGACTTCATCAGCCATACTGTGGTGACCGTAGATTTTGTAATTCCCTACAGTGCCACAGTCTGATATTCAGTGCTACAGCACAGGTTCCAGTGCTGCTTTATTGGTTTTGCCTTGCTTAAGCTATGTCTCCTGAAGCTCTATGGGATACTTTCTCCTCATTAAAGGAGGAAGCTGATATAAGCAAAACAGGAGAAGCAATAGCCACAGATAATGACAGGGAACAGATGAAGGAGAACGATCCAATTTCATCCCTTCTCATTTGATTTTCAGCTGATGACTAGAGACCAGGAGCAAAAAATAGAACCCTGGAACACCACAAAACAGTTGTACACCAACGCATAGTGCAGTAGGACATCCCTGTCAAATGGGACTAGACTGTATTAGTTTTGGTAAGGTTTTAATGTTCACAATATAAATCATAGAATCATAGAATATCTCAAGTTGGAAGGAACCCATAAGGATCATCGAGTCCAACTCCAAGTCCTTCAGGGATTCTTTCACTGCCATAGATTTTACATCAAAAGTATTTATTAATTTGTACGATGTACAGTAAAATTGTACTCTTCATGAACAAAAATCTATTAGAAATGGATATTAACTTTAGTTTTTGGTGCAATTACAAAAAAAAAAAAAAAAAAAAAAAAAAAACTCGAGTAGAAATAAGGGAGAANGGTGCAATTACAAAAAAAAAAAAAAAAAAAAACAACAATCATGCAGTAGAATCAGGGTAGAAACTTAAATATTACTACCATGGTGAAAAACTCCTTTCTACCCTATATTAAATCCCATTACACAGAACACTGATGCTTTTCATGTTTGAAAACAGAGTATTCTGTATACCTGTTCATACTCTATGATTAAGTTTCAATATCTGTCTGCATGTTCTTGCTGAATTCTCAGAAGGTCGGAGAAATGTAGGCTTTCAATTAAAGTATCGTTTTTTCATATGTTGGTGGCAGCCAGCTGGAAAGCAGCTTGGAAGAAAAAAGACCTGGGGGTCCTGGCGGGCATGAAGTTGAATATGGGCCAGCAATGGACCCTTCCCACAAAGAGAGTCAATGACATCCTCGGCTGCACTAGGCAAAGCTTAGCCAGCAGGTAGAGGGAGGTGATCCTTCTGCTCAGCTTAGTTCTAGGGAGACCATAGCTAAAGGACTGTGTCCAGTTCTGGGCTGCTCTGTACAAGAGAGACATGAACAGACTGCAAATAATTCTACAAAGCGCCATGCAAAAAAGGTGAAGGGTCTGTGGTATTTCTCCTGTAAGGAAAGGCTGAGAGAGTTGGGACTGTTCAGCCTGGAGAGGGCTCATGGGAGATCCCATCGATGTTTATAAATACCTGGAAGGGAGGTGCAAAGAGGGTGGAAGTAGACTGTCTTTAGTGGTGCCTGGTGACAGAGGCAATGGGCACAAACTGAGATACAGGAGTTTCCCTTTGAACATCAGGAAACTTTTTTTACTGTGAGAGTGGCTGAGTACCGGCACAGGTGACCCAGGGATGTGGTAGAGTCTTGCACCTTGGCGATAAGCAAAACCTCTTGTACATGGTCCCGGGCAACTGGCTCCAGATGGCCCTGCCGCAGCAGAAGCGTTGGACCAGGTGACCTGGGGAGGTCCCTTCTAACCCAACCCCTGTAATGCTGTGAAGGTATTACTATTACTCGAAGAAAGTGACATGTGACAGGATTCATATGACTGTGAATCCTTTACTCAAAATAATAGCTGCTATACTGATGAGGTAGACATTCCATGCAAGTGTTTGATTTTGGCTTCTATTAAAACATTCATCCAAAGTAATTTTTTCAAATATGTTTTTGCTTTACATTAAAGCACAGGATTCTAAGAAACATCTCAGTGACTTAGGAGTAAAAGTTTCATGGACAGATAATTTTTTTTTCATAGATCACCATGATTTTTTAAAGCTGGATGTTCAAAATTAAAACAAAATAGTTCATCCAGCAGCAAATCATATACAGACAATTTAAATGTCTTTTAATTTTAGTGAAGTTTTACTGACTGACTTGAAAAATTGGTCATTTCAAAAATGAAGGCTGTAATATTGCTTCAATCAATGAAAGTATAGTGCACAAGCATTTCATTCACATTTCTACTTTTAAACAAAGAGAAATATTTTTGTTTGCATTTCACCCCTTAAAAGTACTATTTGACTATTTAATAAATACTAACTTAGGCTTTGGGTTTGCAAGACTAAGTGACATATCCTTCACTTCAAGTGATATTTCCTGTCTATTTTCTAGAAAGTCTGTAGAACATCACTAGATAATACACAGTGTTTAATACCTTTAGTCAGCCTAAATTTATACTGTGGAAGTCCCTGTGTTTTGCAGTTATCTGTTGAAGAAGAAAAATGCTATATCAGAAATTAATTTACTTATATAAAAACATGCAACTAATGAAATAAATTATATGTTCTGGATAGCCTAGTTTAGACTTTTATTTTCCATTAATTCAGATACTGATATAAAACAGTATTAGAAACTCTTCTATAGTACCTAGCTAGTCCTTCAGTGCTTAGTTTGTGAAAAATGTTGCCAGGCTTCCACCATAACAAGAGATAAAGTTCTTAACAATAAATATTAAAATATTTTCCACTTAATAATGCTTTTTTTTTAAATGATTTTTTCTTCTTTCCGTGCAGAGAAAACAGATACAGATATCTGCACAAATTTTCAAAGGAAATTCAGAAATATTCTGATGTATGACAGGTCTCCCATGAGTCTTTTCCTTATTTGTATTTTTCCATGTATATCAAATCTAAGTCTTGTGCTCTTAGGGATGCCTATAACAAAACCAGTATCTTTGAAACTATCTGAATGCAAAGCCAGCTTACGAAGTAAAAATAAGCCTATGCAAATACAGCTGCTATGTGATTTGAATAATGAAGGTGATGTGTTGCCCATGAAGTAATATTCTTGGGAACATGGTAGGAGTGCCTTCCCAATAATGGCTTTTGATACTACTGACATTAAATTTTGCATAAAATAATGATGAAACAGTGAAAAAATGACTGGTTTATTTCCCTCTCATGTCTCAAACTTTTTCTTCCCCCCATTCTTTTTAAATTTGTGTACAAATTCATGTATGTTTCTTCTTTAGGATAAAAGTGATATTTAAAGACAGGAAAAAAAATTCAACTAGATCATTTAAAAGGGTGCATGTTTACAAGAATACGTATGTAAACACATACACATTTTAAATTCTAGAGAAGGCATAATAGAAATAATTAATATAATTATTTTAAATAAAGATGACATTCTAGGTTTTATATGCTTTGAAAAAAAACATTTAATTGAAGGTTTTGAGATATGCTTGCTTTGATACCGTAGGCATTCTTTATAGTACTTTGACAGCTACTCTGAACAAGGTACACAGAGTTCATAAAGCAATTACACCTAAGTTATGCTTTCTCTTATGTGTAATTACGATTTAATTCATAGAGCCAAATGCTTAATTACATGATGAGAACTAATTAAAATATATTAAATATAACAGGTATGGTTTCTGAACAACAAACTGTGAGAACAGAAAATGAAGTTATTCATTCTATTAATAATGAAAGGGGAAGAATAAGTAAAACTTGCTCTTTATTAATTTTGGGGGTTTTTTATTGCTAGAATAGATCTGTTTTGACTTCATCTTGTATGAAGAAACTTTCTGTTTCTGTTTGACCATTTGATTTTTACAGTATGCTTAAAAATACACTAAAGGAGATTTTTTTTTCACTTAGAAGACATAAAAGTTAAAACTCTAACTGCATTTTTAATAACAGCAGAATAATGTTTCTGTTAAGCTTTTTAATGTTCTTATTTTGTGTTCATGTACATTTCCTAGTAAAACAATAAATCCATATAAAATAATATTAAAATATGCCACATGTGGAGTAGAATCAGTCTTAAACATTTCTCACCCCTCTGTCTAGCAGTAGTTACACCGAAACTATGAAATAGTTATGACACTTCAGATGTTATTTAGACAACTGTGTAATGAACTGAAGCACAGCTGGTCAGGGCTAGAATACTGTGAGCAATGGCATGTATGAAAACAGTAATACCTTACATCATAACTTCATTTGATCTAAACAGTTTGTTGCTTTCATTTTTTCTTGTCAGAGAATTACATAAAAGGAACTGATACGATCTATGTTTAATTTCTGTAGTAAAGGCTTATCAGTATGCATATGACCTCCTTCCTAAGTATAAAGTACCTCTTTATACTTACATAGGCAGAATGATTTTTGTAGAGCCCCATTTTACATTGCAAATAACATATGGATTTACATTAAAGGAAGTTGTTTAGAAAATCAGAAAAAAAAGGGTCTGTGATCCACCTAGGCTGGTCCCCCACCCCTGCAGCAAGTTCATCTGCTTCTAACCGTTCCTGACAGTGCTTGACAGTGTTTGGCATCAACACATGTTCCATTCTTAAGCTGGAAGCAAAGGTTTGGTTCCCACCTAGGGAACAGTGTTAGTGCTCACACTTGGCAGTTTTGGGGACTATCTGCCTCTGCGTGTATGAGAGCAGGTAACTGTCACACTGTCATGATGGGTTTTTCATTGTTCTGAAGGATTTTCTGAAGGATTGATTCACCTACATAACCATCTACTTTATTAGAGGAATGGCCAAATAGGGACAGGGCAATCCAACAGCGCAATCCAAACAGTATTAATGGATACCTGGGGATGAGTAAAATTGAGACAAGAATACCTGCTACTTCCCTTTCACCTTATGTTCAGTTCCAAACTCATTAGTTTAAGATTGTTTTAGATGCTGTATCCAGAAACCTCTCATTTGAATGAAACAAAATATATTAAACACTTAAGATTTTACAGAGCAATTTGCTATTACTTTTCCTGTCCACTGAATTGAAAACTACCATTTTCTTGGTTCCTTCTCTTAATGCTTGTATACATATGGCATTAATTCTGTTTTCACTTGCTATTCGTTGCTAGGTTTTTTTCTGATTTAATGCAATATTCTTATTGATTCTCCCCACACATACATTTTTATACTTATTCTAATGTAGTATGCCCATTTCCACATTCTGCACTCTTTTTGTGAGATCAATGAAGAAAAGTTCATGGGCCAGCAAGACGGTTTTACTGCACATCCTATTATTTCTCTGCATAAGAATAATTTTGCCTTTGTGTATTTGTTTCACTGCTTAAGTCCTTCAGACTTGCTCCTCTTAAGACCTGAACTCTGGATTTATTGAAGGATGCCATAGGGATGATCAGTGTCATTACTTTGTTGCTCTTCCCCTTTTTTCCATAATAATCGTCTCTTGCTTCTAACCCTCCTACTAAGTAGTCATCAAAAACCCTAATTAGGTTTCGTGGTAGATATCTCTAATAAAAGTCCATTACAATTATTTTTTTTTCCTATCTATTGCAATTTTGATATTCATTCAACATATATGTTTTCCTACACACTTTATAAACCTGAGAACATCAGCATGCATTTTTGACATATAGGGCAGCACTTCCTCTCCATTCTCTCTGTGTGTTCTCTACTGAAAAAAAAAGGAATAAATCTATATCAATATTACCGGTATAAGAATCATCACAAATCTCTGTCATGCCAGTCAAGTCACCAGTTAAACTTGTAACATTATTATGACTCTCAGCTTCTCTTTATTCTCCATATTTCCATCAGATACACACACAAACACACAAGTGTACACACACACGGCTTCTTTCAAAACTGCTGCTACCTTGTCACATATGTGTGTGCACTGCCTGAAATTTCCTTGAAACTATGGGAATTTTGGAACTTTCTGGATTGGGTCAAAAGAAGGGAAAATATTTGCATTAAAGTAACAAGCCATAGAAAATTATGACACTGCAGGTATTTCATTTGAAATATGCCTGGATCCTGAGGATTCAATGAATTTATAATGCTTGCTTCAGGTGCTTCTTATAGCACAAAATAATAGGGCTGAAAAGGAAGTGTGGTCTTACATACCAGGGAAAATTTAAAGATTATTAAAAAACCTCTAAATAGAATCAGTACAGGTGTGGATGAAAAATAGAAAGAGTAATAGATTAACGAGGATGTTCTGCGTGCAACTGGAACATACAAGACCTAGAAATTGAGGAGTTTTAACTCTTACAGATGTTAATTTTGTGAAACAAATCTAAAAAAGGCAAAAATCAAAGTTAGTGCACATACAATACTTGGTCTTTGACTAAAACTTTTATGAGTTTTATAAGGAACCTAAATTAAACTTGAAAGAGAAAGAAAAATATACAGGTCACTTCAATAGAGTTTGATTTCCTGTTGTTTACTGATATAAGTTATAATTTCAGTAATCAAAGCACCTGTCACTGTATTCTGTCAGAACCATTTTATGAAAATGCATATATTGATTTATTAGCAATGGAACATGAAGGGGGGAAGAAAAAAAGGTGTAGATGTCCCAGGTGTGCTGCAGTCCTGTCACCACCATCTCGATCAGCTGTGGCTAGAGCACAGCTGCAATGCAGTACCACTTGGTGCGGAACTCCCACTAAAGGGAGAGGCACAATCTGCTGTGGTGAGCTTGTTTTATTCTTCTGGGTATTGCTCATCTAAATCAAGGACTAATGACCTGATGGACTATCATGCAACAGAAAGGATGGAGAGTCTTTGCACGTTTAGCTAAGGAAACTCTCGGGGACATGCAGTGCATGAACCTCCATTCAGCCTCACAAAGAAATTGATGGACCTGGCTGAGACCAAAGAAAAAAAGGACAATTGGTTTTCCCTCTAGAGAAAGAAATTCTTGGGACTCCACAAATGATGAACTTTGAGGTGCCATAGAGGAGAAACTAGCAAGGAAAGCTGCAATTTCCCTCCATTTAGGGGACAGATTTGGGGATTTCTACAGATGTTTCTACTTCCTTAATGATAGTAGCTTCAGAGAGAGCTGATATCTTAGAGGGATTGACCTGTATTATAGTATTAAGTCTACTTTATATAACTTTAAAATAGATTGCATTATCTCAATTTAAAGAAAGACTAATGCACAGTTAACAGGTATCCTGCTTATTATAAATGAGATAATTTGGGAGATAATTATTTGCCTGGGCTGCTTGAGAGCATCATGTTGAAATGGTTTAATGGTGGTAGTACTTTAATTAAATATGTCTATTTCTTAAGGATGACTTTTACACTAAAAAGAGTTTTGGGTTTTGATGGTTTTTTTGGTAGGGAGAGAAAAAAAGGGAAAGAACGATGTTCAACAAGAAAATAATATTCATTAATCACTAAATAAATGAGTTTTGAAAAGTGTGTGTATGCATGGACAAAGCAAGGTGATCGAATTATAATTAAGGTTTATAAGTAACTACAATACCTTCTGTTGATGTTTTGAGCTTTAGAAAGTTTATGCTACTATGATCTGTAGTACAAGTATTGTATGTGCACCATTTTTTTCATTCACAGTTTGAGTGAATATGTGTATTTTATTAGCTTATTGGAAATTAATGTGTTGCAAAAAAATCTGATACAGATGTAGGTGGTGACATGAGAAACTAGACAGTTAAAAGTCACAAGGGTTAAAGCCCGCCACTTCAGTTGCAAAACACAGAGATATGTAACTTAAAGGGGATAAAACTGGCCTTCAGTTTTGAGGAGCAAAACTGGTATAAGTGCCTGAAAATCCGAGCAACAAATCACCAGAAGTTTGACACAGCGCCCAGATAGTAAAAGGGGCAATGGTTTTAAACAAAAAGAAGATAGATTCAGACAATGTATAAGGAAGAAATTTTTTACAATGAGGGTGGTGAGACACTGGAACAGGCTACCCAGAGAAATTGTGGGTGTCTCACCCTTGGAAGTGTGCAAGGCCAGATTCAATGGGGCCCTGAGTTACCTGGTCTAGTGGAAAGGTTCAGTGCCCTTATATCAGATCTACATTTATATTCTTTCAGTTTAAAGACATTACCTCTTGTCCTATCACTACATGCCCTTGTAAAAAAGTCCTTCTCCAGATTTCTTGTGGCCCCCTTTAGACACTGGAAGGCTGCTGGGTTGTCTGTCCAAGACCTTCTCTTCTCCAGGCTAAATAACCCCAAATCTCTCAGCCAGTCTTCATAGGAGAGGTGCTTCAGCCCTTGTTGAGCTTCAAGAGGTTCACACATGCCTACCTCTCAGATCTGTCCAGGACCCTCTGGATGGCATTTGTTCCCTCCAGCATGTCAATTGGACACACAGTTTGGAGTCATCATCAAACTTGTAAGAGATCACTCAATCCCACTGTCCATGTTGCCAACAAAGATGTTTGTTATTTTCAATTTAATCTCCCTTGTATATCAATTTTCTCCCTACAGTCAGCACTGTTGTCTGTTAGATCAGTATTTTGGATGATCGCATTAACATTTACATGCATTACGTGTCCTACTTCAACCCTGAAAATGATAAGAGAATCCTTATCTTAAATCCCAAATGTCTTTTGGACATAGCTGAGGAAAACAAAGTACTGTAAACCATAGGGACCTCAAATTTGGAATGGAAAGATGGGGGAAAAGTGTATTCTTTATTTTTTGAGCACTGTTTTGTACTGAAAAGGTAATGGATATATTAATAATACTTAGAGAGTGAGAGAGAATAATTCACAGAACCAAAACAGAGATATATACAAGCAGCTATTTCTTAATGCAGAGGGCTGGCTAGGAGAGTAAGATATATGTACAAATATTAATTAATGTGCTATATCTCCTTCGTGAACACTTTCTGCAAAACAACTGAAAACTTAGTGCTTTCAATTACTTGTAGTTCAGACTGATGAGAAATTTAAGTGTTAAGAGACTCATTCAATACTACATATGAAAGAGAATCTAAAAAACTTTTAATAAACCTGATGACACACTATTTGGGCTTTTTGTTACCATTTTAAGCTAATTACTTACATCAATTACATTCTACAGCTTTGTTACAAAATTATGGACATCCTTAACTACTTTCATTTTAGGTCTATTTTTTTTTTTTTTTTATTTTCAAATGTGATAGAAATAACACAACCTAAGGAACAAGAGTAACATATACTGTAATTAGATACTGTAATTATATATCTAGAAATAGCTTTAAGATGTAATGGATGCACCCAGAAATGAGTTCATTGTCAAGTAACACATTTTTTACAGTAGCCTGCCATGAGCACCAATCCATTGCTTTCTCAATCTTCACTTTTTACAAGCTTTACACTAAAATGGATTTCCCAGGGAGATTAATAGCTATCTGAGTGCTATCCATACTGTTATTCACTGTAAATATCTCCAGCAGCCCTATTAACTTTAATGCATTAGCTCTTCTTCTATTTATTGCAACTTAATAAATGCATAACAATTTTAGTTTAGGACACCATTAGCAGGATAGATTTTTCAAGCTCCTGTAGCTCAGCAGATATACTATCATAAATTAACCACCAAGCTACGTGCTCTTTTACGATGGTCATAAGACAAAATTATTAGAAAACCATTTTTCTATTCTCCTACAGACTTGGCATTCAAAAAGGCTACAGGTTTAGTAAAAGCATCATGTCTGAGTGTTATAATCAGCATATCAGGATTTAAGCAGAAGTGAGGAAGTTAGGCCCTACAGCGTTCTTTGAGGTATGGCAAGACGACAAGTATCCAGAGGATATAGAGCAAATACCAAGGAGCTGCTTATGTCTGACCATTGAGACTATAATTTATATTCTATTTATAATAGGAGATATTTCCCTTCCCTATTATTTGGAACAAACTCAATAAAAATCAACCATATCTTTGAGGGCTTGCTGGGAGCCTACATGAGCAAATGAAATAATATTTGTGTCATGAATTTCATCTATAAGGATAAAGCAATGAAACAGAGATGGCTGAGTGGATTTCAGGGAAAATTTGATGTGTATAAAATGCTTTCTGAATCCCTCCTACTCTTGAAACTGATGCTTGAACCTCTGGAGGGTAGTTTGAGTAGTTGTATTATGCACTTGTGTAATTCATGGAAATCCTATGTAAAGAGTGTTAGTATGATAAACAAATCAGCTTGCTGTGATCTATGCTTAAACTATTATAAATACTAATTCAGCTGCAAGATCCAGATTATTAGTCCCACGGACATCAAAATAAATCAAAAGGAATAGAGATACCCGAGAAAGACCATTACTTCCTAGAGAAAAATGTATGGTGAGCATTGGATGACTATTTATGGTTTTATATCTTGTGCTATATTTGAAAGTACAGATGTAAATTAAGAAGAAAAAGAGGAATATCAGTTTTAGATACCAATCCAAGTAAAAATAGGTATCTGAAGCTGAAGTTCAGTTATAGCCAAGAAAGCTTTCTGTAGTTACAAACTGGCCTGCTGAAGAAGTAAGACATCTTTACAAACCAGAGTGAAAAAGGCAACATTTTCCACAAAGAAGTTGAATTTTGTCAGTAAAATAACCAATCTTTATTCTTTCAGAGTGTTTTTATTCTTTCATTGAGCTGTTTGAAATATATTTTGTGAACCAAATGTAAGTCTTCAAGTTTCACATTTTTTCAGTGCTTCCTTTTTCTCTACATGGCGCATCAGAAATATTCCTTGAAATTCCCTGTTATAGCTCCATGTATCCACACTATGTTTGTTGTCTGGACTGCTTGCCTTAGGTACGGTTTTTGAACCATACCATTTTATGTGTGTGTAAAACTTTGTGATGTTTTAAAGAAGCTAAGTTACTTAAGGATTTCAGTAGCTATCCTTATATCAAAATATCCTGAAAACATACATTCGTGTCCTTTTTTTTTCAAAACTGCTGGTGCAGGACTGAAATACGCAAACTTCTCTGAAAATCCTGGGGTACTTCAACTTGAAGGGGACACTTGCTACAGGTGAGAGAGGAGACAGCCTGCCCGCCATGGAACAGATGTTTCCTTCCCATTACTCATTCCTACAATAAACTGTGATTGATAGAACAAGCATGTAATTTTGAGGAGTCTAGCATTTACTTCTCCATGAAGCTCTTCTGGATCAGTATTTCCTCACTTCCATGGGACCATAAACTAATAGTTCAATACTACATGCATTTCTCCAGAAATCACATGGAGAGACACAAGGACATTTCATATCTGCTATTCTCAAGCAAAGATCAGAATAATCCTATAAAAATCATTACATTCAGTTCTGACTTCAGGTTAACATGTGTGAGCAGTTATTTTAAATCTCTTTGATTTGCATTTTGCATTGATCACAGCATGTTAGCAGCTGGAAGCTCTTACATGTGACTTGTAAAAATGAGACATGAATATTCCATGTCACAATTAGTGAGATATGTCAAGCTGCATAGAGTAAATTTCCAAGAACCATCTTTCAGGGCAGACAGCTTTGCACTGCATGTGCTCGGCTCTTTGTATGGCATAAAATTATGGTAATGACATCATCAGGGTGTGTAAAACCAGGGGTGAGGCATCTTGGAAGTAACTTTTTGAAATAACATTTTCTCAAGGGAAAAGTACTTTCCAAATATGCCAAACAAGTTAAACTCCATTCTACTTCTTAATAAAGGTAAAAATAAGCATTGCAACATCCAGAATTCTTTATAACTTGCTGGCCAAAGACTCCTTTTGTTTAATTTATCTAGCTCTCCCTGTTTATGTATGTATATGTATATACACTCTCAAATACCCCAAAATCAATGAAAGAGAGGGAGAGACAACTCTTTCCCCATCAGTTCTTTCATCAGCTTTTTTCAATCCAATAAATACTGAAAAGATAAGTTGTTTTATAATAATTTATGGGGTTTTTTCATCAGCACTTATCACTATGAATAACAAAGGTTAGAGTTAGTGGATTATCATTTTCTGGACAGGAAATTTAGGAAAACACAGAAACACTGTCTTTCTATAAAGAGTGGGATTAATATGGAAGTGCTATATGATTTTATGGATCAACACCTCACTTAAACTCAGAATGTCTGTTTGAATATCCAGGTGTTACTCATAATACTATCACAGATAAAATTCTAGATTTAGCATGTCTTCTCTTGCCATTCTTTGTTTCCTTTGTAAACAACAGAAAAAGAGATATCCTTGTTTTGGCATCCTACTTCTGCATAATATTTCTTCTGAAGCCTCCTTTTGGAATGTAGATGTATTAACTACAAAGATTCACCAGAATTCACTGTATACTAAATACATATATAATATGTGTCTATAAAACATATATGTAATATGTATTTAACATTAATATAATAATAGATTTATAAAAATACAAACACTATGTATTCTTATATTATTTATATAAATTATGTAATATATATTTATAATATATTCATAGTTAATGTACACATACATATTATTATACCTGTTCACTGTTTACTAAATGCATATTTTTATCCTGCCCCAGTGAAGCACCAGGCTATGAATGCATATGAGACAATACCAGAGTTTTTAAATGAACTTAAGTCCCCAAGATAAGTTCATTTCCTGAAGAAGCCTCTTATTGAACAAATACTCATTTCTCTAAAGGTATTTATGACTCCTGTCTGAATCGGTGGTGACCTAGCAAACTGTACAAGACTGCTTCCCTCCAGGGAAGTTGTTGTGCTGAAAGAGGCAGAATAACTCAGGCAGCAGAAGTGCAGAAGCAACTAAAGAACAAGGTGCTTACAATAAAAAGCTGCATTGAGGCCCAAAACAGCCTGACGTAAGCCTTGACAAATGATTTAACTCAGCTCTTCAGCATGCAGGTGTATCTGTTCTAGCATCTAGAGGACATGCAAATCACTAACACATGTGAATGAGCTGATGTTACAAGATAATGGCAATGTGCACCTGTGATTTAGAAGGCAAACCAAGGCCTTAGAACAGTAGGTTACATAAATTATTATAAAATACTTTTACTCTGGAAATCAAGAGGCTTGCTGAATATAACACAATAATTCAGTGCTTATATTTGATATTGAAGGTTTAAGTCTAACTACAAACAAAAAATCCCTCCACTAAAATTTATAAACAATCTCAGATATTCATAATTTATGACCGGTTTATGAACAAATTTCAAGATAATTTTGCTGGAGCAGAAAGTGCTGCAGCAGACAGCAGAGCCACTGATGTTGACAGACAATGGCTGACTACTTGCCTTCTCTTCCTTTGAGCTAGTATTTCATATTTGGAAGTGTCTAACCTACTCACAGCAAAGTACCGATAGTACTTCTTGTTTTCATTCTTTCACTCTAAGACTAATTACTTTGCAGACACTTTACAGCATTTTGGTTTGCCTTTCTTTATATGAGAGTGTATTCACATACAGAAAAGAATGAGGGATTGAGGCTAGGAAATTGTTTTCATTTTCCTGCTACCACTAAATAACATATCTTCTCAATATCAGGATAAAAGGTCAATATCTAATTTAGAATCCTGTTTCTATAATCCTTGAGATGATTAACTTCAGGAGACATGGCCTTGTGATTTAATGCTTTTTTTACACTAGAGAAAATTGTATATTTCTTCTTTAGCAAAAGATGGTCATCCAAACATTTGTACATGTCTCTATTTTCCCCTCAATTTCTTCTTACACTCTTTTGAGAGTTTGGGGGTTGTAGGCCAGACCATTCCTTGGAGTTTCAGGGTATTCTTTTGCACATGTCATTTCTTTCATATCAAGGATTACACATCTCATGCCTTCATCAAGGTTGTTTTTCTTTTAAGTGAACTTCTGTTGAGACGAACTTCTCTTTAGCAAGCAGAACCCTTCCTTTGCTTTTCTCTGCTATTTTTATCTCCATCTATATATATTAGAGATATAACTGAGAACCAGCAACTCGAAAACCATGCTTTTCCTGAGCAATTGTCCACCCCAGATCTCTCTCTCTTTTCACCTCTAAAGGTTTTCCCAGTTCCTGTGGCCTTCTTAGCTTAATTGTTGTTTGGCCACAAGCCAGTCTGTCAGATTAATGGCTGCTACTGTTTGTTCTGCAGCTTCATCCAGACAAGCAGATTGATTTGTGTTAGAGAATTTGTCAGTTTGTGATGGAACTGATATTCCTTGAGGCATTCAGTAACATGGCAATTTTAGGAGTTAGCAAGCATTCTTCGGTGATACCCAGACAGATGCCCCAAATTGTTCCAGTGGCTATATAAAAATACAAATTTCCCTTATTGTAGAAATGGGATGTGAAGCATTTATTAATGCATCATACATGCCTGTTATTTAAAAGAATCTGTCTTACTATAGCATGCATTTTAGGTTCACAAATTCCCCTTTATGGAGTCTTCCTTTATTTCCTCCTTATGATTAATAGGCTATATATTCTTTCACAACGCTACAAATATATGCAAACAAATATTTAAAGAATTTCACACTTATTCTAACTACCCTACAAAAAAGCTAATTTATTATACGTAATACACAGAAAGTTACTATTTTTGTTTTAATATAAAAAAACAGAGCAAAAGAGGATGAAAACTATGGCAAGAGACTTTTCTATCACATTTTAATGGATACAAGCATGCAGCAATTTGAACTGCAACAGAAAAATGTTTTCCAAGCACTCTTATGCCGTTGGCCTTTAGGAAAGAACAATGTCTTTTGATCTCTTTCTGGCTCTGTCTGACTTACTGTGACCTTTTGTGAGCCATGTTAGTTGGGTGTGCAGCATCCATAAAAATTAGTAAACTATTGCTTTACTTGTTCTCTTGAGGTTTGTGAGGCTTAATTAGTGAATTTTATGAATCTTTTCTAGACTCACAAATGCAAAGTGCTATAAGGACAAAGTTTTATTGTCACTATTCCTTTGGGAAATGAGTTTCTTGGAGCTGCGTGAGATAATGAGTCACATTTTGCAGGCTGTGCTGCAGCTAATCACATCATTAAAGTAATCTATTATACAAGTTAAACAATACCTGTTCTCACAAGTTTGGGAAAACCAGATGTGTGTTTCAAGTTTTTGACTTGGCCTTCTCTTGTCCCTCCACAATTTAAAAACTATTAGGATATTAGGATTTTTTCCATTTCCTTTTTTTTCCTTTTATTTTTTTTTTTTTTTAATGCTCATAGATTTTCACATCATTTCTAGAAAAACGTACATATTTTATGTTTAGGAAATGTTTTCTCCTGTTTCTGGAAATTCCATAGAAACTATACTTGATTGTCCTTCTCAAAATACTTGGAATAGTCACTAACAATTTTTGCTAAGAAATCTTGTAATTTAAATAAAATATTTGGCTGTGAGTTTTCTTGTACAGGCTGTGACTGATGGCTTTAAGACCATCTCAAGCTGCCTTTCAGCTGCCCATTTACATGGACTTTTCTTTTCTTTTTTGAGCAGCCAGTGTCACCTTTCTTCGTTACTAGAGGAAGAGCACATCAACTGTCTGAGAGTCAGCCTTGTTTAGTGGAATTATGGTAGCCCAACTCCTTTTGTGTCATTAATAAGGGTGCTAAGGCACTTCTAAAAAGTTTATCTTACAGGTCAGATTTTTTAAAGTAGATTCATGAAGGTACACATACACGTTGCTCGTGTTTCTATTCCTCTCATGTCTCTATCTCCTTTTTTAAACTTTGTGAATTTTATTTCCTAGTGTTTATATAAGTTGCATGATAATTTCACTTTTTCGTACAGATCCACTTAGTCAGAGAAATCCATCAGATTATGGACACTCACTTTTTCCTTTTAACAGTTTTTGAAAAAAGTGTATGACCAACATATTCAAAAACATGCTTTTCAGTCTGGATTCTACTGTGCTTCTTTCTAAATAGTTGTCCAGGCAGTTTAAATCTAAGACCTGTGCTTTGGGAAAATCCATTACTTGCTCATACAAAATCCTTATCCATGTGAACATTCTAATTGAGCTGCAACTTCAGTCACAGTACCCGTGTTCGTCTCTCATTTTGTTATCCTGCACAGACTTTCAACAGGCACAGCTTCTCTGATAACTCAATGAAAGCACTTATACTGCTCATAGACTGTGCCATGCTTCCATTTTCACTGGCCACTACTTCCCAGGCAAGGAGTATAATTTATGATTCTGTTCCAACCATGTGACTTCACCAATTTTCTGTTATGATAACTAAATCATGTAAGTGGTCATTGTCAAAATCATAATATAAGATGCTGATGTTTGCATTTCTTGAATTAATGAATAATTATATAATATAAATTTACAACTTGATTTATTACACACTTTGTTTTTTCCTCTCTTTATGGTGTCACCTTTGGTTGACGTACCTTCTGCCAGGTTAATTAAAAAGGTAGTAATAGTCCTGTGACCAAATTTTAAGTTCTCAGTTAGCAAATCAGTATGGAAAAGCTGTTTTGTTTTATTCTTCATGAGGCAACTATAACTCAGCAAACTTGTGGAACTTCACCTTGTGGTATACGAAGCCACCCCCTAGAAACTCAGAAACACAGCTATGCCTTAACCTCTAGGATATCCCTGTCCCTTCTGAAGCCTTGACCTTCAACTGGGAAAAGTGACAATAATCTTATTTGTACCTTGATGACCCACCTCTAGAAACATCTGTTTAAGCTCTGTAAATGAGAATCAGGGACTAGTGGCCTGTGTAAAAGAAAAGCCACAGCATACTTTCAGTAACAGCTTGGACTTGGTCTCACCAATACCTTCTGTGCCTTACAGACTTGCAACCAGAAAACCTGGCATCCCTGCAGTACACTACTATAGCTTGTCAAAGATTGGGATATCCTGAAAACTCTGGATGTGAAATAGACAGTATACATCTAGGGGATGTTCTGGTTTGGGAAAGCATGCCATGGACTTCTAAAAGTATATTCTGACAAAAGAAACCATGACATCAAGAAATTTCTCTCATTTTTTTTCAGTAGCTTGAACTATAATAAAGAGATGCATCTTGAAATGTTTATTCAATATTTAGCGCTCCTAAGAGTTCATTAAAAAGAAAGAAGGGAAAGTGCAAGACCATCTAAGTGATTCTAGTATGGTAAAACCCAAAACAAGCCAAATTTCTCTTGGTGGTATAACGCAGCTCATATGTGCTGAAAAGAGTTTGCTTTCCTCATGACATTTATAGAGTGTTACACATGAAAGATATGGATACTGCAAGGGGCCAGCAGGGCAGTTATCTCTGAAGTTTATTCAACATTTACCTATATTTGTCTGGTTCAGGAGAAGCCACACATAAAAGTGAATATTTACATTTTTTATATATAATCACAATACCAGTACCATGACAGATAGGATGTAGAAATTAATTTCGACTTGTACAGAACATTCACAACAGAGATTCATGTACTTCAACATGTTTATCTCTGAGGTGTAAATATGTTTAATATTTGTATAATAATAACAAGTGGCCATTTGTGCAGTGGGAGAAAACAGTACTGTTATGGTTTAATTGGCTACTTAACCAAAATTTCACCTGGAATCAACCATCTTCTGCTCTAAAACTGAGGTGAATAGGCTAAACCATGACAAGTATTCAAATCAGTTGGTGGTAACCAAAGTACAACATATTTTGTACTTCATTCATGGAATCTTACTAGATCATTCCCAGCAAGAAACCTCACAGTGAGTCATAGCTACAGATTACATAAAAACTTTTTTTCCTCTAGTTATATGGCTCTTTGAATACTAAGAGTTTGAAAATCTTTCACCTAATTGTAGCAAAAAGCTTGCCAAATATAAACATCAAAAATCTTCTTGAAGATAGAACAAAAATAATGAACTATGTAATCTAATTTATATACAGAGTTTCTATTTTTAAGAGTAAAATAGTGTTTATTGACTCTAGTTGTTTTACTTATGTAACCACATGAAGAATGGTCTTAACCCACCGCAAGAAAAAAGGGAGTATTATAGAGAGAAATACTGTGGACCTATGCAAAAAATGAGCGTTCCTATAATTTTGCTTTTCTTCTACTAAATATTCATTCATGCATCTCATACTGGTGAGAGAAAACAAGAGGGAGGTAATTTGAAACATGCTCATCCATCTCCTGAATAATCTTCTTTTCCTTGTTACTGCTTGTTACTGCTCACAAACAGTATTAAATTTCACCTGAACAAGGATCCACAGAGAGACAGCTCAAGATATAGATATAACATAGTGCTCACCTGTGTTTAGAAATACCTCAGTCAAAAAGTGGCAGCATAGTTGTTTGCACATTTTGTGCTGACAGATGAGATGTTACTGGCACCCTGAAGAGTGGAGTTTTGATAAGGCTGAACTAGACAGCTCTTTATGTGGATAATCTTTTAAATAGGAAGCAATGTAGTGATTGCTTTCTCCCCCAATCACTTTGTAATTGTCATCAGCTTCAGACAATTCCAGTTTACCTTTCAGCATATCAAGACAACAGTTAATACTGTACTTTTTTAGGGGTTTTTTAGTTTTTTATCCCAAAATCTAATTTTTTTCAGTACCACATTTTTATGAAACAATACATCAAAGTTGTAAGACAGTAAGAAAATGTACCCTTTTTCACTCTAAGGCCCTTTCCCCTAGTCCTACCGCTACACACCCTTGTGAAAAGTCCCTCTCCAGCTCTCTTGTGGCTCTCTTTAGGTACTGAAAGGACGTTGTTACAAGATTTCCACCAGAGCCTTCTCTTCTCCAGGCTGAGCAACCCCAACTCTCTCATCCTGTCTCCGTAGCAGAGGTGCTCCATATGCCATCATCATCAACACCATTAATGTACAGAATTAATGAAGACAGTTTATAAGGTTCCAATTAGTTTTTTTCTGAGGGAAAATGCGAATCAAAATAGTGCTGAAAGCACTGTGGTAAGCCTGCTGTAAAGCACCCATCTGAATGTCTTCCTTGCTGTTGTAACTGATGGGCAACATTTATTCCCAAAGAATCCTTAACATACTCAAAAGCTTGTAGCTGGTACTGATAATCATTGCTAGACATCAAGACTTTTGCTCATTAGACTTTCATTATGGCCGTTGACTAAAACAATCAAAAAATCAGAATGCAATGTTGCACAGCAACTTACCAATTTTGAAAAATTACTGCTAGGAAGGTCTTTCAAAATCTTTTTTTTTTTTTTTGCTTAAAGGTGAGAAAGTTGTTATCATTGCTGCACACAGGATACGTAGATAAGGCAGACCTGTTTTCAGTTTTCTGGTATAATTTATTCAGAGAAAGATTATGAGCAAAACTACCTCACCTTCAGGAAGACATCACACCTGCTAGAATATAGGATAAAAAGTGTTGATTTCCCACAGTTTATCCTGACAAAGGTCTTATATTTTGGCTGTTTGATTACTATGCCATTACTACGGCATGAGAGGGAGATATTTCAGAATTAATACTATTGTATAGATAACTTGCTTAATTTTGTGAAACTTGATATGAAACATATTAATTTTTTCTCCCGCAGATTCAATGTTTTAGCAGTGTTTCACTTAGTATTTTGTTAGTCTCTGGTTTGTAAATTTTAAATTTAATTTTTATTTTGATCTATACTTTTCATTGCAAAACCTTGTAATTGGTTATTAACTGAAATTTTCATTTCCTCTCCCAATAACCTGGTTGCTTTGCCTTAATCTCTTTAAAATAGAGGCTTTTGTGCTGTCAAGTAAAATAGAATAACAAAACATAGTTCTAATAATTTATTTAGATTAAATGGTACTAAAGATTTTCCATAAATTTCTGTGCCAATTGCAAGGAAACTAGCTTTTTACTGAAATTTTTATGAAATAGCTTCCCATCTTTTATTGATTAGGAAAGATTCAAACCTCTTTTTTACTTTAGGAGCACAAGAACTTTTACCTATCGTCTCTGACAGGGCTGTCCTAAACAGTGTAGAAAAAGCATTCAGAATGAAGCTATCTCAATCTGGGCTGACAAAATGCTCCAACTACCATGGATTTTCCCTTATTGACTTGTTTAGTCAGTGGGGATCACTTTGGGGAGGAAGGAGTACAGGAAAAAGTTCAGTTCTAGTCTATTAATAATTTTAATTGTAACAGCTTTAATTTTCCTGCTTCATGTCAGTCTGACACTGTATCTGTCTGGGAGGCAAGTCTGAACTCTTCCAGCTCTGGATCCTGGGGCATCCTTATGGGTCTGTGATGTCAACGAGTGATTTCACTGCTTTGTTTCACGCTGTGGTTTGCTGAGGGCATATCCACTGGCACAGACTCAGGCACTAGGGGAACAGAAAGTATATGCAACCAGAGTTTAAGTCTGGGGAAAGACTGACCTGGGATTATCAGGTTTATTTTTTTATACTGGATACCCACAAACTTCTATGAAGTAAACCCTGAAGTATTTCACATCCCTTCCTTGTTTTAGAAATGACCCACTAATTATAAATTTATGAAGATATACACTGTCCATGCTGGAATTAACAAAACAAAGTAACTGCTTTTAGATGCAAAAATTCCAGCTCCTTGTAATGTCTTGCACAGATCAAAAATCAATACTGAAAAATAGACTCAGCAAAACCAAATAAAATTGTACAAGTGACTTAGACTTGCTCTGCAAACTTTTCCTCTGCAGTTTTAACCCTTTAAGATATCAGATCACTGCTACATAAGGGAAGAGGTGCAGTCTCATGATTTCTTTGTTTATGATGTTTTAACACAATTTGCTAATACAGCTTTCAAGGTGAATCTCAACATAAAGTTTTCCATGTACATTCCAATTATTACGATAAAAGATGTTTTCTGTTCAAAGACAGATTAAAGAATATATGGTACTTTTAGGACTTATTTCAAATATTAATAAACGAAAACTGCATTTGATGACTCAGGCATGACTTAATATTCCTGGTTTATAGTTATGAAATTTAAATTTTTTGTATATTTTATCTTCTGTTTCTTCTCTCTTTTTTTTTCCCCCCATGAAGTACTTTAGATGCTTTTGTTCTGCAGTTTACTAAATCATGGCTGCATTCCAAACAGATTCAGGAAAGTGATCAAACCAATATATTATAATAGAATTTTCTAAGACTGACTAATTCAAATAGGCTGCTGACTAAGACTGGCATAAAACAATGAATGTTCAAGATTACTCAGAATGTTAATGAAAATTTTGCTTTCTATCCCTCTAGCATTAATTAAAATTAGAACAGACTCTTTCATCCTCTTTAAGATTACAGCTTAAAACAGCTTCTGACTGACATTTCAGCTGACTTATTTTCCTTCAAAACTTTTACATGTATGCCAGCCTGCCTGGTCACAAATGTAGATAGTAATTCTTATTCACATTATTTGCAAGTCTAAATAGTGTTGATGGATAGGAAGAACTGAGTGAATTCCCTCTCCTGAAGAGAAGGAATGAGGGAAGGGAAGGAAGAGAATGAATTCCCTCTCCTTCCAAGGACACCCTTTTTCTTCCTTCATTCCTTATGCTCTGGAGAACTTAGGCCTCTGTGAAAAGTAAACAATAGATGAATATGTCACTGAAGTGTTTATAGAAGTAATGATAACTGAGGATAAAAAGAACAGTACCAGTTTTAACATTAAAAACTTATGATAAATAGATTATACCTTTAACTAGGTATCATTAAGTGCTATCTGTTATATTAAGATATATTTAGAAGTATATAAACATTATATTCCACAACATATTTCCTTTCCAAAATCTGCTCCTCAGCAAAACCACATCATGTGATTCATTGACACACTGGAGGGAAAGGACCTTGACAGGTTTGAGAAGTGGGCCTGTGCAAGCCTCATGAAGCTCAACAAGGTCAAATGCAAGGTCCCGCACGTGGGCGGGGGCAATCCCAAACACAAAATAAAGACTGGGTGGAGAATGGATTAAGAGGAGGCCTGGGGAGAAGAACTTGGGGGTATTGGTGAATGAGAAGCTCAACATAACCCAGCAACGTGCATCTGTAGACCAAAAAGCCAGCTGTGTCCTGGGCTGCATCAAAAGTAGTGTGGCCAGCAAGTTGAGGGAGGGGATTCTGCCCCTCTACTCAACTCTTATGAGACCCCACCCAGAGTGCTGTATCCAGTTCTGGAGTGACACATTAGACAGATGTGGACCTGTTGGAGCACATTCAAGGAAGGGCCGCAAATATGATCAGAGGGCTGGAACATCTCTACTATGGAGACAAGATGAGAGAATTCAGCCTGGAGAAGAGAAGGCTCCAGGGAGGCTTTATAACACCTTCCGGTACCTAGAGAGCCACAAGAAATCTGGAAAGGGACTTTTCACAAGGGCATGTAGCGATAGAACAAAGAGTAATGACCTTAAACTGAAAGAGGGTAGATTTAAATTAGATATCAGGAAGAAATACTTTACTGTGAGGGTGGTGAGGCACTGGAACAAGTTGCCCAGAGAAGTTGTATGTGCTTAATCCCTGGAAGTGTTCAAGACCAAGCTGGATGGAGCCCTGAACAATGTATTCTGGTAGCATGTGTCTCTGCCCATGGCATGGGGTTTGGAACTAGGTGATCTTCTAGCTCCCTTCCAGCCCAAACCATTCCATGATTCTACATAACCGTTATCACTTCTATGATGCAATTCAGCCAATCCATGCTAGAGAGATTCCATACACCATTTTATTCCCAATTAATGTCTAGAAATACAGCTTAGAGTGAGGTTACCCATCAAGCATTTGCTTTTGATTCTGAGGATATTTTTAGACCAGTTCCAGTGCAGACTGCAGCTTCCAGGACTTTTCTAATTCTTGCTCTTGCTCTATAGCCTTTGTAGTGATTTCAGTCAGGAATTTTCATAGTGCAATACATCATGAAAACATGACATCTAATTCCAAGTATTGTATTGGTGTCTTCTTTTTCTTTGACAAAATAGACCAAAAATTACCAGAACATGGCTTTAGTTCTTATGTTCTCTCTCTCCTATTTGCTCTGTCATACCATCTCCTCAAATGCCAGGACAACACTAAAAATAAACCCAGTAAATTGTCTGTTCTTGATACAGCCTTATAACAAAAATTAAGGCCTTAATACTTTTGGGAACATAGTAAAAGTTTTACTTATGATAAGCCATTCAGTCCTTTTACACTGGCCCTTGGAAAATAAAAAGTCATTCATTGATTAGATGGGCTGGGAGCAAAGCAATGGTCACATGAACTAATAGATGTTGAGGCATATGGCTCCAGAAAAACTAATTTATATTACAAGAATAACATGGCAGGATCTTCATAGATCTTCCTCTCATTCTTTTGTGCACTGGAATGATTAATGGATTAGGTATGTTTTTTTGTTTGTGTCTCCTATGTCAACATAGACAAATGCCTCCCTGTTTCAGTATCACCACAACATTTATTTATTTTCTAAAATTATAAACAAATAGAAAGAGGAAAAATAATGTTTAATTTGAATTTTTCATATTTTCCTAAAGATATTTCTCTTTTTTTCATGTTGTCTCGTAAAACAAAAGTTCTTTCTCCAAAATTAAAAAAAGAAACCAAAAAAAAAAACCAAAAAAACCAACAAGAGATAAATTGTTTGGGGTTTTCAGGTTTTCATTTGAGACATTTTTTCATCTGTAGCTTTTGTGCTTCTAAAGCCTCAGTACAAGTGAATGCAGTTAAGTGAAATCTTCAATTTCGTAAGTAACAGTTTGGGAGGAACAATAAAAGTGTCATTCACAGAAGTAATGCACATATTCTTTCAGTTAGCAGAGATATTTATCCTTATCAGAGATATTGTCTTTTGTAGAGTTTCCCTGCCCCCTCATCTATTTTCAGGACTACAATGAATGTACTTGAAACTGAAGAATGATCAAAATCTAAACAGCTGTCAGTTTGTGGATTTTCCAGCCTCTGCATATGTGCTGCCATTCTGTTAAGGCCGTGCCTAAATGCTGGTTCTAACAAGGAGGACATGCATATTCTGTTATATTAGTTACTACTAATTTACCCAATTATTGTGGCTAGCACTATTGATTGTTCCATCAAAATGAACAAATTGGACAGGACAAAGCACTGGAAGAATTTCTGTCTAATTATAAACACCCTCTTAACAACACCATCAGGATAATCACATCCTTATCATCATTCCTATGTATTTAAAATCCCAAATGATGAAAAAAACTGTATTTTCCTTGCAATTAGTGCCTTCTTGTCTACTTGCTTAAGCCAGTTTTAAGCTCTGTAAAGTCTGGGATGCTTTTTTGTCTCACTGTTCAGAATGAGTTTGAAATTGGTAGTCTCTACAGGTACAAATCCCTCCCAGAAATTTTCAAGAATAAGAGCATATAATGATGTGGTTCTTGGGGCTGTTATGTGGATGGCCAGGAGCTGGAATTTGTAGGTCTCTTCCAACCCAGAATATTTTGTGAATGCCCAAAATCACTGGGAAAAAAAACGTATCCAGAAAATACATATTCTTATGACTGTAGTACCCTGTACTCCTGACAGTTTTCTTCTCAGTCTTTTCTTTTTATAATGGGCCATTCCTAGACTGTAAAGTACTTGCATAAAAACTCTTCTCTCTCACATACCTACTTCTAGCATTGAAACATACAGCTGAAGTGTGGCAGCTGGAACTAATGTTACCCATTACTTTCTAGATCATAATTGCCGTTTCCCCCTATTTTTTTCTAGATATTCTGATCATCTGCCAAACAACCTTTTAATAGTAGCTAGTGTTTGGAAATGAATGCAACAGAAATGAGGGTTGTACAGCTAAAAGAAAGGAACAATATATCTAGAGATTTAACCTATATAGAAGGAAGTACATCTGTTGTATTGAAGTGGAAAAAGAACCCAAAACACTGAGGAAAAATTATGGTGAAAAATTCAGTTGAAAACAATGTATTCCTCAGGTCTCTTTGTATTATACAATGATTCTTGATTTTTGAAGTGAAAAACCACAGTAATCATGACATGGATGAGAACTAAAATACTGATTAGATAAATACATTTTAAGAGGGAAATTGGGCATACAGAGTGTCTAGGACTGTTGCAGAATTATATGTAATAGCCAGTAAAATATATCTCCATGCCTTGAAAAGGTGACACTAATGAAAATTCTTACAGAGGCAAAGAGAGAGACTTTCTTCTAAATATTTTATTGCATGTATAAATATATGTTACCAGTAGTTTTAATTAAATGTAATTCCTTTCTCTGTCTACATCACTCTCAGGACTGAGTCTAAGGAGAGAATTGTCACATTTCATTTGAATATAAGTAATATAATTCGTTTCCTGACACAAATAAAATTGTATTTACTTTCTGCCTGAAACCTTCTAATAATTCCACGTAGTTATATTCTATGCTGTACTGTTGCAATTGCTATTTATCCATACTTATTTTTACAAATATACGATAGGATTTTGGCCTACCTTATGGTGGGAGACTGCTATCAATTAATGTCTATGGAAGTTGCTGCCTGGAGGACATGAGAAACCTAATCAGGCTGGCTTTGGCTCCATAATCCTCTCCTTTTACAACATTTTTTTTGTCAGAAAATAGATTTTCAAACAGTAAGGTTAAACTAGCTTGTTAAATGAGCTAAAACAAGAATAGTAAGTGAATTCCACTCTTCTATTTCATGTTTGTGGAGGATGCTATCATCCAAAGACAGAAGATAGGAGTATATATGTATACATAAATGTATATATATACACCTAGATACTGAAATTCCAAGTATGCATGTAGAGCTGCTACATTCTTGAAGTGAATTAAGTTTCCTCTGAGTACTTTTTATACATGCATGTTGAGTATCTAAAAACATATCGGACGCTCCATCATGAAATGCCCTATATAAATGTAAATTTATACCAATATCTAGACAGTATCAAAGTTATTCCATAAAGTGCAAAGTGGCATGTGAAGTAGAGTAAGAAATTAATCACTGTGTATCACAAACAGAGCTAATTGCATACAAGTAGTTTATTTTACATAATATGCATTATCCAAGGAAGAGTTGATTTGTTTACATAAATACAGACACATATTTGCACATATTGCAAACAGTGACACTGAAACAGAGGTATATTGGAAATAACTGACTCAAGAAGTAAATTATCTACCAGCTCCATTTCATTTACATGAAACACCTTACTAATTTAAAATGAGGTAAAGAGGCACAACACTATGAATAGCCTAGCTTTGTTTTGTAAGTCTCCAGGTGATTTTCAAGCAGTTAATTCTGGTGGCTGTAAAGAAGAAAATCCAACAGAAACAACACTATTTTTTTGATTTGTAAATGAACAGATAATTTTTAAATGAACTTTCTAGAACCAACTTTTCTTTGCGCTCCCGTCTGGTCCTACTACCCAGTCTCACCCTACCTGACTTCAGCCCCTTTATACACTTGAGAAATGTGGTAACTACTGCTTCTCTTTCAAGTCAGGGGAAAGAAGAAAACACTCTAGAGAACAGCATTATTTACTGAGGCCTAAGCCAAGGCAACCAAACCTGATCCTTCATATCAAAATCTTCATAAAGCTCACAGGATTTTTACTATGTAGGAGAGGTGAAAAAGGGAAGTGATGCATCACTGATGGCCAGTTGTGTGATGACAACTCACCACCTCATTTCAGCAAGAAATTGCATTGAGTATGTCAAGACAAGACCCATGACATGGTTCAAAAGCTTTCCCAGCTGTTTTCCTCCGAGATCTGTGGATTTAGCCTAGACAAAAGCCCTTCTCCTTTGTGGCACAATGCAGGTCCCATGTGGTAGACCAAGCAGGGATATAAAGTTGTACAGCTCATTAGCCAAAGGCAACCCAACAGTCAGTTTTGTCCAGCTGTGACCTGGCTCTCAGAGAGACTACACGTCTGTAATTGCTAAACAATCTAACAAATTGTAATAGTTCACCTCATGTTTTATCTATTGGTTTTAGGAAAAGCCAACTGCAGTATTAAAATGTCAAGATGTTTGTTATTATTAACAAGGTCAAAAAAAGATCTTTTAGGAATGTGAAAAATGAGGGCAGCAGAATTTAATAGGATCTCTGATGACCTGAAAAAAAGCCCATTTACAGCTCTTTTGCTGTGTATTACAACGAGCAAAAATAAAGGTAATTTATCTCCAAAACAGCAAATTGCTTTTTAGCAAATGGCCCAAGAGGGGGCAATAAAAACATTAGAGAATCTTTGACATAGTAAATAATTAAAGACTGGTCAAAATCTTGATAGAAACTCCCCATTGCCTGCAAATTACAAGACCTCAAGGGTACTCCTGCAGAAAAGGAAATGTGCAGTAACACAGGAAATGACTCAAGTGCCAAGTCCAACACAACAGCATTAAATATTAAATATTAAGTAAGAGCAAGCCCCAAAGGAAGGGAACTTTACATCAACATCATCTAATTTGGCTCTGTATCGTGGGGACTTATATGTCTTAATGGTTCAATTGATAAATTCAAATAGAAAAAACAACAGTGTAATAATCTAGAAAAAGATAATGCATTAATAGGTCATGTATACGGTAATAACATCAGAAACTGATCAATTAAGTAATAAAAGATAAAATTACATATAATAACTAAGTATTCTACAAGCCATTCTCTAACAAATACTGAACATTTTCCTTCATTTGATGAACTTTTAAAGACAGTAGACCCACATAGAAATATTTTTATTTCACTGAGCTACAATCCCCAAAGCAAGAGTGATTTAGTGTCCCAAAGCTGTATGATGATTTTCACTAAAACCACCTTTGCTTTTAATAAACTAAGGCCTGTGCTGCTCCAACTCAGTCAAATAATATCTCCCTTCCAACTGTAAAACCAAAGTACCCAGTCCTCTATATAAAATGCTAATATTGTTTCCCTAAACCCTACTTATTTTTAGTGGAGATAAGCTAGATTTTAAGGAAATCATAAACACAAAAGCAATAGAAATCATGCCATAAAAAAATAAGGTAACATGTTTTAGGGAACAACAGTAACAGATTTTCAGAATGTCACTTACCCTACATTGTAAATGCAAAACATTTTGAATTATTCTAAAAATCAAATAAATAGAGTATAATCAGATGTACTAAGTTCACCTACATCAAAGTGAAAACCCAAAATAATCTTATTACTGCACCCATTCCAGCCAATGTTAATTTTCCTTTTTTTCCTCACTTCTTTAACCATTATACTCATGTTGCAGCTCTTCACACCTATGAGCAGCTTAATGTAAAGTATGAATAAAGTCATTAGTTAACAGACATTGCACTAACTTTATATCTTGGTAGGAGGAGAGGTAACAAACAAGTTGAAACTTAAGAAATTTTTATTGGATACAAATGAAAAACAAATATGAGAGTGGTGAAATACTGGAACATGTTTGTGAGGGATACTGTGGGATGTCTATTCTTGGAATTCTTCAGGACTCCAATGAATATAATGCATATAATCTGGACTGGGCATCTTGGTATAATTACCACGCTTCGAGCTGACGGGTGGACTAGTTGACCTCCAGACATCCCTTCCAATTTCAATTGTTCTGATTCTACTGTTCTCTTCTTTCTGCACTTTCACTATCAAGCTTCTTAAAAGATATAAAAGAAACCAACCAACCAGCAAAGAATGTAAGCTGTAATATGAAAAAAAAAAAAAAAAACCACCCAAAACCCCCCAACTTAGTGGCAAAGTAACTAAACAACTTAGGCATACTTGGTACTGTTGCTTGGTCTAATAGTGTGAATATTCAACTAAACCACCAAAAAATGCACAGTACATAGAGGTCATACTTTGAAAACCACCCTTCTTTGTGCTGGCAGTTCTCCAAGTGGTCACAGCTCTATGGAGCTTATTCAGCAGTGACCTATGCTAATCACTTAATGAGGGGAACTGCATTTGTTTCTGTAAAACTGTGTTTTGGAGAGGATGAAAAGCAGAAGAGAAAACCTGGTTAGAACAGACTTTAATTTTGACTCCAAAATACTCTATGTACTTTTTTAAGAAATCGGGCAAGGTCAAGGAGATAATATAGACTTCTTTTTAGTCATTGCCATTTAACATTGAGCAGCGTTTGGTAACATAAGCTTCTATGCAGTCACTGATTATATTCAGCAGATTTACACAGAGATTTAAACTACCATGTCTGCTAATTCTGGGGAAATTCCTTTGGCAACAGATCTAGAAAATGCCAGGGTCTGGAAGATGAAACTTCACATTCCCTTTTGCTACTTTGGGAAATATCTATTATGGATCAGTACAGCATTGATATAACAGTTATGATGTTGATTTATGTTTTTGTGTACTCTAAGAGAAAAAGTGGAATTCAAAGCAACCTTACTATTTATTTATCTAGGTTCCGGAGAAAAAATTATTTGCACTATCAAACACAATCATTTAAGCAATATTTTATAGACTACTAAGGGCATTACAGTCCAGAATATAGTCATCTTTTTGTACAAACACTGTCAAAGCTTTTAAACCTATTGTTGGGGTTTTTTTAAAGAACAACTAGGAATTATTAAGTAGAGAGGGGCTGGATTAAAAATCCGAGCTGTTCTTATGACTAGGAATAATGGATCAAGTAAAGGCCAAACCTGTAATTCCTTGGCAGCAAGAAATTACTGCGTCACATAGTGACATTGTAATGTCACTCTACTGATACTTTCATCTCTTTTTGATGGGTGATCATGTCATTACAAAGGATGTGAAACGCAACATCACAATAAATTATCCACATAAATCTATGTAACTCCTGATAATTTCATGACAACATTTGTTCTGTAAAAACTGTCTTGCTGAAGGTACACTGGGTCTGGTACAATGGAGACAGCTCAATTCTTATTTTAACGTACTATTTGAAATTCTTGTCTGTCTGTAAAACATGGAGAAAAATACATATTTTATTTGAAACTTACCAAAATTAAAAAACATGCACAAAATATATACCACAAGGCTCTTAAAAAATCAAAACTAAATCATATACACACAAATACACACAGATACCCATTCAAATTTTAGCAAAAATGATTAATGAATGATAATGTATTTTTTTTATTAAAAAGGTTGAAGAAAAAAAGGTTAAATTATAAAAATTTGTATTGTGATTAATGTTGTCAATCTATAGACACAGAATTTATTTCCCTTCCTTTTCATTTTGCTAAAAAAAGTCCAAAATGTCAACATGTATTTTTACCATGTTTACAGAAAGAGTCCAAGAACAGCATAGATATATATGCAAATTGATTTTTTTTTTTTTTGAACTCTGCTGAACAAGTAGAAAATAAATGTAAATGAGGAAGGAAAGCAGTCAGAGTTCCTCAGGGTTCCACTGGGAATGTAAATAACATGTTGATGGTGATATTTCTGCTGTTGTATTTAGTGCCAACAAATCTCCAAAGATTTTTTTCACAACGGCAGACTGTTGCAAACCTCAGTTAACACACTCTACATAATACTACTTCTAAATTCATACATGGTTCCTTTTTGCTTTCTCAAGCTAAGTGCCTAGAGACCACAAAGCAAGCCAGGGAAAAATAACCACTGTGTACATTAGAAAATTCATAACTACAAAGCCCTAGTCTGTATAATTACTAAGCTTTTTATTATTCTACTTGACTGTCAGTAAGGTATTTTACAAGCATTGAAGCCAACAAGTCAAATGGGTAGACTAATGTAATGTCTAGTAAAGTAGTTTTAGGAGCATATTTTGTCTAATAATGAGATGGTAAGAAAATGTATGAAAAATAGAAGACAGGAAAGGAGTGAGAAGGAGAGGAGGAAATGTAAAAAGTTGATATACTTAATGTATCATGTATGTAAAGGTCAACTCACAAAATGAAAAGAGGTTTTTACACTTTGTTTGGCAGAAGTAATGCCTCTCTAACTAGCAAACTTAATGCCCAACATCTGCTGGTTTCTCTTAGAGCAGAAGACCTAAGGGATAAGGAAGGATAAATCATAGAAAAACACACCTATTGCACGCACCCTTCTGTTAAGGAAATAATTCTGACATATAATTTCTACTTCTTGGCAAAGGTTGCTAGTACCTACACTGATTTTTTTTGAAAATTGACTGTCTTAACCTGCTCCAGTACTGATTAACTAATTCATAGGTAGGCTAAGGTTGGATGAGACTTCCAGGGATCATCTGGTTCAACCCTCATACTACAGCAAGGACACAGAAGGCTGCTTGCACAAGAGCATGTACAGGAAGTTGTTGAATATCTCAAGGAGAGAGAGCCCACAACCTTTAACCTTCTGGGTTTAGTCATCCTCAAAGTAAAGAAGTGTTTCCCGATGTTCAGAAGGAACCTTCTGTGTTTTAGTTTGTACCCATCATCCCTTCTGTCACTGGGCACCAGGGAAAAAAGAGCCTGGTTCCATCCTCTTTGCACCCTCCTTCAGGTTCTTGTAGACATTGATCAGATTCATCTGAGCCTTCTCTTCTGCAGGCTTAACAGGCCCAGCTCTCACCTTTTCTGCATAGGAGACATGTTTCACTTCATGGCCCTTCATTAGAATTCCTTCAGTGTGTCCACATCTCTCCTGTGCTGTGGAGTCCAGAACTGTACAAAGCACTCCAAGTGTGGCTGCACCAGGGCTGGCAGAGATGTGGATGTCCCATCCTTGAAAGTGTTCAAGGTCAGGTTGGATGGGGCCCTGAGTCACGTGGTCTAGCAGAAGGTGTCCGTGACCATGGCAGGGGGGGTGGAACTGGGTGATCTTTAAGGTCCCTTCCAACCCAAACCATTCTATGAATCTATGCTTTTAAGCTCTTCAGTTAATTCTTAAAATCTGGTTGAAAGACTCTGTTCCTATTAATACAACTCATTTAACAGCCTTTACTTATTCTGTCCTTGTCATACAGTTGTGCTGCTTACTTTGGGAATTTGTACTTACAGAGATGATGTCAAAAGAAATGTAGAAATTAATTAAGTTACAAGAAGAAATAAACCTGGGAAACAAGGTGAAGTACTAGTTGGAAACTATACATCTACTAACCTCCCATACTCTGCTTTCCCTAAAGATTCTCAATAACTGTGAAATAACAGTGGGAGTGGCAGTGTCTGTTATAACACACTGGTAGATAATTTAGTTTGCTGCCTTATCAAAGAGTAGTGACTTGAATCCTTGATCTATCCAAACAGTCTTGTGAAACTTAAGGTGCAAAATCTGAGGTGGTGTTTTTGCCTTATCTCATAAAACACTCTAAATGCCATCATTATTCTTAAAT
The DNA here is from genome assembly GCA_013399855.1 of Oxyruncus cristatus. Classification (NCBI taxonomy): domain Eukaryota; kingdom Metazoa; phylum Chordata; class Aves; order Passeriformes; family Cotingidae; genus Oxyruncus; species Oxyruncus cristatus. The sequence goes on along the minus strand of VXAY01007484.1, from coordinate 404,748 downwards.
AAGGCAAGGTGGTTAGAATATCTGAAAAAAAAATACCAAGAGAAAATATAGAGTAATATTCTTTAGCAGGTGTATATTTAGCATGTTAATAATAATTCTAGTTTTGTTAACCATTATCTAAATTCTGCCTGACAGAAATATGCTGAATTAATTCTATTCTAGTTTCTTTTTTTCTTAATTTCAAATGAAACAGGTGAAATATTTCCATTGTTTTGTCTAGAAAAGAAGTGACAGATGAGGAGAATGCTATTTATCTAAGACTTGAAAATGAAAAAAAATAGAAGTATCAGTGCATTAAAAACGCATTGTTATGTGCTTTGAGAGACAAAAAGTTGTATTATTTAAGTATTATGTTACTTTCCTATTGAAACAAGTGGGAAAACCTAGGTAAGTGTTCTCAGGGTTTTAACACTTCCATTACAGAAGAAATTTCATATTTCATAACCAAAAATTGTCTGATGTTGAGTGATTGTTTCTAAATTTCTCATTTTATGTACAACAAGATTGTGAGAACCATAAAAACGAGAGGTTTGTAAAAGAGTATACACTCTAAGAACTGCACTGCACTGTAAGAACACTAGTAAGAAAGAATAATAAGGATTTGGGACAAGGAAATGCACGAATTTGAACACAATAAATAAAGTCATAGAATCAGGAAGTAGACATCCTCAATTAATTTAAACTCAAGTCAAAATAAGAAATAGTCAGCATGACAGTTGCTAGTTCTACCTACAAGGTATACAAAATAATAGTACAAAAAAAAAAAAAAAAAGAGTTTTTGATATGCACCTATCCCTTAGACTTATAAAACCCTTTTAATTGGAAAGGCTGTTTTTACAATAGGCTTTCATATTGTACCAACAAGTGGGTGTCATATAAGAAGTCTGATATCCTACAAATGAGATCAATTTATGCTTACGTTATAGATTAGTGATACAACTTGGAAACAATCAGTTGGTCAGGTCATCAATTACACTTTCAGCCTGTGCCCAAAATAATCTCTCAGGAGTATTACTTTTGTCTTTGTTGATGATACCTAAAGGATAGACTCCTAATTTAATGTGCCTGAATTAGATGACTAATATAGGAAGTAAAATTATATCCACATACTTCCAAAACTCTTAAATAGAAGGATGGTATGCAAAGCAAATATATGTATATCAGGTTTATGAAGCAACAAATATTTTATCACCTCTACCTCTTTTTTTTTTTAGGTGAAACAATGTTTTTAAAAATTAAATCTCAAAAACATAGATCTCTTCATTTTGATTAGAAAGCAAATGCAAATGAATCCTATAGATGTCAGAATAATTTCTGAATAGGCCTTCTGTTCGGAAGATTGATTGACTTTGGTTGTCTACAGTTAAAGATAGCAGAAGTACAGTTTCACAGTGTATCTGCAAAACTTCTTTTAGAAATGAAATCTCTATATCACCACAGATGGGATTATTAAAATTCTGTAGTTGGTTGATTAACTGAGAATATACTATTTTAAATATTTCCATGCTCTTTTGAAAAATCTACATTTGTACATGACCTATTTGGGTTTTTACACTTGCATCTGTTATGAATTCAGGAAAGTACCAAAGCACTTACTCTCCAGTCATACTCTATGGTTTTAATTTCATTACAGCAAATTCATTGGAAGCTACTATACTGTTAAGACAGCAGGGTGTTGTAAATTTTATTTTAACTGTTTGGAATGTATGATCCAACAGAATTAAGAGGACAAAAACTCTCTCTCCTGCAGTTGCAAATGTACTTTGATCCTGTTAACTTGGTATATCTCACTTGCCAATTGGGGGTGTCAAGGGGAGTGGGGCAGATGGGGCAGCAGGAGAGGAAATTAGAGTTTTAAAAAGCTCAGGAAGAGGCAACAGAAATGAGATTTGAACAGTGATTTGGCACAAATCTATCTTATAGAAACCTGTACTACGGCATCTGTATAAAATGGATTTGATTAAATCTTGCAAAAAAACCCCTGAACACTGTAATGAACATGCTTGACTTATGACTCAACTCTATCACCAATAGAGAGCGAGCTATTTTCACAAGGCCAGTCAGCTCATCCAAGCTCTAGTGCAGACTCCATTGAAGGACCAGTACCTATTTAACAACTACTTTTCTTTTATTTTGTTTTGTTCTTCTTTTTAATTTTCTTTCTTTTTTAAGGGGCAAGAGGGTACCTGAGGTTCATATTCCTGCAAATTGAAGACTAGACATGCTTCTGTATATGCTGCTGCAAGAATGCTCTTGCCTCTACATTACCTAAGGAGGATAATATCACTGGCAGGCCCCACTTGTTAATTGCAGGGATGGTCCTTGGGCTTGGCTGGAATCATACAGAGATCGGAACAGTTGATTTGACTAACACCTTTTGCAATTGCAGAAGGTACAGGTCAAAATTCTCTAGCTTGTTTTAAAAGTCCAAATAAAACCATTTCTGACATTCATTAATATGTGACATTTGAATGGTTCCTAGGAAGTACATGGTGATATGTTGAAACAGGTTATACCAACATATCTAAGTAGTCTAAGTAGCACAGTATCTCATTTGCTGAGTCTTCTGGGCACATAATACTTCAACATGGTCCCTGAAATTTACTTTTTCTAACTTCAGTTTGAAGCAAGAATTAAAGTAATATTGACTTGCTGTTGGGAGAATGGGGTACATCATGTGAGTGACATACAGAAACAGGTCTACGTGCAAATCCTAAAAGTTGCATAGTGGAGATGTTTTTTAAACAACTAATTATTTCCTAATATGACCAGGGGTTCCCTGCATTTTCTTTATGAACTAAAATATAAAACAATTGTGCAGGTCAAGTCCAAAATTGAATAAAAGTCATATGCACATAAATCAATAAATCCCATTAAAGCAATCTCTATTTGCATTTTGACCTGTTTGACACCATTAAATGAAGCTGTTAATCTATTAATTCCATCAATATCTAATACTCTGAGATTATAAATAAGAGGGACTAATAGTGCACTAATTAAAAGCAATCTTTTTCCTGCTGGCATAATAATATGTTGCAATGTAAAATTTGACTTATAATCTTGCTATATTATTACATCAAGAACATAGCTGCTTGTTTATCTTAGGTAGCATGTGGAGTTGAGAATTAATCATCTCTAACTGTGTGATTCTTGCAATTCATTAAAAAAGCTTGAAAGCAAAGTTTTTATCCATTTGCAATTTAAATTTAGGATGGACGATAACTATTGGTATCACTGCCAGCTGTGGTCATGTCTCACTGAAAACAAAAACAAAACAACTTCCACAAAAATATCTCTGGAAGGAATAAAACATGTTCTCTGGGTTCAACTGCAAGAACTTTTAAAATTACGCCCAAGCAGTTCCCAGAATCCAGACTCGTAAAGATTTGGTAATCCTTTTACAGCATTGCAGTAACCTGGGCAAGCAACATAATGTACTGCAGATATGCTTTCACAACCAGAGTAAAGGTAAGTTTCAAGGCTCCCAACCAGAAGCAAACTCATCAACTGATACTTTTGGTACTAATTCTTTTGTAATGATTACTCCTAGACAAATCATGTAAATATTAGACAAATTTACTTTGAAATTCATTATGAGAATATTGTGATCAGAGCTCTGGAAAGCAGTTTTGATGAATTTCTCTGTAGATACATTAAAATTCTATGTGGATTTAGAAACAGGACATAGATCTATTTTTAATCCTTTACTTTTATTTCATGCCACAAAATCTTCATTAAAAGCATGCTGGGACTAGAGCTAGCTTTTTTATTTCACAATTTCTCTTTTCATAAACATCAAGAAAACACCAAAATCACTATGATTAATTCTGTCTTTAGTAAGACTCTTCTCCCTTGAGCCAGTCTGATAAATCGCTTAAATCTTTATATCCTTTACAGAGATGAATAATATCTCTATTTGATACTTCCAAATATTTTAGGAATTTTGAGCTTTTTGGAATATTATGCAGCACTGTCTACACAGCTAAATGAAATAATGTGGGGCTTCCCCATACCGGTTGTTCTATAAGGAAAACTCATGGAAGTGTGTAAGTAAAAGAGGGAAAGAAGAAATTTATTTAACAGTTCGCAAAAACAGATATATTAAAAATGTTTCAGGAAGACTCAGGTTGTAAATGAGAAGCTTTTCTAGAAAAGTATATGTTTTCTCTCTAGTTGGAAGATTAATTACTATTTAAAAATGAACTTTTTCACTGACATGAGTAATGTAAAAATGAGGATAATTAAGAAAAGTTCATTAGAAAACTCTATAATTTATGACAAAATATTTCTTATCAAAGTGGAAACTCAATTTTACTTTTAAATTATAATTTTCTTAAGTCATATCAGAAAATAATTCATATAATCATTGTAAAAGTATTTTGCTTGTTAAAAAGATTCTTATCACAAGTATTTTAAAACCTTAGCAACAAATAAAAGGACAACTGACCAGAAGAAACATAAAAGTAAAAAACACCTTGTGGGTTCCTTGGAAAGGGTATTGAACCAAGTGAAACTCTTTCCATATGTCACACACAATTAAAAGGCTTATATTTTGCTTTAGATCTCCTACTTAATTTTTCTTATAATAGTCTGTCACGTCCACTATACTGTCAGATTGCACTACAGTACACATTAAGCTGCTGTGCAAGTTGGTAGACGTGCAAATTTATAGCCTTAACTACCACAGATTACACTATAAATTATAGCCATTATTTAAGACTGTACTGAACGGAACACAGAAGTCCTAGGGAGTTTTAGAGAAAATTTATTTTCTTTTCTTTCAGTTGTTAACAGAATTACTTTTTTCATTCCTAAATCTAATCTAATGTAAAATTCTGAAATGCAAAGGAGCACACATAGGATTATCTTGCGAAACAAAGTATCTAAAATTTCTTTTGACATCCTTAAAGCTGCAGTTTAAAAGTTCTTAAGCTGTGAAAAATGATTATACAATCACCAAGCTAAAGAATACAGTAGAAGCCCAGAAGTACAAACTGGTCAGCTTTTAAATTTTTTGTTTGCCTTGCACTGTGTCCTGTTAGACAAGCTAATCTAATTGTAGACAATCTATATCATAATTTATACAACTGTATCATATGTCAAACTCACTAAGTCCAGCACCAGGCCCCATTTCACCCAATGAGTCAAGCAATGTGCAAACCAACAATGAAATTAACTTAATGAAAAATCTGCCATAGTTTCTTGTTCATTTTACTATGTCCATTCCTGTTTGGGTTGCCCAATTTAAGATTTTTTTTCCATTGTTGTTAATGGTAAACTCACTAAAGTGACACATCCAACACTGCTAAGAAGTTTTAAGAACTGCCCAGCAAGTGGAAAAAACAAATTGGCTGGGTTTTTTTTGACTCTATGGCCATCAAAAAATAAGAATTCATCAAAGAAAAAAATACATTAAAACCAGAAAGTATGCTACTTTGAGTTATAATTCTTTTAGGAAAAAAAATACTGTTCTGATATATTATAGGAAATAAACCATAGGTACAAATGTAAACTCTACAGAAATGTAATATTCCACATAAGACCTGGTGGATAATGTCACCAAATCCGAATACAGGTAGACACCATCGGAGGGGGATGGTGTAATTTTCCTGCAAATATAATCATTTCACTACTCATCTGTTGCCCATCTGTGGCATATGTTGGTTTAGAACAGATCATCACAAACCTCACTTTATAATATCTTAACAAAAATTAGACATGAGGCAAAAAGCATTTATTTCTGTACTCAACTATTTCAGTATATTTTCATTCTACATTTTATGTTTTGCATTCTAAAATAATTTTTGAGAGTTTTTTCACTTTTTTTTGAACAGAATAGGGCTTCAATTTCAAGTGAACAGCAGTTGAAGAGTTATAGAACAATATTCATGCCACTTGCTTTAGTCATCTAGATCATCATGCACCTCATTTAGGAGTAGTTTCCACAGGACAGAGAAAAGCAGCATCTTTAGGGAGGGGTTCAGAACTGCTAACTTACAGTGGTGCTAATGTCAGGAGATATTTATGAATATGCTCATCTTTTTTTTTTTTGAAATTGGTCGACTCTGTGATCCATTGTTCCTTTTTAATCACTTTAAAAATCAATGTTAAATTTCAATGATGCCACATCCTCTTGTAAACGATGAGACTATATTCTTTTTTTACCTAACTTACTTAAATCACAGGCATAGTCAAAATGGCTGTCTTCACATTTCTTCCTGGACAAAATGAGAACACAATCATTCACAGAGTTATAGGGAGTTTAAATACTATCACTTGCAATTCTGTGCTGAGCAAAGATGATACTCCTAATGGCTGTGTGGTGAGCCACAGCAAACCACCTACAGCTTTGTACTGAGCTAAATTGACACTACCTAAAGTGCCATGACTACAACACTCCCTTTTCACAGTTGCACTCCCTATTAAGGGCAAACACTGGAAACACAGGCCATGGTGCACGCACTGCAGGGCTCACACTCCAGTGGACATCAAAGGTACAGGAACTGTTTAACCACTGAGCTCATGAGCTGTGTTAATTGTAGTGGTGCTAAGACAGAAACATTAAAAAACTGCACAACCTCCTCACTCCCCCAACACAGAACCACAGAAAAATTCCAGTTAAAAACCAGCTCTGATGGAATATTTGACAAAACACTAGATAAAGCCTTTCTACTTGAATACCTAACATTAAGGTTAATAAATCCAATGAAATAAACTAAAACCACCACTGAAGTGGCCTCAGTACACAGTACAGCTATCCATGATGAATAAAAGCCAAAATTGCAGGATATGTTCTCCAGTATTATCAACATTTTCACACTGCTGCACAAGATTGCTATTAGTTTAACCTACTGCCGCTACTCTGAGGGGAAAGTCTGAAAGAAAAAGATAGTTAACACCTAGGGAGTAGAAGACAATATTTGCAAGGAAACTTATCACTACCTCCAACACAGGTAATTATCAGATATAGAGTGGCTATGGACCTTAGCTGTGGGAGGAAAATCATATAATTGCTGAAAGTTTGTGACACTAATAAGCACATGACTTTTTATTCCAATACAGCAATGTGTTTGGCTCCCTGGATCATTTCTGAAGGATCATTTTTTACACATTCCGTCTTG
>VXAY01007484.1:304899-397578 GCA_013399855.1 Oxyruncus cristatus | reverse complement strand
TACACCCACCCCCCCCCCAAAGGTAAACAATTACTTCCATCTTTTATTATCTAATTTTATTCAGTCCATGGTAGTAATTTGATTTCTCCCATATAGTTTCGGTGATGTTATTTGCTATATCAGTATTTTGCATTTGAAAGGGCAAGGAGGTTTCATTTACCCCAAATGTGTGATCTGTGGTTTGTCAGTTCAATCTCTTCTGGTTACGAAGTATATTTGACCATACTAAGTAAAAACAGAAGAGATCCTCATACACACTTGAAAATATACCACTTGAAGAGTCCTGACTGAAACTTTCAACCAAAGAAAAGTAAACTAAGTCTTTCCAAAGGAAACTTTTCCGATGTTTGAGACCTAATGTTGGAATTGATCAATGAGAAATAAGTGCATACAATCCCCTTGCAGGTGGTTTTGGTTGCTGGTTATTTTTGCTGCATTGTTTTTTGTTTGTTTGTTGTTTTGTTTGGTTTAGTGGTTTTTTTTTCCCCTAACAACATACAGTGTGGCATTCCTTAGGTTAAATGCTAACGTGCTATTGCTTGAAAGAGGGCAGGACATGAACTAACAATTCGGTTGTTCTTCTCTCTTGCTATAGTTGTAGGACAGTAAAGCCAGAAAAATTCCTGAACACATCTAGCCTGATAATTTGGTATCACATTGAGAAATTTGTGACCATCCCTAGGAAAGTGAGCATTAGAGAGCTTGTTATGCTCTCAATGAACCCCAAAGGGAAGGCCATAGGTGTGTGTGTGCAAAAAACCCAGTATTACTCTCTTTCGACACAGGTATGGGCACAAACACACACACACACATTGACTCACATTCTCTGTAATGTTTCTATTAGAATCTTGATAAAACTTTAAATTTTTAAAGTTATTTAATTTTACTTTTCAACTTGAAGCACTGTCATGTCTGCCAGCTCTCCCAGTAGAGCTGCTCCAATATTGTTTTACCCTCATTACTAGAAAACTGTATCTAATTTCAAAGCTGAATTTGTCATAATTTCAAAGGTTTCACTGTCTTTTTATTGCATTCCTATTAGAGAAGGCCAGACCAATGCTTAAGAAAGATTCTGCTAGCCACTAATGACTTTTTGAAATGAAGTTAATAACTTATTTTATTATGTACTTGTTATATTGTTACTGCTGCTTTGAAACTCAAAGTTATTCTGTATTATGAGCTAATAACTCCTTGTACATGTTACACTGGAAGAAAGGGAAAACAGACTCAATTACTTGTTAAGACCAAGTGCTACTAGTTTTATTACTTCTGATCACGAGAAGCGGTCATCTAGAACCACACTTAAGGAAAATGAAAATCACTTCATAGAATGAGTTACTTTTGCAAGTAAACCTATTACAAATAGTCCTACAAAAACCTTATCACTCTTGCAATGTGTAACACAACTGGCTAATTCCCATCAATATGAATGAAAGCAGCAGAAGTTCCTAGGGATGAGGACTTCAGGTGAAGTGTCACCCTCTGCAGTAGTGGAAAAGTATGACATGGAATACCCAGTAAAAGCATTAAGGACTACTTTCAGCACCTTGTTGGCTGGCAATAGGAAACCAGCTTTATGATTGAAACCAGTGGATCCTGAGTGCTGCATTTAGTGGGCACATGCTATTTTTCCTTGTGCTGCACAGAGCTGAAAGGCTGTCCCCTCCAAAGCCCCATTCAGCTGAACTTTTGGCTGAAGGTAAACATTTCACATGTAGCTGAGAGACAGGTTTAGTTGTTTATTCTAGTGATTATGCTAACTTAGTTTCTACACAGACTCTCTGACCTTGTTTACAGTGGCTACAGATGTTAACATTACTTCGGGTTCAAAATAAAAAAAGCAACATTTATCAAACAGAACAGGCTGATTGTTCCAGTAACCAAAGTGCTCTATTAAATATTAACTGTGCAAGTCTCTTTTAGTAACGAGAGGGATGTACTGCCTTGCCACATATAAGATCTAACTGGAGGTGCTGGATGTAAAGAGAAAGTTCCTGAATACATTCACTAACAAATAACACAGTTCACCACCTGCTGTTATTGCTAAAGACACCTGACATCAGGAAGCTGCTTGGGGTCAGGGTTCTCTTCCCACCATCCCATGCTGAGAGCCTTTTCCCTAATGTGCCTGACCATGCTGAGCTTTCCCACAGCCAGGATGAGGAAGTGACCTGATGAAATAGCATTCATTTCTATCCAAAGTCTGGGCACTTCTCATCAACCCCACACTCAGAAATGTCAGCTTCTCCTCAGTCCAATCTTTCATTGCTATTTTGGGATAGCTTTTTAGGTATAGTGTATATGCCACCTTAGGATGAAAGATTTTTCTGTATCTGCCATTGTTATAAGTATTTAATATCTGTTCAGAAATATGCTTTCTCTTTGTGCTCCTTAATCACAAAAAAACTTGGAGGTCATATCCTTAATGTTCGAAATTAGTGTGTTTTTGTGCAGAATTTGAGAGAGTAATTCAGATGCAGATGGGTTTAACTGCCTTTTGCGAGTACCTATCTCTGTCCATTGACTATATAGGAAGGAAACTAATTATTTCCTAGCTGTGATATTTCAGTTTAAACATACAAGTTAAATAAGATGAACCTGGTTGCTTTTTTTGTCCAGATCTTTGTGATTGCTTAAGAGCAGATTTCTCCCTACTAGGAGGACTTTTAAAATATGCTTTTGTAGCTTTATCAAAATAGTTTACTACTAGCCCATTACCTTTCTAGTAGCCCATAAAAGTAAACACGCAGCCTGAAATCTCTAAGAACTAAAAAAATCAGACAAAATCTCAAGTAAAACAGAATTACTTATTGTACTCTGATATAAATGCTAAGTGTTACATCAGTGCTATAGACAGAGAGCATCCTTAGACTCAAATCAGGGAGTTTTGAAGTTAAAAGAGATTTAGTCTTTAATACTTTAACCATAAAGATCAAGAGGAGTGACCCAAAGCTTTAATCAAAACCATCAGAAAGTGGTAACACAGATTGAAATTTTGACTTCAAGTCAAGATGAGACTCCAGAAGTATAATGTTGGAACCAAATCCCAGTGGTATGTCTTCTTCAATATAATTCAAAAAATATGAAGAGAAGTAGTAGAGGCATTATCTTATTTCGTAATTTTAAAATCAGTAGATATTTCTGTGTGAAGTCCCAGACAGAGTGGTAAAATCATTATCTTGACCAAAAAACATTGCTTCATCATGTTTTTTATAATTTTATCAGTAAAACACACGTGATTTAGTATCATATCTCATGAAATAGAAAATGTTTTAAAAGCATCAGACTGCGATAGGATGACTCTAAACAGTTTGTCACGTTAAGACTTATCCACCAAATAAGATAGAACACAAAAATGAGATTAAAGGTTAAAGGTTCTCTAGGTTTGTGGTGACAATAGAATGACTGGCACCTATTTTTCAGTGGGCATCACAACTTTTTTCTGAAGAAAGAAGGTTTGTCATTCCAGTTCCAAACTGGAGATAATCTAAGTACCAGTTTGCTAGATTTAAGACTCATAAGAACTTGTTAGGAGTTAGGAACTTTTTAATGAACAGGTCTAAGTGTATTAGATTGAGAAAGTATTTTAGGTAGGAAATTAAAATATGTTCCACTATGCCACTGATATAAGTGGATATGTTACAACAGTTATTTCATGAAAAATCAAACATTTGTTTAATTCTTGTATACATGAAAATGTTTTTGTTCTGAGTCTAACTATTGCTCACATTTTCTATTGTCTTAGCCCTGAAAAGGCCTAGCACAGCCCTGATAAAAGAAAACTGTCTCATGTTGCCTAACATTCGGTATTCTGAAAGTTGAAGTACCATCTATCAGCATGTAAGAATATAATTAAATAGCCCCATCAAGGTAAAAAAATATAAATAACTAATTCCAGAAATTCTTAAACATTGGCAAAAAAAACCCCCCACAGACATGCAAACAAGCATTCTTTCTTATATCCATATTCAAAATGCCTCTTTTCATGCCTACAACTTTCCCATCCTTAATACTTAACATCAAATATGCTTCAGGATTCTGGGAGGAGTAAAAATTTACCTTTCCATTCTTTTTCTGGATTTACAGTTATAGAAAGTGCATAATTCAGCAGATAAATGTTTTTTTTCCCTGATTCAACTAAGCACTAGATCCAGGAGTGAGGCTCTGGACAGCAATCTACCTTGGATTTCAGGACTGTGGCTACCTGTTTTCTTGCTTTTCGCTGTCTGCAAATGCGGTACTTCAGGGTGGACAATAGAAGGTTTAAGTGGTTTTTCCATTTTCACTTGGAAGACTGAGAACATGAAAGTCCCCTGGCACTAGTACTTATCTACAGCTCTGTCTCCCAACTTTCATGCCTAGTTATCAAAGGTGATAAAGTTATATGTTCGGGGGTGGGGGGGGAATGCTGAGTAATTGGGCGCTTATCAGTGATAAGCATTAGTAATTCATGTGTTCATCATCCATTTGGCAGAGAAACATTTCATACACTGTCTGCTCTGAACTGGGAAGGACACTGTCTAAAAAGGGAAAGAATAAAAACATGAAATAGTCTTGGCATTCAGAGTGGTATGCATATTTATATGGTTTGGTTAATGGGTTTATGAACCTTTGGCTATGACTTTAATCCTGGCACTGGCTGCTGTAATTCTGAAAATCACATATTGAACAGGTTTGAAATGCATTTTGGAAGCCCAGAAATGCAAATGATAGACAATTCCTAAAAGCCTCTAAGTAGCCAGATTGAGAAGGATGGACATGATAAAAGACAGGAAGAACTTCAGATCACTGCCAGTTGTAGGTCAAAACTAGACAGAACACTTGCGTTTGTTCCATATATGCTCTCCTACTTAAGAATATTTGTTGTACGTCTCCATTCAAATCATATTCTAGCAAACAACTATTCAGAAAAAGTCATGCCGGTTTTAATTTTGAGCACCATACTGAGGGATACAGAAAAAAGGCCAGTTTTAGGGAGTTTTTGCTAGCTAGTGAGAATATTTTAGGTGAAAAGAAATGAATGATACATAGAGATGAGGTTTAAGAACAAATGTTTACCCACTTGACACTATGAACAGTGACCATGGGGTCTCAGAGGTAGTACCTCTGTCTTGCAAAGCCCAACTACTTTCATTATAGCCATAATTTTGTCGATGCCATGAATTATAAAGTTTTACAGAGAAAATTAGCCTCACTTTGACCTGATTAACATGCAGAAGGTAATAATATAGAAGTAGATAAATGGGCAGGGGAAAAAAAAAAGGCATATGGAATACATGTTAGATTAAAACAAAATTAGAACTCTATAAATACCATTCACTTTATTATGCTATCTTTAGCATATATTCAAATTTGAAGCATGTTTTCACAGGCAGCAATAATTATTAAAAGGAAATGACAGGAGGCCTAGTCTCAAGCTATCTTTTTTCAGGTGTCTTACATCTGTAAATAAAAGCCACAGTCTTAATTTTTTTATTTACCATGAGCTGATAATCTGATGTCATTTCATTCTGTTTTAAAAATACTTTTCTCTCTGAAACACAAAGAGATATACCTGTTTATCTCATGCTAAGGTTGGGGAGTGCTGTTTTAAAGTAATGTCTTTCAGTAATACTCAATTCCAGCTTCTCTGAGAAATCAGTATAAGAAACCCTTAGCAAGTCTAAACAAAGAAAAGGTTCTCTGCTTAGCTGTTCCTTGTGTAAACCAATAATAAATAGCCTTTACTATATACATAAAAGCAGACTGTAAAGTGGAACCAGGATACTAAAACCCTAGGAATAAACCCCCAGATTAAATTCTGATGAATTTGGATTCAATTTAAACTGGGTGTCTCTGAACTCACTTTGGGTATTATTGTAACCAAATCAGAAGCTACTTTGAATTTCAGATTATCAGTTCCCCCACGGTAATCTGTTCTCTTACAGATTGATGTCTTTCCCTACAGGAAATCTTCATAGGAAGAAGAAAAAAAAAAAACTACCAAAAGCAAAAACCTCCAAAAAAAAAAAAAAAATAACAAGTTTTTTTTTTTTCCAAGTGTCAGTTCAGAAGCGAGCTAGTCCCAAGTTCTAGAATGACAGCTTAATTCTTCCACTCCAATTTGCCTTGAAGAGCAGTACTACACCATAAGAAGGAACATATTATCCGTCTTAAAACCTTATTTTCATCTGTTAATTATCAAGATTTCATAAATGTGAAGTTTTTTGAGAATTTAAGTGTATAACTGTGAGCTGTACTCTCAGAACACAGTTTCCTTACGCTAAAATAACTTAAGAGACATTATTCAGTCCCCAGTCTTGTGTTCAGAAAATAATAATTTTTATCTCCAGTCAAATATTTTACACGTGGCTTAAGCACATTTCCATACATTCATGCATAAGCTAGACCCAAACTACCAGGGCCAGTTTTAAGATAAAAATGATTTAAAAATGGGATCACGCAAACTAGAGAGGTCATCTATTTTCTCTTCTTACATGATTTCCCTCACAACTGCAAAATCAATACAACAGAGTAGTACTCTGTTCCAAACACTGCCTGCTGCTAAGAGTGATCCCATGATCTGATGATTTAACTGATAAGGAAGTACTGAATTTTAACAGAGCCTAAACCAACAGAAATTGAATGAACTTTATCTTACTAGAACACCATCAATATCTGTTGCTTTATTGTTAAGAACAGTGCATTCAGGTACCCAACTTACTAGGCTACCTTGAATTGCATCAGCTGTGGGAATAAAATCTTAGCAGTTGCAAACCTTCTAATCAGTGCTGTAATATAAAAACATTTCCAGATGCAGGATGATGTAATCAAATGTGAAAGGTATAACCGCAGCAAATTTCTAGTTACACTGATGATCTATTTAAAATAATTTTGAATCCAGTTTTGTTATATTTGGTCAATTTCAGCTCTTATAGTATTAAATTTACTAATGGAAAACTATTATTAATGAAATAACTACAAAATTATCTTTGTACATGAGAAAGAAGTATTATCACATTACATTTGACAACATGTGAAAACAAGCACTGAGGCTAAAAATCATTTCTTACAGAAGTTAAATCTGCTGCAGTAATATGGAATAAACCTTTCAGAATCCTAAAGAATCACAAATTAAAAACAAAATATAAAAAGAGGAATGCTTTAGAAACTGTCATATATGAGTAACAAATTTGCAGACTAGAGGAATAGTCATTTTATAATATGGTGCCAAATGACTGGCAAGAGTTCTAAGGATATTACATTATTTAAATAAAATACTTCTATAAATACTGACTTTCAGTTTAACTTCCAAAGTATGGATTTTAACGCTGTATTAGTCACTGCTAATGCTTTTAAGTCTTTGCAAAGTGATATTTTAATGTATGTACCTAAAAAATTTCCCTGACAAACACCTGAAACTCATTCCTGTATATGCAATTTTAGGATACAGAATTGCAAGCACGTGAAACGTGTCTCACAGATTTTTCAGCATATTATTGTGTTAGGTAAACGTATTTGAAGCAAACAGGTATTCTCTATAACAGCAGTTGAGGTTAAAGAGATATTAACTATGTGAAACCAACTGCAGTTTCAGGTACATAATTTCACAGTATAATACTGTGCTGGTTTAGAAGTAAACCAGTGGGAAAAATTAACCCAACTCAAGAAGTCAGAGTTACAATTTACTAAAAAGATTACAATAAATGCAGTGATACAGAGGAAAAACTGGTTTTAACCCAGGAAGACAGATGTACAACCCCGTACCTTGGGACAAGAACAGAATGGTGTTTGTCAACCCCTGTGCTGAGCACCAAGTGGCCCCTGTGGGTGCAAAGTAAAAGGAAAAGAAAACCTTTCGGTGCAGATACTGGTTGCAGGCCTGTTGAAGTTACAATCACAGTCTTGTTGAGAGTGGCAGTCGCAGTCCTGTTGGAGTTCTGGTCCTCCTCTGGATCCGACCAGTGGTATCCCAAGTCCCAAGACCCCAAGATAATATGTGCTAAGGTTCAGATGGGAATGTCCAGTACCTCTCCCAGGGCAGAGAGTTTCACAGGGGGTGATTTAACTCTGTGAGCCACGGGATATTTGTGGAGCCTTTGATGATCTAGGTGGTTGCAGCTGCCTATTATGCCAGTCCAGTATGGCCCATTAGCAGAGGCTGGGTTCAAAGATGCTGATGCCTCCCCAGAGGAGAGTTATCACAGCTGTTATCACAGTTATTAGTGTGAAGACAAAGAAACACCCCTCACAGAGTTTGTTTAACACTCAGCTTGTACCCTGAGGTGTCAGCTGCTGCAAATTATCCATTATTACCATCCATCAGAAATGACATAGGGGGTGTAGAACATAGTTTTGGTTATACCCACATAGTGATAAACTGGTCCTGGTCCCTGTAACTAGGACAAATGCCTTCTGCCAAACATTGACTTTTAACTCTTGAGGATTTCAAGATAGAAGATATAATTCTTAAGAAGGAATTCCAGATTTAAACTTTGGAAATGCTTTTGAATTTTACATCAAAATTCTTGGAATTTTTAACAATAAAAATACAAATTTCAATTTAAAAAAAAAATAAAATTACATTAATAAGTGCTGGTTGTAAGGCACCACTTGTAGAATCGCCAAAATACAAATGCTGCCAAAACTGACAATGTGGCTGACAATCCAACACAAATAAAAAAAATATTCCCTGTCCGACAGTAATGGATTTAGATAACACATGACAATGAAGCTACGTGAGGAATACCACATTAGATCAGACTGTTTCATGTATGCATTCAAAGCATGTATGTCGATATCCACAGGTACTTTCCATTATTAAATTCCTGTGTCCAATATTACAGTTTTATTACAAATCAAAAAAGTTTTGTTTCATTAGATTTTACTAAATTTTATCTTGCAATGACATAAAAACAATGAGTTTTGTAAAAATGTGTGAAAAGAATAGCTTAGTAACTGTTAAAAGGCATTGTAAGGAACAACATTTAGAAAATGGGTCAGCCAAAATAGATTGATTGGAGACACTATGCTATCAAATTACAAAAATTCTCATATGAGAAGCTGAAATGATTATCAGTTAACTCATTTTATTACTTGCAAAAGTAAAAGCAACTAAGCTAACGCCATGTGAAAAACCTCCAAAAGAGATACACTTACTAAACGTGTAATAGTTTGGGTTCTTTTAACCAAAGAGTTGTCATTGTCTTTTCAAATGAGATATGCAGCTGTCCTCTCTTTAAAACATTATTCAGATTTAGGTACAAATTAATGGTATGTGGAGATCACTTGCAAATACCTGAATCTAAATTTTCACAGTTTCACCACTCAGTGTAGTGGCCAGAAAACCTGACTTTAGTCACATCCCCACCTACCCTTAAACCACAGTATGGTCTGAGAAATGTTCATTTGAGAAATGACAAACTGCACCTGGGCTAAGCTGCTCTCCAGCTTACCAGAAACACTATCTATTCCCAGGAACTAGTGTTGTCTAATGAGCACCTGTTTTTTAATGAGCAGCCTTGGAAACTTGTTTTTCTTGCCTGAATAACAACACAAGCGGAATAATATTTCTGTTGCTGAAACTTCAAAAACAGTAACTGAGTTGAATTTTGGCCAGGATGGAAAATTACTCTGACTAAAGCCCACTCTCTTGTGACCCTATAAACAGTGATATTAAGTGAGACCCCTCAATCTCTCAATTATGAGGGGTTGGTGTGTACTAAAGCCCACTCTCTAACAGCCCTGTAAACAAAGGTCCAAAGTAAGATCCTTTGGAGCTTTCAGTTCCCACAAAGTACAGCACAAGCACAGACATGATTGGCAGGAAGTGGGCACGGACTATAAGGTAGGATTGGGACCACCAAAGATCCCCAAAGCCCTCCGACCCATTTACAGAAAGGCATAGAAGAAAGGACTCTGGATGACAACTAATCAGCATAGAAAGCAAGAAACCTGTCCCTGGGGCAGAGAAGCCTGTCCGTAAAAAGGTACCCCTTTAGGCCTGGACAGTACCCCTGGACCCTGGATACCTCATCAGCTGGACTGGCATGGCTGGATTGCCGCTTATCAGCTGAATTGACCTTGAAACCAGGATTGGCATCCCATCAGCTGGATTGATGCTGGAGTGGTGGCTGGTGATCCCTTTTTCCCCTCTCTTTAATTCATCTTTCCCTTTTTAATAAACCCCTTTCATTTATCTTTTTCCTTCACCCAGGCATTTTATCCCAAACCAACTGCAATGTGCCTATATAGTAGGTCAGAGACTAACATAGTAATTTCCATGCCAAGTGTGTAATTTACTAATAAAATTCTCTGATTGTTTGCTGACTCTCTGACTTCTGTTGTTCCTTTTGACCAAGAAACATTTTCAAATCTTAAGTGCTTCCTTCCCCTTAAGATTGGGTTGTTACACTCAGGCAAGTAGTTTTCCTAATCATGTTGATCTTCTCTGGCACGGGTTTACATGTTCCTATTTCTGTTTGTGGTTAAGAGCCTTGCAATGATAAGCAGAGATTTCTTGATTTTGTTTTGATTTACCTGAAAGACAGCCAGTGAGTGACAGAAACAGCAACAGTTTCCGTGACAACCACATCCTTGGTCACAAAGGTCTTCTGTCCCTCTTTGTGCAGTTGTTAGCAATGCTGACGTTTCTTCATTAAAGCTTAGCCTAGTGGGAAAAGACAGGTCTCTGTTAGGAAAATTAAAAATATCTCTCAATAATATGACAATTCAAGAGACAAGCCTGGTCCTAATGCAATTAAAAGTTCTAGTTCCAAAGATCTCTGTATGGACAAGGACGGGTATCATGACAGATACTCAGAGTGATCTTGTTCCAGTAGTTACCTGTGTTTACTGATAATATGTTTGTGGCAGTGCTTTGTGTATATATATATATATGTTTATATGGATATCACCCTAAAGCTATATTCATATTGAAGCCTTGAATTCCCAAAAAGGCAAGCTTAGAAGATAATACACATATTTTTTACAGCAAAATTATTCAAAGCACCTAACTTGGTATGAGTTCATGCCTCCACAGGCTGGAGGCTGACCTGCTGGGAAGCAGCTCTGCAGAGAAGGACCTGAGGGTCCTGGTGGACAACAAGTTGTCCATGACTCAGCAGTGTGCCCTTCTGGCCAGGAAGACCAATGGTATCCTGGGTTGCATTAGGAAAAACATTGCCAGCAGGTCCAGGGAGGTGATCCTGCCCCTCAGTTTAACCATAGTGAGGCTGCATTTGGAGTACTGTGTCCCATGCTGGGCTCCTCAGTCCAAGAAAGACAAGTATTTACTGGAGAAGGTTCAGCAGAGGAGTGAAAAGATAATTCGGGGACTGGAGTATCTCTCTTATGAGGAAAGGCTCAGAGAGGTGGCAGCACTGGAACAGGCTGCCCAGAGAGGTTGTGGAGTCTCCTTCTCTGGAGATATTCAAAATCCTCCTAGATACAAAGCTCTTCCAGGTGAACCTGCTTTGGAAGAAACTTTGAACTAGATATCTCCAGACTTCCCTTCCAACCCCAACCATTTGGTGATTCTGTGATTCTTTTCCTCAAAGCAATATGCTGGTATTTGGTATGCAGCATTTTAAAAAGTTTCCCCCAAAAAAACAATCTATTTTAGGAAAATTCAGGCATTTTTACTACTTGCAAATTGGGTTGAAATAAATTCCAGTTTCTTCAAGTTTATCCGTTGTGTAAAGAATCTATCAATACAATCACCAGTTATACAGAAGTGAATTTTCATACCTATCTCCTTCTACCACTACTCAGATTTTGCACCCATAGAAGACCATCAGAATGCAGATACCCCTCTGCACCCCATGGAGGAGTAACACACAGGTGTTCTTGGACAGTTTTATTTTTCACTCTTTAGCTTTTACCCCGTTAGCAATAAATTTAAGTTCTACCCCTACATGAGTCTTCCAGTTCTTATCTCTGCGCAGGAATCCTCAGAGTTTTCTTTTTATTTCTCTTCTGTGGAGTTGCAGAGGGAGGGGTGATGTAACAGCTTTTAGTGGGTATTTGAAGTTCAGCCAGGGTCAATCCACCACCACCTTTGATCACTGTCTTCTTAGCCATCACTTAACAATGTCGGTAGCTTTACCACAATGGAGCTTGAGAGTTTTTACGTTCAAATGACTGAAAGATTAGTCAACATATGACAAGTTTCAGCTGGTTTATGTATGAATTTGAGTGTGCTTCTGGTCTTTGGCTTGAAAAAAACATCAAGTTGCAAACATAAAGCTAGTTTCCTGCACTTAATTAGTCATATCTGTTCAGTAACTCACTGGAGCCCACAAAATCTTCTATCTGTAGAGGCTGTGATCCTTCAAGAGAAATCCCGTGGAACTGAACAACAAGACAAAGGAAAATTTGCTTTGATCTCTTATCAGACACATTTTGGGTATAATATGATTCTTTCAGATTATAATCAGTTTAGTTACATGCCACAATTGCTGTTTTGGGGATGCTATTCTTTATGTTAGAACCCTCACAGCATGAGTACAGAGGCAAAGCTCAACACAGTTGAAAAAAAAATACAAATCATAATGTAATAGTAAGTTCCTGCCAGATTATTCCATTTCAGCTGCTCTCTGAGCATCTCTAGTTGTAACCAGTTTTGACAGTCTTTTCTTCATATATGGAGAAATGCACACAGTGTGAGAACAAGACGACATCATCTGTTTAGGTAGCTGGTAATTACTCCTGCAAAAATCTAAAGGTGTCGCTTGTCAGCTTTCATTTAAAGAGCACAGCAGGTATGGTTTTCTATGCTGAACATAGATAAAAAGTGCCATGTAGAATCATACTTCCTTTCAGGTAACCCAGACCACAGAAACTTAATATTGGGTGTACACATTAATATAAGAAATGCTGAAAGAGAACATAACAATCTGGTAGTCAACTGACTTTCCACATAGTGCCTGTAGCTCATCTAAACCCCCACAGGAAACATCCTCAATTAATTATTTATGTCTGCTGCCTTTGTTTTTCACTTCAGTGATAATCTGCTTTTCAGTTACTGTGTTCCTTTGGTTGGTGAATTATCTCATTCAGCATTCTTTGCTGTCCAGGCCTTTGGGAAATTAACATTTTCATTAATATTTAAATTTTTCCCTTATGGCCATATCTGTTAAAGAGAGTAAAACACAGATTCCTTCCCCCCTCACCACCCCCTCCATCCTGCAACTTTATTACTCTTTCTTCTTCCTTTTTTCCTCACTTCTCTTCAGCTACTTTTATAATGATGCAACACAGAAATTATTTTAATTTGGTGATTAATCTGTTGCATGAACTGGGGGAAATATACCAAGTTTTCCAGCGTTAAAGTGTGAGATTATTATTGTTATTATTATTAGGTATTATTGTGCCTATTGGATTAGACTATCAAAAAAATAATTTTAAAGGTTGTGATTGGTAAACCAGAAACAAGATGAAGAATAACTGGAGCCAAATAGTGGGAACATCAAAATAGAAGACACTCTTATACATATTTCTCTTTACATTCTTGAAACGTGATGATTTTCATCTTTCTCAGAAATTTTGAAACATGATAATTTTAAACTTTCTATGAAAAAGAGAATATTTTTAAAGAAGATTTCATTAAAGAGAACAGAATTGTGATAAGTGGTGTTAGATAAGAAGTCAATAGCTAAATATCTATAACAGCTTTTACATGACAGCCCTTAACTGTGATCTACCTAACTTGATCCTATCAATGTAAGGTAAATTTCAAACCTGTTACACAAGTATATTAAAATGTAAAAGAGTGCAATGATAGGGAGATGCTCTGATTTAAGTCATGAATGTGGGACACTGACCTTCCTATTTGGATATTCATTGTGTAAATATGGTGGCTTATCTCAGTAGAAGAATTATTAGCAAAACAAGCAAGGGGGAAATATGTTACTTCATAGCTTCTAAAAAAGTCTACCTAGAAATCTTGATTATTATCATAATGAAAGGATTCTGGATCTTTACTTATTTTTTCTATATTTCTTGTTTCTTCAAGGGTATTTGGCAAACACTTTACCGGCCACATGGATAAATGGAATGAAGAGCAACATGGTAGGGTTATTGAACATCTAAGAATGGACGAGTACAATTCATACAAAGACATTGATACTGCATTTATGGGCTACCATGTAGCATGTGGGATAATGATATAGGTGCTTTGAAGAAAATAAAAGGGGCAATATTAAATAAGTATAGGCATATAGTCTAATTTATGCTCTAGATTTAATGAAGGCATGTATTCCTAGCTTTACTATAAGTGCTTGTCATCTGATCTTTTAGATGACTAGGCTGTCACTTTTAGACAGACTTCGGTGATTGAAGAATTCCTTTATGCTTACAGCAAAAAGATGAAAGCTGCACTAATTTCATTAAGAGAAGCATCTTCTTTCTTATTAAAAAATAATAAAAAAAAGGGTCTTATTACTGTAAAAAAGGTTAATGAATATTCTCTTAAATCTTATAAGAAAGGTCTTCCACCTAAAACTTGCTTATTTTAAAAGTAGTTTAAGGGCATATATACCAGTAGTATTCAGTTATTTTTGGTTGGAAAATATTGTTAATTTTCTGTTTTGGTTTTTTTTCCCTACCCCTGACTATCCCAGAATGAGGAATCTTAAGAATGCAAAATGGAATATACAGTCGCTTACTAGTGCAAAAGTATACATCTAAAGATGCTGCTCAAAAGGACTTAAAAATCATTTCAACTGAACAGTTTTTATTTTTCCCCCAAATATAAATTTGAATCTCACAAGAATTCAACTGGTTTGTTTGGAACACTTTCTTGTCTTTATTGGTAATTCAGTGCAAGAATAGAAAATTAAGGTGTCCAGAATATACTGTATTCTTTTATATAATAGCATGACTGACAAAGTTCTACAGTCTAACTTTTAAATTAAGGGTGGAATGTCTACTATTTGTTGATTTTTTTTCTTGTCCTGTTCTTATTATGATTTTTTTATAATACATACAGTTTAAGTAAACTTCTTTTTTTTTTAGTGTCAAAGAGATGAATTTTCCCTCATGACAATTTGTAAAAAACAGTGACCTAAAATACAGTCAATGTGCATAATGTGCAGCAAGTAATTTATCTAACTTCTTTTTCAGCATAAATAATTAGAAGGTGGGATTTTCAATTTCCAGATGATCCATGGACCCATGGAAAATGGACCCATGATCCTTTTTTTTCCCCAGAATTTCTGCCGAATTACTTTTGCAATTTGTTTTAATACTGTGTGTTAATTGTAGGAAACTTATTAAAGCACCCACCATTTAGTATGTTTTGATGAATTGCTTTGGCTAGTAGTGATAGGGTGGATACTTTCTCATGGTTCTGACTCCTGGTAGAATTTGTGAATAGTGAGAGTACAAGTACTAATGAAATGTTGCCAACATTAATGTCCTAGAGGTTTGAACTGATTTAGTAAAACCATAGTCTTTCTAAGCATAATAATAACATCTACTATCATTAGTGTTTGTTTTCTAGCACTTATAATAAATTTAAATACAACTGAAAAGATTTGTTCTTTTTTTAATTAAAAAAACTTATGAAGTTAAGCCTTTAGTATAGATACTGTGATATTGATAACAAAGTGCTTTCTTCTGTTACTACTACCTCATTTCTCTTTTCCAGCATATTTATTCATTTATCTGTACCAACATGAAAAGAATGACTGCTCAAATCCACATCCTCTCTCAAAGCAATGTAACACAAGTCTTTGTCTCTACAGTGACTACACTGCTCAGAGGAGTGGATGTGACTTGTCCCCCCAAAAATGTTTTGCCTGTAATATTTCTTTTTCCTATATCTGTAATATTTCTTTTTCCTATATCAGTATATTAGAAGAAATATTGAATTATTTCATTTTCCATTTCTCTTCAGAAAAATAGCACGCTCACGGGTAATGAAGGACTAACAACAGTGATAAGCAATTCTGATGTTCTACATGGACCTGGAAAAGCAGAAACTGAAGAGAGTTAGAAATTGAGCTATTGTCACTCATACGTCCCAATGGAAAGAAAAAGAATAGCAAATACACTTACATGATTTTAGATAGTATTCTAGGAAATACTTTTCTTTACATTCAGTAAGTGGAGGACATTGGCCTAAAGCGCAATGAAACTGCTGATAATATTCCTGACTTGAGGCGGCAAACCCATGAAATCAAGAGCTGCAACAAGCCAAGTATCACTGAGTAGGCTTTCTATAAAAGGCTTGTTAGACTCTTGGAAAAAGACAGAGATCTAACTGAAGCTCCAATTTAAAGTACTGAAATAAAACCTTCTAATCAACACTGAAGTCTCTGCCTCCCCCTGCACAGC
The DNA here is from genome assembly GCA_013399855.1 of Oxyruncus cristatus. Classification (NCBI taxonomy): domain Eukaryota; kingdom Metazoa; phylum Chordata; class Aves; order Passeriformes; family Cotingidae; genus Oxyruncus; species Oxyruncus cristatus. The sequence continues at coordinate 381,261 of VXAY01007484.1, read as the reverse complement.
CTTTGCTTCAATCAGGGCTTGGAAGCTATGAATGGAATTGCCGCAGACAGCAATTCACCCTGTCTTCCCCGCTCCCATGAGTATTAGACTTGGTAATGTTCAGTCCATGGAGAATTAGAGTCTTTAGAAAACCAGAAGCTCAAATATTTCAAAGTTCATCATGAACAGAGGAAGCAGCTTGGCTGGAAATTTTTAAAAAGAGCTTGTCTGTTGAGAGGTCCCTGATGATATATTTACATATAAAGTTAACTATTAGGCCATGATTATCACAGACACTGGTTATAGAGAATATAAATAACCTTGATTGAGTTCATGTCCCTGCTTGCTTTCAATAAAAAATTAATTTGCTCAGTCCAAAGTCTTTTTGACAATACTATTTACAAAATGGCTTAACTTTAATAAAAAAATAAGTTAATATTTGATAAAAGTCACACCATAGACACTTTTACAATGAAGTGTCAGTGGAATTTGTTATAGGACAAATGAAAGTGAAATGATATTAAGCCAATGTAAACAGCAAGGCGTCTTGCAGAATTGATTATCCTCCCAAGGGAAAATAATTTATTTTCAAGTTTTAATAATTGTTTAAAGTATTGTAAGGAAAATTTAATAAAGGAGAAGTTTTAGCAGTTAAATAAAAAAATTTCTGGATTGTTTTATGAACACCTAATTTACTAACAACGTTAATATTCTGCAGTAGAACCTTACCTTGTCAGGTTCCTCTTGGCAAGCAACCAAGACTTATAGTATTTAAGTTAATATTTTATAAGGTCGATTGTGGTTTGGTTTTTTGTTTGTTTTTGTTGTTGTTTTGGTTTGTTGTTATTGTGGTTTGTTTGTTTGTTTGTTTGCTTTTTAATTTGTGATACTAATAAAACTTTCAAAGACACCAGTCCAGTTCTAGGAAGAAATATAAATGCTACTATACAAAATAATCAAATTGACTAATTCTGAAACAATATTCAATCACAATTTCTATACTGGTGAATGAACATCTGAACTACTGCTCTGAAAAACAAACAAAAATATTTGGTGGCAAAGGCTTAATAAGTATTTTGAAACGCCTGTGAGTCCAAGAGATTCTGAATTATTCAGATGAATTAAAGCTGTTTGGAAAACTGTACACAGAACTCATAAAATAAAAAGGTAATATTATATTAATATTGTATTAAATATTGATTATTTTCAATAGTATTTGAATATATTTGCACATATATATTTAAAATAGAGGATTTGGATATAAGATGCAGAATGTCTTCCTTTGCAACTTTTCAGACAATTAACTGCTTTTTCATATTACTTCTTTTAACCAAATCAATAAATACAGTGGAGATTAACAAAATCACTTGACCAAGAAGGCTGGTTTTATGTTAAATTATTTCAGGGATCATTCAATGTTATCTGCTATAGGAGCTAGATCCTCTTAGGCATTCTTACTGTAAATCAGACATTAAATGTCAACAGTGTGCTCAGGTGAAGGAGAAGATGGCAGAAAGAGTTCTCAGCTTCTCCAAACCTGCAATAGTGAGGTGCTGCTATTTGGCAAAATTCATTTGAATAATGTGCAAAAAAACTGGAGTACTGCTCAGGCAATCAAGTGATTTGGGATAAACCTTGAGATACTGGTGCTACTTGCAGGCAGTGAGGCAGCTTCGCTGCTGCTCCCACTACGAGGTGTGGTCATATTCTCTGGTGAGAATATGTTGGATGAGGTTTTTTGAGAAGGAAAGCGGTGAAATTAATTCTGTTTGTTTTTTCCCCATCTATTTGCAAATCAGACTGACAGTTTCTAAAATTCAGCTCACATTTCAGAGAACAAGCAGCTGCTGGGTATAAAGCAATATAAAAAGCCTTGCTCTCTCACTTAGGTATGCGAATAAGTGCTGAAACACAGATTCACCTCAGGAGTGTGATTTTCCAAATTCTTAAAGCCTGGACTGGGGTTAACATAGACTTGTTCACAACTACTATAGTTAAGCTGTTTGGTTTCTTGTATGAACTTTATGAACAGTCATTTCTTAAAGTCCCACGAGCTGCCATTACATTCACTTCAAATTTTTTTAGGTCTACCAATATTATTAACATGTAAGAGGAAAAAAGAACAACTTTGGAAATTACTTATATAAGCTCTCTTGTTAGTAAATGAAGAGGAATAGAAAACCTGATGGAAAACTAATTCAAAACTTTTTCGACAGCTATTTTGGAGTGAGATGAACAACCTTATTCTTTTTGCTAACTGTGATGGAAATCTGATTGCAGCAGAAGCCTAGACAGCTATTCTAAATTATTCAATTACATTTCAGATGGCTAAAGCTGAGTGATAGCAGTTCTCACTTGTTTCTCAAGTGTGTATTAAAGTTTCGACAAGCTGTGAAAAACTAAACCAGTCATTTAACTCCTAATCTCAGTGGTATTGCAATAAAATCAACCTTCATCTATGATGGACATTTCTCAGTATTTTGCTTTAATTAATCATGAAATATATTTAAGTCCTTAATAGTAAGTCCTACAGATGTGCTCAGATAACTTGAGAAGTTCAGAAGTTCATGCTAGTAACCTGCCCTCAACTTGCCTTGTTTGTATTAGACTCAATTTATTTGCAAGCAAAAATTGCAGAGAAAAAGGCATGTTCTCATGCTAGTCTTTTCAGGCCCACTTGTTTATTCCTAAATTCCTCTGGGTAATCCTAAGGTGTGCCAGTTTAATGACATCTGGAAATGGCCTTTTCTCTGCCAAGCAGATGGATTAAGGACAATGATAAGAATAGTAAGGCACCACTGTTATTTTGTCTCTCAGCTGTACTTGGTAGAACTACTTCTAATGTTAAAAAGAAGCAGCTCATCTTGGCCTCTCTACTTGGCCAACTACTGCCAAGAGGGAAGATGACTGCAGTTAAATAAATATCCTTGACTACCACTTGCGTCTGGTATTATATCAGTCAATATAAATAGGCATAGCTTAAATCCTCCACTTAATGTAACCACCAGACTAATAATATTATGCATTTTAATAACACGCACCAGCATCTCCACTCATCTCCCTGCAGACTGTGTATACTACTCTAAAGTAGTGGCCACAATCTCTCTGTGGACCTTTAAATTCTGTACTCACTTCCAAACAAATCAGCTCTGGCATAACAGGGTATATTGTGCACCAGGGCATTCAATACTACACTTGAAAAGGATCCATACATTTTCTGTGCCTACGATGTAGGCACCTATTCACTATACAAGGCGGGTCCAGGGCAGGGTCCCAAAAGTGTGCTAAAGAAAAGTAAGATCCTTCAATACCCTGCTTACCTCCTGTCTATGGGCCTTATATGATGCTGCCAGCCTGTCAGAAGGATGTTCATCCAAAAAGGATGTAGGCTACATGCTGTCAGTGGAAGAGGTTGTTTCGTGTGTAGAGTGGATGGGAGACACAAAGAGAGGTTAGTGTGGGAAAAGATCGTGCATGAACAATCTGTTGCTACATACATGGTACAAGTCTACCTCAACGCCAATCCACAAGTTAGAAAAATGAGAGTTCTATAAAAAAACTTGTCTTGACATCTTATTCATGAGTTTTGCATTAGTCATTGTGGCAGATTTCATTTTTCACATTAGTTCATCCCCTAGGTTTAGGTAACAAGACCAATTTCAGTCAAATATTTTATTTCAATATGATAAATAATAAAATAAATACAAAATTTTTAGTTAAAAACTTCCATCTAATCATAGAATCCTAAAATCACAGATGCATTTAGGTTGGAAAACATTTTGGTTTCCAGAGAAGTTGTGGATGCCCCATCCCTTGAAGTGTTCAAGACCAGGTTGGATGGGGCTCTGAGAAATGTCATCTAGTGAAATGTGTCTCTGCTCATGGCAGGTGTGTTGGAACTAAATGATCTTTAAGGTCCCTTCCAGCCCAAAAATTTCTATGATTCTGTGATTCCGCGAAAAAGCCTTTAAGGTCATCGAGTCCAACCACAAAGCTAACACTGCTGCCAAGTCCACCACTAAGCTACCCCTAAGGACCAAATGTACATATCTTCTAAATACCACCAGGGATGGTGACTGAGCATCTGACCGCTTCCCCAAGTATCCTGTTCTCAGGTAAACACTTTTCTGCTTTTCAAACATGAGCTCTCTTTCTGTAATTTTTATACTGCTTTTTGAGAAACAATAAAGCATGTGTTCTCCAAGTTGAGGTGATCTATGTATCTAGACCCTTCAACAAGAGTACATTAATATTTTATTAGAATTTTACATAAGCACAAAGGTTTTATTGCTCATGTGTTCAAATGAGAGGATTCTCTGCAAAAATGAAACATGTCAAAAGGATTATATCTTCAATTCAAGACAGGCTAAATGTTTCCTAGGCTTAAGAGGCAGAAGTCACTTTAGGAAACAAGTCTTAACAGTGAATGTATTTTAAAAACTCCACACTTAATCTCAAACTATTCAGATTAATTAAAAAAAAATACTCTGTTTTATTTAAGTGATTCAAATTAATAGTGGCCACATCTCAGGACAGCAAAGAGTTTATTTAATATACAGTAAAAAGACCTTATCTTTGGAATTCAGATGTTAGAGCGACAGATAAAGAAGTACAATTTAAAAATGCATCTGTAAAAACAATATTAGTTTGGAGAAGATACTTAAAACACTCAGTTGTTGTTCTGAAACAGTTGTGGTGGTTTAAATGTTAGTAATTTTGTTCTTAGCTATTTTCTACTTGAAACACTGCAGTGCATTTTTTAACTGCCACACTGAAGAATATTAATGATGCAACAAATTGACTGGTGCTACAGAGATGTATCTGGTTTTTTTATGAGCATATTTAATTGCACATGTTTCTTAAGTCTCTAATTACAACCAGTACTAAAAGTGTCTAGATGCTTAAGGGTGCATTTTTATATTTAAACATACCTCATTATTATTACTTATATGGCAGATAGTTCACTAAGATATAATGATAGGATATTAAAGTGGATTAGAAATCTCATTATTAAAACACAAGCTTGTCTGAATAGAAAGAAAAAAATAAAGTACTCTAAGTGGAATAAGCCCCTCTTCATTTTCTTTCACAAATCTCATTTTATTACGAGCTAAATGTCAGAGTCATAAAGAGGTAACTGCTGATATGATCCCATCAGGGAGGTTTCTATTTGTTATGATATGATATTCAACATTATTTTCCCACAGATTTTAAATAAAGCCACTGAACTTTACTAAGGACTCCAATTTCAGCCAAATGTATGTTAGCCTATCTAGAGGTGGATTGTTTATTTTTAAAGAGTAAGATATGACTGCAGTCAAATAGCATCTCTTCTTGTATTTTAACTCAGCATTAGGGCAGACACCAATTATGAAATTGTGCTGTCGGGTTACCCCTCTAAGGGAAGTCACACACTTCATGTTTTCAGTGGCAAATTGAATTTGACATTTAATTTGAAGCCCAGGATACCATAATGTAAAACCTTCTTCAGTATTAGTGATAAAGTGTGAGGGCAGACATCCTGTCTGAGTCTTTTAAATAGTCCTCTCCATATTAGTATTGCCTTCATTATACTCTGTGGGGATTACTTTCCTTATCTTTATAGGAAAACTCCAGTAAATGTTTAGAATCACAGTAGCTCACAATTAGAACATTTCAGGTTTCTTTATAGATTCAAATAAATGATCTACTGTAAAATCTTCCCATACATGCTATCCATACCCCTTGTCATTTCTGAGTTTAGAAATAATTGGAACAATCCTTAGCACAACACTTAGTAGGTGGTGGTGCTGACATTTTCTAATTCGTTTATTCTTTGGAAGATAATTTAATTTTACATTGCACAAGAAAGTGTGCTAATAGTAGTTGCAAGCCCTTTATTTATGGAAGATTAATTTCTTGCAGAGATTTCTGTGTAAATTGGCAACCCTTCCTGTAATGCATTTTAGAGTATTAAAATGTAGTGCTTTGAAGAAGTAACAGAATAGACACTTTTAGGCTCAAAAATTAAGAATGTCATAACCAGAAAGTGCAGAGGCTGGTTTGGTGCACATGCAATTGCAATTTAGGCAGGATTCTGGGTTAGCCATCACCTTGGAAGTTACCACTGCATGTCAAAAAAGAAAATAAAACTTATGATGGTTCCTTGCACCTGTAAGCTTTCATAATACAACAGCCATGAACTAAGATGTGAAACATACAGTGGCTCAGAATCAGGCCCAGAGGCTCCAGCCATAGAGTACTACATTAACAAACATAGGATCTCTGTGCTATTCAATATTTGTACACAAATGTAACCCAGACCAAATAGGAGCATATTTCTGGGTAATTTTTCAGCCCACACAACACATTCAGTATAATGCTAATCTTGCATAAACTGTCGACATCTGATCTGCATGAAAGTCTGCAATGATCAAGTTATTTCCCATTTTTTTATTACCATTTCTACATTCTGTGTCCAGTTGGTGAAGTGTTTCAGTATTATTTTTATATTGTTGGCATCCTAAAATGGGATTTACAGTTATGAAGGTCAACTGCTTTAACACTCCCTAGGGAGTGTCCATATTTCCCTAATTATATCAAGAAGTGGTCACAGTTCTGCCAGGAGAAGCGGAAGAATATCTCCTGACTTTTTCTTCATTTGTTTGATTATATTTCTGAAATAGTTTCTGAAATAATTTCTTACAGTTTCTGAAATGATTTCTTAAAAGTTTTTCTGGGGAGAAAACATCCTCCTTAACTAAAAGTCTCTTGCTGGTTTCCAGAGAGAAATGTCATTGATTTTGTGGACAGTACTTATTTCCATTGATCTTCTTGGCTTTTTTCATTCTATCAGAACTTGTCCTGCAAAAAAAATTGTCCCTTTTCTTTAACTAGTGAGTTCCAATTGGTTGTAGGTTGTGTTCACCAACAGAGGACAATTTGGCTTTTATTTCTTTTCTCTATTGCCATTTATGAAGGCAAAGAATTTACAAGCAAGAACACAAACTATGCACAGCCTGAAGTTTCCCGTATGGCACTTTCCTTGTTGTAGAAGATACTTCACTTTGGCAAATTCATATTGTCTATAAAAGACAAACTAAGAACACCAATTCAGTTACATGCAATGAAACATAGTGAAGGAAATATGCACCTGTTAGTGTGCTGAAATTCTTCTAGTGCATCACACATGTTACTGGTGTGTGCTGGACAAGGGTTGGCAAATCCTACTAATTATCCAGAGAAGGCTCCATTGGGATGGAGTTTCAGTCATTTTTTTGACAGGGAGTGAAGTATCAGGCTTACTGCACTGCACTTACTCAAGATGATTTTTTTGGTGCTTCTGGAAGATATATGTAATGATGTCTGCTTTTATTAAAAGTTCAGCAATTCCCTTCCAAGAGACAGGAACCCCTTGGCACAGTCCTGATTAATGGTTATAAGGGAACCAAGGTGGAATTGAGGTAGGAATTGTATGTGCTTCTCTTCCCTCCCTTATAATTAGTTCGAATCATAAGTGTTTTACAATTCAATTTCTAACCCCTGCTGTAAAACAAGAATAGCAGGATGGCTAATAGAATGACACTTATATCTGAAAATGAATGCTGTCTCGGGACGCCTTTTCACTTTCCTGCTCTTCACTACAAGTTTCTTGCAAAGCAGCAGAAGGAGAGAAGATGCCAAGAGGACAAAGGCTTATCTAAAATAAGTTCTCAAAATTAGTCTGATAATGCTTTCTGTTAAATGTGATGTTATACTTTCTATTCTTCTTATCTTGAGAGTTCCCTTAGAATCTCGCTGTAATAGTTTATCTATAAAAATTAACGCAATCTATCTGTGCAACTTAGTGGTGTGACAGGTCTCACCACAAAAAATATCTGAGCAATTGGAAAGAGAAAATAACTCCTAGCACATTCACTTCTTGCCTTGCCATTATCCACGTTATGTCAGAATATTTTAAAATTATTCAAAATAGAAGAATATGTCATTAAATATGATTATGTAGATTACTACTGAAAATGGAGAGGCAGGTGTTGTCTGTGCTTTTAATATTGTTTGAAAGCGTAAGGAGTGTATTATTTGCAGTCTTTCTATTTCTATTTATGAGACTCCTTGACACCATAGAGTAACATATTAAAGGGACAAGCCTTTCTATTAATTAAAGTAATAAATAAATTAATTAAATAAAACATTAAATAAATAATCTGATTTTAAGTTAAACTGATTTAATAAATTTAAACAAGACAAAGGGACATTAGAAATATTATAATCCTACATAGATAATTAGATAATTAGAAACTGCATAGAAAGCAGTCCTATTAGCTTGGCTTAACTCCGGTAAACTAAAAGATAATTTCTCTAACTGTAGATCCTTCACCACTGAAAGTATATAATAAAATATAATTCCCAAATAAATTCCAAAACTAAAAAGACCTGAAAGAATACAAACCAAAAGGGGGGCAAACATCTTACTTATATCACTATTTAAAATTTTCTGTATATAAGACTTCATGACACATGCAGCAGAAAAATCTTTGATTTGAAAATATAACCACTAGTTTTAACACATCTACATTTCACCTTGTTAGTAGTACAGAAAATTTAATTTGTGGAAGAAGAATTAAAAACAATTTCAGTTTCAACTTCATACATATGTGTGTGGATCTCTTCTGACAATTTATTCAATTAATCCATTTAATAAAATAACTCACTAAATTCCTTGTTCCCAAACAAATTGGGGTGAAGGGGGAAGGTGGGTAAGTTTACACAGAAAGAGGGGACAGCTGATGAGAAATTTGGAGCTTCCCTTGTTGGACACCAGATAAGTTATTATTGGGTCAGAACTAAATTGTAGGGAGTGTGTGTGTGTGGAGGGGGAAGGGATGGGTCGAACCTCAGAGAGGTGAGGTGGTATCCTATCGCTTATGGCAGGCCCCTGGAACCCACATGGGAAAGCCCCGGAATAGCTGTCAGTCACAAGCAGCTCAGGAAAACTATAACACACCACATCTCCTGGGGCCCCTCACCCAGCCTCAGACTGGTAGAGACAGTGAGGACACTGCCCCTCACCCTGGCCTGGAAACCCAGAGTGGCTGGTGGGGTCAGACACCGCACCTGGAGGGATTGACCATAGGGACCAGAGCAAATAAAACCACAGGTACGTGTTTGCCTTGTGCTGTGGCTCTGCCATTGGACTTGTCATAGCTGGTTTTCTACAAGGCTTCAGTGGTAGCTATGTATCTGTCTCTCTCTCTTTCTTCTTCTCTGTTCTTGCTCCCTCTGCTTCTTTTTCTTTGCTCCTTTCCTGATGCTTGGGGTGGTTTGGAGCTGGAGGGATTGAATCTTGATTTAAGCATTGTGGAATTGGTTGGATTTTGACTTAAGTATTGTTGATTAATAGTATATGCTGAGTCAGTATTGTGGTGGAACATTTTTGTCTCTTGTGTGGTGTCCATTTGAACATTGGCCAAGTCGCCTTATTTACTCCTCTAAATTAATAAAGAAATTCCTTGGGAACAAGCCTGTGGCTTCTTCTCTTGATGCTATCTCAAAGTATTAAAGAACCCTATGTCTATATATTAAAGTAAAACGCATAGCCAGCAGCTCCTGGGGCTGGAGTTTTACATCCCTGAAAAGGCAAAAGGTGGACATTTCTTCACATCCATATTTGTGACATATTTAATGTCACAAAATTTAGTCTGATTATTATTTTATATTGTGGACAGTGGTGAGGAATCTCACCATACTCCTGATGATTTGAGGACTCACTAAACATAGCAAAGGTGCCACAGTTTTAAGGATGATCATCCAGTGTCTTCAGAGTTGCAGAACAAGTAGGGAATAAGGAAAACAAAACAAATCTATGATCTGAATTCAGTAGAGGGCGGACATTATAAAGGAAAAACAATCTAGGGACCAGAGAAGAGCCAATGTACCTTTTCTTGCTTATAAACCTCCTGGATGAAGCTAGCTTAATTTCACTTTTTTTTTTTTTTATTTATTTTTAATTTACCAGTTTTCCTCAGCTGTTCTCTTACAATGTAAATTGTATGTTGCCATCACTGACCGAGGTGACATTCTGCCCCCAAATATCTTCTGTTTTCACAGCACAACCGAATTAAATATTACAGGATAGCTACAAATCCAAAAATAAATCTGCTGTGTCTCCTGTTCCTATATACACTGCTGTAGCATGTCTTACCCCCAATTGTCCTTGTTTGTATTACTCTACAGTCCAATCTTTGCCATTTCCTATTTGTATATAATATACTAGAAAGTTAATGCACTATTTTTTGCCTCACTGTTTACTATCTTTGTTTTTTTCCCTTCCACAAAGAAAACATAAAATTTGGAGAAAACCTTTTCTCCCCTGTAAACACTTGCTTTTTATCATTCCCCATCACATTAAAGAATCTTTCAGAAAGAAATACAATACAAAAAGACAAAAATAAATGAAAAATGAAAAATAATTTATTCACACTCTCCTTTCTGTGAGTATTTGTATCAGAGCTTTCTCTCAGATGATCAAGGACAGGATTTAAAATTCTCTCCTTCAGCCAACTTCCCTTGGCTGCTGCTTACTGACAGCAACTCCAAACAGCCATTGGTAACAGCTTCCAAGCTGACAAAATCAATTTTCATTTTGAACAATAATTATAAAATAATTATAAAAACAATAATGCTCTTTTTAACTCTTTTCTTTCAAACAAAAAAGGAGGAGATTTTATTGTTCTTACAATTTTAAGGTTTAGTTCTTTTGACAGTGCAACGGAAAATGTAAACACAGTATTTCAGACTTAAAATGCAGTATAATAATAAATACAAGTGGATGATGTGCCATTTTTTACAGCTTAGTACATATAGAGTAGTTTAAAATTATGTGATAATAAGAAAATCCACAGAACCGTAGAGATTTTTGGCACCAGGCTCTCTCTACCACAGGCATTGGAATATTCATGACATTCCCCTGCCTTCCCCTTCTCCTGAAGACAAAATCTGTGGTTCTTTCACCCTTCATCATTACTTAGTCCTTTAGTTACCCTAATTCATTAGTCTTTAAGTCTAGTTTTCTGTCTGAGACACATATCATTAAGTTGGGTCACAACAGTCCCGGTTACTGGGTCTGAGCAAGTTAGAAGAATTAAGACACATACATACAGATGTACATATATGTAGGTACATATGTGCACTCATTTAAACCTTACTTTAATGTCTTACACACTGAAAAATTTAATTTGGCAAGACTTTTATCAAACCTAAGCATTTTGGTTTAATGTCCAGATGTCCACCTCATACGGTCTTTATAAAATTATTTTGTTCCCTGGTGTTAAAAAAACAAGTTTGGTGGTTGGGGGTTTGGTTGGTTGGTTGGTTGGGGGGGGGGTTGTGTTTGGGTTTTTTCCCTCATTTTTACCTAAACAATAAAGATAATAAAACTGGTTTTGTTTTGTTTCGTTTTGTTTTCAAAATCAGTGGGTTTTGATGGATAATAAAGCTGCTAATACTATTTTTTGTGTGGTATGCCAAGAATAGTTTTGAGACTTAAATCTCATTTTTAAAACTAAGCACATTACACTTAATTTCTCAAAATTCAATGATAAAAAGATTTTTGGAAATTATTTTACTAAAAATCAGTTCCCATATTTGAAGCAACACATTCTACCTGCAACCCAGAACAGCAAAAATTGTTTATTAAAGAACATATAGAATCATGTGCAAGTAAAAAATATTTCTTTTCCCCTGTGTTCACTTACTTAAACATTTTACTTTTTTATAGATCACCTTGTCACATAGATATGTAAACTGGGGGGGGGGTAACAATTAAGAAAGTGATATATTTGAACATTTAGCTGTATATCAGTGCTTTAGCGTATAGAAGTACAGAGTAAACAGCGGAAAGGTTTTAGTATGAAAATACAGTCATAAGAAGCAGGAAAACAGGAAATTTGTGTCTGTAAAAGAAAGCCATTAAAACACATTTACTTGACTTTGAATGTTATGTCTTTAAAAAGTGGTTCAACTGCACAATCATGACCTTCCATAAAGTAAATTCCTCTGTCTACCTGTTTAGCCTTTTTGAAAACGAATGAGACAGAATGAGTAAAAGTGATTGTATTATTCGTCTCGCTTCTTCAGGAGGAATTTTGATCACAAAAGACAGTCCATAGAAAGTCACTGCACATGTTTATCACTCTCTGGGTGTATCTTGTGACAGCTGTTATCACTAACAATAAAAAACTATTGCTATTTTCCACTTTTATTGCAATGTTGAGATCTTTCTATGAAACACATTAATATTGCCAATCTGATTTTTCAATTTTAACAATAAAGACAGCTGTTCAAATACAGATTTTTCTCTGAGCCTACACTTTTTTGTTGTTGGAGTTACTGGGAGTATGGATGAACTACAAAAAGATCTCTTTAATAATAAATTAAGTGACATGCAGATAGAGAAATTGAACTTGCACAAAAACCCACAATAAACGACAAAAAGTCTTTGAATCATTTCTTCAGCTAGTACAAACTTCGGTGTGCAAATTTACGTTTCTTCCCTTTAAAATAAAATGTTAATCTAGCTTGGTCACTTCCTGAGATAAATGAATCCAACATAATTCAAGTAAAGTTGCCCATTTAAGAGCATCCTCAAAGCAGCATAAAGTAGTTCAAACTGACTAGTTTAAAAATCAATTTAATTAACTCAGTAAAATGTACAATGCAGTTCTAATGAGTAGTGAAACCAAGGACACATATAGCCTAAATTTAACTGGCGACTATGTGGCTTCTGGACCACATCATGATCAGGTTTCGTGACCAGTGTCATAATCATCAGAGCTCTCATTCAAACTCACACAATTAACATTTAGGATTTCAAGGTGTTTAGTCTTTCCAGAAGCTGAACTGGGTTTACTCTTCCTATAGAAAAACATGAAGAGTTTGTAACTACTTGGTGAACTTCTAATTATTTATTTCTCTGTTAGCTTTTTTGATTACTCCTCAAGAGTAACTACAAAATTACTGGAGTTGTTATGAAGAAGTGTTAAAATAAGGTGTTCAAAATAAAACAAATTATCACCTAAATAACTTCACAAAACAATCCAAGTTCCTACAAAAATCACACCAAAACACTGGTGTAGTAGAGAAAAAAGAAAAGAAAAAAGCTATCAAAAAACCAAATGACAGAATAGATGAAATATTTTATTGGGTGCCAGCTCCAAAACCACTCCTGCTTTCTTGTACATCAAACGATCTATTTATTCATGAATTAACTGTAATAATAATCTTGAATTGCATTGATTGTCTTCACTAAAACACGGCGATGACAAATTGCCATTAAAACATGTTTGAAAGTATGTATGACTGAGATATAGGAACTGATTTCTTTTTAACTATCTTATCTACCCACTCACATCACCCTGTCTGAATGTCTTTTCTATTAGGAATACCAAGGCTTTTGTTTTTAATAGGTCAAAACAAACTCTGGCCAAATTTTCTTATTCTTAACAGAAACAGATATTCTTTACAGATACTGATACACAAGCTCATACTTTGAAAAGCATTTCATAAACCATGTACTTCAACATGAACAGCTAAAGAGGAACAAATTAAAGAATCATTAATATAAATCAAAATGTTGTCCTATCTTCATTTCTTATTAGTACATTAATTTTTTTTTTTTTTTTTCATAATTGAGAGCAGTCATGTGGTTTTAGAGGCAGATTTTCCCAGAATCACAGAATAGGCTGAGTTGGAAGGGACACATAAGGAACATCGAGTATAACCCTTAGCCCTGCACAGGACCATCCGCAAGAGTCACACCATGTGCCTGAGAGTATTATCCAAACACTTCCTTAACTCTGTCAGGCTTGGTGCTGTGATCACTTCCCTTGGGACCCTGTTCTAGTGTCCAATCATCCTCTGGGTGAAGCACCTTTTTCTAATATCCAACCTAAACTTCTCTTGATACAACTTCAGGGAATTCTCCGAGGTCCTGTCACTGGTCACCACAGAAAAGAGACCAGTGCCTGCCCCTCCTCTTCCTCTCATGAGGAAGTTGTAGACTAAAATGAGGTCTCCCCTCAGTATCATCTTCTCCAGGCTGAACCGACCAAGTGACCTCAGTAATTCCTCACACAGCTTCCCCTCAAGATCCTTCACTATCTTCTTTGCCCTCCTTTGGATGCTATCTAAGAACCTAATATCTTACTTATATTGCAGTGCCCAAAACTGCTCAAAATATTCAAGGTGAGGCCACACCAGTGCACAGCAGAGCCAGGACAACCACCTTCCTCGACCGGCTGGTGATGCTTTGCCTGATGCCCCCCAGGACACGGCTGGCCCTTCTGGCTGCCAGGGCACTGCTGACACATGTTCAACTTACTGTTGACCAGGAGCTGAGTTTTGTAATCCATGCCACTGTTATCTTGGATTTTTTGCCTCTGTTAATCTTTCAGCAATAATTTATTAGAACTAGAGAGAGATGAAAATCACATAAGTGAGAAAAGAATGAGAAACTGAAGAGAACCTGAAAATACTGTATTCAAAGAAAATAAGGCACCTTTAAAAGTTATTTTTGCCTACAGCTTTATGTGACTTTTGTCACCAAAAACCATAAGGAGACCAGCTGTAAACATAGCTTCTGGTAGGAAGCAAACCCTAACATGATGAATCTTGAGCTATTCTGTCCACCACTGTTGAGTCAAAGACAGCAAAAGTTTACATACCTGCTGCACATACACAATATCATCTGTGAATAGATACTTCTACACACCTTTCACCACAGGACTTCAAACACATACAACAGCAGCCAGCATGAGCTGTACATGTACTCTGGGAAATCTTCTGGTGCTGCGACATTAACTACCTTTACCAGAACTGCAAATGATTCTGTCTTTGGTTCACATAATCCCAGTGGAAGGCTGGTTTTTAACCTGAGAAAATCTTCTCTGTGTGGGGCTCTACCTCAAAGGGACATATTATATATTATACCAGAGAGACAAGAAAAATAATTTATTTACTGCACTAAGACATCAATATTCTGGATTTTACAATCCATTTGTGAGAAAGAACATTGATCAAACACCTATCTAAATATATCCAACATTATTAATTAGTTAAATAATTAATTATAATTAATTAGCATTGCAGAAGTGCACTCTGAAACACCTTATAGGGTTATATTTTAACTGAATATCTTTAAAACATCTGCACTCATTAGACACATTCTTTTCTCTTTGAAGAATCTAAAATAGTTGTATGGATTTTCTTTAAGCTATACATATATTTCTCTGATAGTAAGTTTGAGAAGCTGCTATAAACATCAGTTTATGGGGAAGTTAAAAACTACTGAAAATCATGACATGAAACAAAAAGTGTTGCTCAGCAGCCTTAAAGAGGCAACAGCAGCAAAATCTAGAGAGAATTGCATCTTTTTTATAGTAGGAAATATAAAGCACAGATCCAGAATCTAAACATGCTATTTAATCCTTAATTGATGTATCCATCCATAGAAATTAAATTTTGTTCTGAAAGCAGATTACCAGATGATGATAATTTGCAAATGCCAAAACATCTACTGCAACTAAAAAAGCCAGCTGTAACCAGAACTAGCTATTTACTGTTATCATAACTTTGTACAAATAATGCATTGGAAAATATAATTTAGAAAGCTGTCTTAAATGGAGAAATTTCTAAATGGAAATTCAAATTCTTTATTTTTGCAGTAAAGACTCTGTTAATGTATGTGACACTAATTTTTGTGGCTTTTTTTTTTACAAGATTAAATAGATAAATACAGATCTCATTGCATTACTTAACTGAAAATCTATTTAAAAAGCCTATTAAAGAAATAAGATATATGACAAATTACTGCCTCCAATTTGTAACAGGCCTCTGCTGTTAGTTGGTATTTGATCTACAAATGAACAACAGAGAAGGTGGGAAACCAGACCAGTCAGCATCTCATTCTGAGAAAAATAGGCTGTTATCAGGGCATTCTGGAGAAATTTAATTGCCTTCTTTCTGCTGTTTATTAGGAGAGAGAACTGAACAGCCATCTCTATAAAATTACAGAAATTAAGTAGTTATTCAAAGAAGTAGGAACAGATGGATTAACTTTTCATGTACTAGCATTTGTCTGCAGAGAGACTCAAGAAGACTGAGATAAATTTCTTCTCCCTCCCTAAGTGTTAACAATGTATCAGTGCTTTATAGGAGATAGTATTTTCCTTTTCATAAGCAATATGAATACTTATATACATGCTTATACACAGGCATGAAAGTGTAATTAGGGGATTATAATAACAACAAAAAAAAATTACATTTTCATGAATTTTTTTTGACCAAAGAAGATTTAGTCACATTGTAAAATTATTTGAACTATAAAAAAAGATTTGAACGACAGAATTCATGTACATGAACCTTCTGCTCTTTTAAAATTAAGATACTCCAGTTTTTCAAAGTAAAGTGTATTAAACGGTTAAAATTATATTTAAAAATTCACAGAATATGCTGAGTTGGAAGTGACCCACGATCGAGTCCAACTCTTAGCCCTGCACAGGACAAATAAGTGCACATATTAAAGCTGTAGGAAAAATGAATGTACAGGACAATACTGCACACAGAAGCATCCATGCATCCATTAAAATAAAAGCTGTTGAAGATAGGATATGTTCTAACCAACACTTTTTCAAAGGAGTGGATTATATTGTCAAAGAACAAGAACATTGCTATTCAAGACTTAGTAGGCAAAGCCAAACCATGGAATTTGACCATGAAGTTCTGATACAGAATACATCTTTTCATTTAAAGATAATTTAACTAATATTAATAGATTTTTTGAATATGATCAGTAAGTAAAAAAAAATACCAAAGAAATAGAATATGTGAATTATAGAATTGCTAAACCAAAATTCTAGATTCCCTTGGAGGGTGCTATAGTATTTTTATTACTAAGTAAAGAGATCAAGAGTTTATTTGAATGACAGTGCAAATAGGTTTTTTCTAGTAGTTATTTTTGAGCCAGTAGGGAGCTGAGCAATACAACAGTGAACTTTCTATCAGCCATAGGAAATACCCAGATTATGATGGTGGAAGAATGCAATACTCAGAGCACTTCAGTTCTGTCCAATTTCAGAAAATGTACTGCCAGACCTGCATTTTTACAATAGAATATGAGGGATTTATAAAGACACTTGTGAAACAACTTTTTTATGGATACAGCTGACACAGGTATGTTACTGACAACTGGTAAAACAGCAGAATGATACCAAAAGTTTGTAGTTCTAACTGGAGACATAAAACAACAACAACGAGATCAGCAAGCTGAATGGTTTTCATGAGAGCTTCTAGAGTATGAACAGCCAAACCCCATGAAAATTTCAAGCCAGAGACATCAAATACCCTGCTACAAGTCATCTGGAAAAGGAATTGTTTTTATTTACATTTAGGTCAATGGTGTTTTCATATTACTTTTCCTAAAGAAAATAAGTTCATAACTTTGAAAAAAAAAAAAGATTAAACATTAAACCACTTTAAAATGTCAGCATTGAAGGTTATTCAAAATAATGACATTGTTATTACAAAAGTTTGGGACCTTACATATCTTCTGTTAATTAATCAAAAATAAGAGAATGGTTTGGGTTAGAAGGAACCTTAAAGATCATCTATTTCCAAACACCCTGCTATGGACAGGGACACCTTCTGCTAGATCAGGTTTCTCAGAGCACCAGCCAGCCTGGCCTCGAACACTTCCAAGGATGGAACATCCAGAGCTTCTCTGGAAAACCTGTTCCAGTACCTCACAGAAAAGAATTTCTTCCTAATATCTTACCTAAGGCTAGCCTCTTTCAGTTTAAAGCCATTTCCCCATGTCCTATCACTACATGCCTTTGTAAAAAGTCCCTCTCCAGCTTTCCTGTAGCCCCCTTCACATATTGGAGGGTGCTGTAAGGTCTCTTTCTCCTCTCCAGGCTGAACAAATCCAACTCTTAGCCTGTCTTCACAGAAGAGGTGCTCCAGCCTTCTGATCATCTCTGTCATCCTCTTCTGGACTCACTCCAACACATCCATGTCCTTTTCAATATTATTTGAAATATGGAAATCACCAGAGAGAGAGCTAAATAGCTGTTTTGTTGTTGCTGAGAGTTAAATGTTATGGAAAAGAAATACTTCATATTACTGATATAAATACTCCTTGCCAACAATTGTCAGCTGTAAATGTTAAGAATGTGAGCTGCCAAAAGAGAGCTTGACAGTGCGGAACTTCCTTTTGGAATGACTGTCAGCTAAAAAGATCAGTTGAACTGGAAATTAAAATAAGCCTTTTGAATTTATTTGCAAGTTAATAATAATTAAAAAAAACTTGTTTGGAGTAAAATGGAATATTTTGCTACTGCATCTAAACCAATTTCGGGTTTTATTTTCAGTAGTTATTAAATTATTTTAACTTTCCTATCTAAAACTAATTATACAAAGACATTTAATTTATGTTCCTTCACTGTTTTTATGTTGCACAAAAGTCATATTGTTCCCAGAGAAAGGAATGAATTTAAAATTCCAGGTAGACTGATAGCAAAGACATTTCAAGCAATAAAATGAACTGGCTAAATCATAAGTTTTATGTCATTCAAGATTATTTCAGCTACAGGCAATCATGGTGCTTCACAGACCTGGAAACATCAAATTTAAGTGCTGTAGCCATGAAGGAATTGGAAGCACAGAAAGCTGTAGGGTGCAACTGACAAGAATTTTATGTTACAGCATATATCAAAAGATTGACCAATGTCTACATAAATCCTTTATTTTGTCCATGAGGTGTAGAAGTTTTTCCAGCATGGTATATCAAGGTACATAGCATGCACCACGTGGATTGCAGTCCATGATTAGTGCTTGCATGTGTGTTTAGCAAACATGATTATCTAATTTGTAATGCCCAATAAGATATGACACTTTATAGGAGAACACAGGATGTATAAGTATTAAAGGATGCAAAGAGTATAAAGATTAATCATAATTTGTGCCCATGGACTCCAGCTGCTACAAGATGAGATCCCACTGTGTGTTACCCATCACGAGTGGATAATTTAATTTGCTGTTATATTGTGGAGTCAACCTCTGAATCTAGGTGAATTCAGCCTTTAAAAGAAGTGGAATTTGAAAGGCTCTGGATAAATTACGGCAGCCAGATGCTGAGTAGCTGTGTCTCTAAATGCCAGTGCTGGACACTCAAGGTAGTCTTCCCAGCTGTGGTTTAACTGTATGCTTATCCTTCCATGGAATTGTCACTGGAATTTCCAGGGGTTGGAACTAGATGATCTTTAAGGTCACTTCCAACTCAAGCCATTCCATGATTATTGGAAGTCATAAATAATCTCTATATAACTGACTTTAATGTCTCTACAATAAAAAACTCATCAGCTGTTGTGTCTGGAACTTGTAAGACCCTAAATATCACCTTATATTGATTTATGAGTCATTGATCAATCAATCAATTTTTCTTTTTATTATTTTGTTTTAAGATAGACACAAATGTATTTGAGGAAGCTCTATGACATTGGCTGAGAGTTTACCTATGTTCAGCTCCATTCCAACCTTAAATTCTTCCAAAACACTTTGCATACCTTGAGAAGAGGTTGAAATGAAATATAATTACAGTCTTCTCCTTTTCCTTTTTCTCTTTTCTTGACAAGAATGATGTACCAGGTTTTCAAGTGGAAGGTGCATTCTGAGACATAGAAGCGTTATATTTGTATTTGTCAGAAGACATCTACACACTGATTGGGAATAGCAGTAAAAACAGCCTCGAAGAGTGAATATAAAGTACTGCTGCTTTTCAAAACATTGATTATTTTTTCCTACCCTTTTGAGTAGGCACTCAGATTAAGCTGTAACATGTTTCGACTCTGAGAGGAAAAAGGGGTAAACATTCAAAGATTTCACTGAAAGTTTAGTATTGCTTTTAGAGTACTGAATTCAGTTTGATTAGACACCTTGATCATTATTTAATTCTTATGACCAATCAGAAAGGCTGAAAATAAATGGCATTTTTTTCTTTATTTTATCTTATCGATGGTCTCAGGGTTCCAGGATAATCTCATGAATTCTAAGTTTAATATATCGCTAATAATATTGTCTAAAAAAAACCCCTATGTGATTTTTTTTTACTTCTCCATCTATTTTCTAGAACTCTTGAATGGATGAACTTGAAAACCAGGTAGGTCTTGCCTTTCCATTTACTGTCATCAGGTCCTCTCCTCTCTTTAACTATCCGGAAAAAGAAAAATGTGCATTCACATTAAATAGAGTAGTGTATAGTATGTGCCTATTTCTAAAACTACATGTTCTACTTTAAGCGAATGAAAACTATGAACTAATTCATTACTAGACGTATATATATTTCCATTTCAGGTTTCAAAAACAAGAGGAGATTCCAAATCATAAAGAATTAAGGAAAAGCTGTTCTTGATGTGTTCTAAACATGCGGAGAGTTAAGACATAGATCTGATGAAAAAATAAAGAAGCTGATAAGTCAAAAAAGTAAAAATATAAAAGATCTAAAAGTTATAGAGTCCAATTTTCAGGTCTTTCATCTAATGCAATTTTAAAAGCCTGACACAATGGTGCTTTCAAATAAAACCTTATCTTTCTATAAAGAAAGATTTCTATGGTGCTTTTAAAGGATATAGGAAAATGTCACGATGAATTAATCAATAACTTATTATTTTCAAAGAAGTTACTACTTTGGATATTTTAAACCTTTAATTACTTCTCTTATGAATGGTTGTATAGACTGCCAATAATTTTGCATTTGCATTGTGTTCCAGTGACACAGACCAGTAAATTAAAACATTGACAGATGAATATTGTTACAGCAAAGTCTTCATAACTAAGTTTGATCTAGGTTTGATCTTGAGTAAATACCCCTAGGTTAAAGAAGCCATCCATTCTGAACTCTGTGGTGGTGCTGGTAATTCTTTTTTGCCTCACTACTATTTTTACTTTTGTATGAGTGTCTAGCTGTAAACACACCTTTATATTTCTATAATAATTCCTAAAACTTCAAACAATTACCTTCTTTGAAGGTTACACTAGTAATTTTCTTTGCCGTAAGGTTTGCTTTTTACTACCTTTCCATTTTTCTTCATGTACCAGAGAAGCATGAAGATCTTTAGGTTGTGTTAAAAATACTCCCCTTCTGTTTAGACTGTAAAACTTGTAGAGATACAATTGATCCATTTCTAAAACGAGACCCAGTATTGTACTTTCCTCAAACTGTATGAAATTGTATTCTTTACTTGTAATTTGCTGTCCAAAATGAGACCTTCCCAACGAAATTGCTTAGATCACACAGAAGCAAAAAAATAGACACAAGAGACTTCTTCCTGTAGTTTTCAGATCTCTCTACAATTTACAGTTATCAGTTCTCAGTTGCCTTTCTGCAGTAGCTCAGAGAAGGCTGGAGGTGAACTGGGGCAAAAGAACTGAGGTGAATGCTAATGTGATGTTGTGCAGAAACACTGCCCTCCACTGAAGGGTCTCTAGTAGCTAACACTGAAAGCTGTTGCAGCAAAATGGTGTGGCAATAGCTAATTCAAGGAAGCTCCGGTGAGCAGAAAATAGGATTCCCTCATGCTTCTTTTTTCAAGCTCTTACACAGTAAAATCCAAACAGCAACATGTGAAATGATCCAGTTTTGTTCATTGCTTTTCCCTGAATCTGTGCGTTGGCACAGATGTGAAATTTCCATATCTTAGTCTTGCAGTAAAGATCAGATTTGGTCTTTATTATTCACCCATCAGACTGTGGCAGGAAGCAAATTACTTTGAGTCCTCTATAACTTTTTTTGGGTTTATAAGTAGTAACATTGTAGGTCTGCTTTAAAAACAAACTATACTTGTCTCAGCAAAGGCCTTTGGAGGAGCCATGGCCATGAAGAATGCATTCACTCTCATCACTTAGACATGGTAAGCCATTTGGAAAGTTCTGTAAGTGACTCACATGGCTTATTGCCTACAGCATCTGCAAAAGCATTGATAAGACCAATGCCTAAATTAAACTGGCACTGCTGTATTCAAGAGGTTTTTCTGAGTTGCACATGCAACTTGGTTAGTGAGCAGCCTTACAAAATGGGAGCACAAATTCCTTTCTTCTACATGGGAGGGGACAGAAAACAATATTCCTTCTCACTGGCACTGGCACTGTCCCAAATATTATTAATCATTTCTGGAAAATAACTTCATGATTGTGATAGGTTCAATAAACAAAACCCATCTTTCATTTTTTGATTTTGGGATAAAGAAGGGTTATGAGAAAAAAATTGGTAAAACACTACAGAAATTCATTCTCTTTCCATCTGTTTCTGGAGCTGGGAAATTTTTTTTAAGCATGTACACTGTGAAACCTCACCCAATATTTATTGATATCTAATCACTGAATCTTGTCACTTTATGTTGTACATAGAACAAAAATTCTTAGATAATTATACTACACAGCGAATTTTAACACTACCCTTTCTTGTCTCTTAAGAGGAATTGAGGGTATAACCACATATGATGCTTGCTATTTTTTCCAAAGTCAGTGTTGAACAACCTATCAAATACAAAGTGAAACTTGCTGCCACAGAAAGTCATGAAAACCAACATTGTACAGCCAAAATGGATAATATATTTTTTACAGGCACACAGAGGCACATGCATTAAACTGACCTGGTTAATGCCTTTAAGCTACAGATCATAAATTACCCAAACTTTTCACCTTTTAATACGATGTTTATATAGTTACTAAAGCAGTGTTACTGAGACATTTTAATGTGCTCTTTGCGTGACTGCTCCATTTCTTCATCCATGTTGGGTGGGAATTTTTGTAATGGCTTAAAGGAATCATACACATGTTGAGCATTAGCACTTCATAGGGATAAATGGCTAACATTTGAGATTGCCCTATCAATCATGTACTTGGATGACTGTTAGATGCAAAACTGTGGATAGAAAAATGAGATTATCCTTTTCAAAAGATACTATATAATGATAATAGTAAAATTGCCTAATGAGTCATTTTAAATGTTAAGACTTCCACATCAGAAACTTAAGAACGTTCAATTCTCAACCTTTTATTGTCTTGAGTACCTAGATTTTCTGTGCCTTGTAGATTTCCAAATACTTGAATTTAGCATGGAGAAGTACCTTAAAATGGAGAAGTACCTGTCAAAAAAACCCGAACTCAAACAAAAAACACCATCTTTGTTTAGAGTGTTTAATCATCAGCAAACAAAATTTTTGAGCAATACAGCTGTGTAAAACACCTCACAGCGACTTCTGTAGATCCATAAACTTCTTTTTCAAGCACTAAACTATCAGCCTCTTCTCAAACCTAGTGTTTCTCTAAGTGGCTTTGCAGTATAACCTAGGACTCAAGATATAAGAATGCTAGTTTATATTGAAGCATTTTGTTTTTTCAATTAAGCAAAAGGGTAAACAGTTCAGAGTATATTCCATCATGACTAGATGATTTATGCAAGTGAATATGATTAAGAGTTACAAATAGTTACTCTTCAGTTATACTTAACAATCTAGCACAACAGAAATGCAAAACGGGAAGAAAACCACTTTACTTGCTTAGTTAACCTATAAATTTACTGGCCCTTTCCTAATTCCTAATGCCTCTTGGAATTAACTGCCTTGGAAAATCAGTTAATGCCATATGTATCAAGTCCCAGTAATATTAAAGCTAAAGAATAAATCATTGAAACATTTCCAAGAACAGAGAATAATTAACCAAACCTTAGAAAAGTTAATACTACACTGCTTCTTCTTTCATCTCTAAAGATAAAAGAACTGTTTCTCTTTCACATCTGTCTCCTGTAGAATTCAGTTTTATTTTTATAAGCTGTCATGAAAGTTTACACTGCTTAGTTTACAAGAACACTAGTGTATGAATATCACTGCTTTTCTAAGTGTGATTTTGGCCCTTAAATATCTTTAGGTTTTCTAAGAAGTTGATGGCGTTCGAAAAATTTCCCATGTATCAAAAATTATTTCTGAAAGGAACCAAATATGTATTCTTATGATGAATGAACGCAATTCAACTGGGAAATGAAAACACTTTACGGGATGTTTTTTCCAAAGCATCTTCCTGAAAATTGAAGTGATTTCCCTTCATAAAAGATAGGCTGATAGACAACCTCACCAAGACATTTGATTACTAATACAGAACAATCAGCTACAGCAATTTTCATAATAAGCACCTGAAAGAAAATCAAGATTAACATTTTCAGTTACCTGAAAAAAGCATTAGGTATCTATTTAATAACTCAAATAAATAAAGTATAATACAAAATTCATGTCTTATGCACTGTTTCAGGATTTTTAGTCTTGCTTTTTGGGAATGGGAAATTACTGTTAGGACTACAAAGATTACAACAATCCTGACAACTTTTGAAATCAAGTACCTGCCAAAAAAGAACTGCCCACCTACCTGACAGCTTGTTATTTAAATACTTTAATTTCCTTTCCTTACTGTTACAGAACAGTGTTTCAGAGAATAAATCTTTCCTTAAACATAAATGACAACTCTAACAGATAAGGTATACATTCTCCTAAAAGAAGATTCAGGATTTCTTAGAGCCACAAACCTAGGAGGTCAGTGTTATAAGAGGAAAATGTGGAAATCTGTATGTTCTTTTACAACCACAAAGCTGAAAACCCTTTTCAGCTACATACCTGAGAACAAATGTTAGAATGACAGACCACTAAATTGTTAATTAAAAATTTTGATTCTATTATTTTCAGTGTTGAAGAACTAAGAGAACTTTGAGTCATGCAACTCAGAAATTTCATACTGTGCATATGAATAAAATCTTTGAATTATCTAGCAGGTATTCTCCGAATGAGAATAGAAAAAGGCATTGTTATGTATTACAAAAGAAGCAATACTTAAGGTGAGTAATTTCTGTCTGTTAGACCATGAATACCTCAGAAGGATATATTTTACAGAATTAGATATGAGAACTATTGTGGTTTAACCCCAGACAGTAGCTAAGTACCATGCAGCTGCTCACTTACTCCCTTGTCCCACATGGTAGGATGGGGAGTAGAATCATAAAAAAGGTAAAAACAATAGGTTGAGATTAAGATTAGGAACAGTTAATGGTGTTGTTGTTGTTGTTATTATTATTATTATTATTAAATTGAAGATTACAAAAAGAGAGGGAAAAAAAACCACAAAAACCCCCCACAAGTGATGCACAATGCAATTGCTCACCACCTGCTGACTGATGCCCAGCCAGTCCCCCAGCAGTGATGGGCTCATACTGGCCAACTTGTCCCAGTTTATATACCGTGCATGTCCCAGTTTATGTGCTGGCCCCTTTGGCCAATTCAGGTCATCTGTCTCAGCTATGCTCTCTACCAGCTTCTTGTGCACTTGCAGAACATTGGACACTGAAAAGTCCTTTACTTAGGGTAAGCACTGCTCAGCAACAACTAAAACATCAGTGTTATCATCATTTTTCTCATACTAGGAAGAAAATTAACTCTATTCCAGCCAAAACCAGGACAGAACTTTATAATAAATGTATCTTCCTTTTGTTGTAGGATAAGAAGCACTTCGTTACTAACATAGTAGATTGTCATCTCTCAGTAGCACAGGTTTTTCTTTAAAACATGATGTTACATACCTCTAAGATATTAAATCTCTTCAAGAATGGGGAAAAAAATTACCTCCCTTTCTGGTAAATACAAATATTATTAGAATAAAAAAAATAATGGTATAGCACCTGATAACAAATACATGCTTTGTAGTGCTTTGTAATGAAATCACTTTTTTCTCAATATAGTTGAAAATTTATTATTATTTAACCTGAGACATTATTACTGTGCTGAACTAAAAGTATCCATTGCCTAAGAACTTTCTTGAGATCTGTGTTAGAAGAATAAACTAAGGAAATGTGTCTTCAGTAGAGACCTGTCAAACAACTGTATGGTAAAAACACATCATGAACTCTGACTACACAGACAAGTGATAACAGATAGGAATTTAGTCTATGTCAAGCAGAAAAGTAACATGAAGTCATGGATTCTAGACTAAAGTCAATTCATGAGTTTATGTTTATCTAAAAGTACCCACAGGTATATTACAAGTGGGATTACAGGTGACACTTACAAGTTAATATCAGAGTAGGTATTTCTGCTTTACTGGTAGCATAGCTAGTCAGGTAAAAAGAGTGGATTGTTCTGTGAAGCTTAAATTATTATGTAGGAAAACTATGAATGAGCTCACAGTTGTGCAGGTTATTGTATTGGTATTATATTTTTTTTATTGTATTGTTCTGAAAATAAAGTTTTCATTTCAAGAGTTGTTTTCTCACCCCAGATGTCAGAGAGATGCATAAAGCTCTGCAGTATCTTTATGAAAGGCATCACAGAAATTTTAATCCTAGTTCTCTTAGTCACTAAACACAGAAATATAAACATGGAAACCTTTAATAATTTTCTCTTCCAGCGTATCTGACAGGCATGCTATATAGCATGAACTAATCCCTCCTCAGATAGGTGGTGCCACATAAGTGTCTCCATATCCAGATGTTAAAGCTTGACACCACTTCCCTCACAAACCTATTTTTTTATATTGCACACCATATTATGCTATCAATATAAACATGTGTCATGAAGAAGTTTATTTGTACCGGCAGAGCCTTGGAAAAGAAAGAAACATAAGACAAGATCGATACCAAGACAAAATCAATACCAAATCAA
Source organism: Oxyruncus cristatus (assembly GCA_013399855.1). Taxonomy (NCBI): domain Eukaryota; kingdom Metazoa; phylum Chordata; class Aves; order Passeriformes; family Cotingidae; genus Oxyruncus; species Oxyruncus cristatus. The sequence goes on along the minus strand of VXAY01007484.1, from coordinate 354,556 downwards.
AATCAATAAAACAAATTAGATCTGCAGTATTGTTCTTCCTATTCCTGTTTATGTTTTATTTACCAAGGTCTCAGCATTTTTTTACTGTAAATTAGGTTTTTGCAATTCCTCCAGTGAACCACATGAAGTGTTCCAGAAATCAGATCTAACTTCTGGTTATATAACTTCTAACTTCAGCTTCTTCACTTATGGAAAAAAAGTAAATAAACAAAAGTAAATAAGTAGTAAGTACTTACAGCACATAATCTGAAAGTAATTAATAATCTATAACTTATGTGAATGTGTTTATCCTAGCAAGGATTTACCCAAGGGTGTGTCAAAAGGGGGATGTTCCGATTCTTGCAGATATGAACCACTGTGGCACATATGCTTCTGTGGATGTGGTGACTTTGCATTAGTGAGACTAGAGAAAGTCTTGTGCTATGGATTGGGACTAAATACCTTTGAATTTAGCACATATGAATCTGGTGCATTGCTTCTTAAAGTAATGCTCAAGGTATGCACTGCAGTTCTTGAAATGGTGTCCACACGGGCTGGGCAGTAATGTTCATTGATGGGTTACTCACATTTCAGAATGTTACCTGTATTGGGTTTAGACGGCAAAGGGATTGTCTGAGGGGGGGAGGAGCTGCATGGGTGGCTTCTGTGAGAAGATGCCAGATGCTGTCTGCACGTTGAACAGAGCAAGTTCCAGACAGTTCGAAGACAGATACGCCACTGCCCAAAGCTGAGCCCATCAGTAACACTGTTGGCATCTCCGTGACAACGTATTTGAGAACGGGTGAAAAAAGCTTTGAGGCAGAATCTGGGAGAGAGGAGTCAGAATATGTGAGAGGAACAGCCCTGTAGACCCCAAGGTCAGTGCAGAAGGAGAGGGTGGATATGATCCAGGCATCTGAGCAGAGATTCCCCTGCAGCCCATGGTGCAGATAGTGGTGAGGCAGCTGTGCCCCTGCAACACATAGAAGTCCACAGAGGAGCAGAGACCCACCTGCAGCCCCTGGAGAACCCCACACCAGAGCAGGTGAATGCCCACAGGAGGCTGTGATCCCCTGGGAAACCTGCATGGGAGCAGTCTTGTGGCAGAATCTGTGGCCAATGGAGAGAGCAACCCATGCTGGAGCAGGTTTGCTGGCAGGACCTGTGACCCCCATGGGTGTTGTACACTGGAGCAGCCGCTTTCTGAAGGACTGTAGCCTTGGAAGGGACCCATGCTACAGCAGTTCATGAAAAACTTGCAGTCTGTGGAAAGGTCTCACATTGGAGAAGTTAGTGGATGACTGTCTCCTGTGGGAGGGAACCCAATCTGGAGCAGGGGGAAGGTGTGAGGAGCAGGGAGTGGTGGAAACAGTGTGTGATAAACTGACCACAACAGCCATTCCCTGTCTGCTTGTGCAGAGGGAGGGGAGGGGAGAAGATAGAAGAATCAGGAACAAAGTCTGGGAAGAAGGAAGGGGCAGAGTGAAGGTACACTGAGACTTGTTCTTTTTTCTTATCTCCCTTCTTCCTTATCAATTAACAATAAATGAAGTTAATTTTTCCCAAGTTGAGTTTGTCTTGAACATGACAGTAGTTGGTAAGTGATCCCCTTGTTCTTATCTCAAGATTTTGATTTTAATGTTATTTTCTCCCCCACATCTTGTTGAGAATGGGGAATGATAGTGTGGCTTTAATGGACATCTTGTGGCCAGCCAAGGAAACACACCACACTAGCAAATGAAATGTATATGAAAATAAATATGAATCCTAAGGGGAAAAAAAAGAATTACTCCAATAATATTACAACACTCCTGTGAATGATCATTGCGTTATTTAAAAAATTAGTAAAAAAAAAAATAAATCCAGGCATGGATGAAGAATTAAGGTAAACTAGGGCAGAAACTTATGGACTAGAAGAAACTAAAAGTTATGTACTTTTGTATCACCCAAAAGGTTTCCTGTTTCTTTTCTCAAAGAGTATTAGACAGTGGAAGCTTGAGGAGAGCATAAGATCAGGACATGGAAAGAGGGGTCTGTAACCTGGTGTGAACTGGTCTGCAAGCAACAAACAGAACTAATGTTTCTAAGCATCAGACTAGATGACTAAGGAGAACCTCTAAAATACATTTAACTTGAACATGACACAGGTAAAAAACAGAACTGCCGACAAAATATATCAGAAGTAGGAGGATATTCAAAAGTAAAGAAAATTAATTAATTTCTACTGACCTCTGGAGTAAGTGCTCTTAGGAGTTTGTTCCTGTATCATTAGTTGATCCTACCTAGATGTACCTTTCTAGGTACTTATTCTATGTTGTGGAAACCCCTAGTATCAAGGGTAACTCCCATATTTTGATTTTAAATTACATATAAGATTTCACAGCTACAAAATCCAGTTCTTTTAATGTATAGGAAGTATAACTGTCTAGAAGAAAAGAAATTTGTGTTTTTCTTCTGATGTACCAAAATAATGAGAGGATTAGTTCACAAAAATGAATCATCAGAATTTCTGGCACTGGTTTTCAGGCTAAAATTAATTCTATCAAAAAAAAACCCCAAACCCAAATTCCCCAAATCCCCTACATATAAGGTCTATGTTAGAAATAGGCATCTAGAGACAGCTCAACTCATGTTTTCAGTCTAATCGCTCCCAAAAATGATAGAGTTTTAGCTTACTTTTCATGGTCAGATTTAGCTTGCAAACATAATTTGTTAATGTATCTGAAATAGCCTTTACATGTAGGAGGCATGTACTTTAAAGTAGCAATGCATGTGTAAAGCTTGAAAACTGTTACAGTGTACTGGCTACATGGAGAAGAACATAAACTTGTTAGATGTCACTCTGAAAGGACCTGTTTTCCACTACAAGTGATGTGCTTTGATGCCACAAAATGCCAAATTTACCCTCATGAGAATAATGACTATTCACTACAATAAATCAATCCCAAAAGCCAAAGAAATATACTGGTATGAATTTTCCTACTGTATGCTTTATCTGCTTACTATCAGCAAAAAATTTTAGCATCTCTAGCATTAGTTTACCAGGACCTGATTTTCAGACAGACGTAAGATTTGACAGAAGTGAGATCTGACTTCTCTTGTGTGTTTTTACATTTACTTGAAGTGTAGCTACTCCATCAACACCTCTACAAAGCTGTCGTCTCCTCTCAGAACTCTCCCTTAAGAGTCAGTATCTTTTTTACATGCACATGCACCTCAAAATTGCATACACACAGGTGTGCATGTCCCAGCTGGATATACAGTCAGTTTGGAAATCACGCTTAAGGTGATTTTTTAATCGAATTCTGTCCTGATTGGGTATGGAAAAACTTCAGGATGCATTCTCATTCAGCAGTTCATTTTACCATCTTTGTTACTCTTTCATCAGAGCTCTCTCATTCACATCTCAGAGGCTCAAAATCTATACAACTATATCAAATGTTACAGGAGTTTTCTCCAGCCTTAACAATATGGCCAGCTTCAGTCCCACTTCCATTTTCAATCTTAATTTCCCAGCTGAAGGCATTGGAACCTTGTAATTACCAGCACCTGTACTTAAACAGAGAACAAAGAACCCTAATAAAGGGGAAACACAGAGAGAGCTCTGTGGAGAATCCCTGAAAACTGAATCATGGTGTGTGCAGCCTCATTCTTCATCGTCTATATATGGTGACCCCATCGTGATCTGCATTATCAAGTTTTCGATGACCGTGACCCAGTTGGGGTAACAGAGTTAGTTCTGCCTGAACAAAGTCTGTCTCTGCTTGAATTTATTTGTCACATCAAATAAACTGTTCTCTCACTGGTAGTGCTCATATCAATACCTTATTATAATACTAAAAGTTGCCTCTCTTTTATTCAGAAAGTGTGGCTTTGTTACCTTGGGAAAAATAAGTTATTTTAACTGAGACATAATAAAGTATCTTCCTTAAGGAAAAAAAAATATATTTGCATATGTTTGTTCTTTCTCCTCTTACCACTAGCTTTCCACACCCATTTTTATTTTCTTCCAAATCAAGAATTCTGAATATAGTTCATTTTTTATTCTACCTCTATCTTTTTTGGACAGTATACCTGCTGTCAGCTCCATAATATTGCCAAACTCAGTCCCTACTTTTACCAGGACTTTGTTGGTATTCTTATTGTTTCCTGCTGCAGTCCCTGCATCATTTATGATTTCCATGTAGCTCTACTTCAGAGAACAACAAAGTGATAAAGCCTGATTATCATTCTACTCTAAGGCAGCATCAACCTTTTGAAAGAAATGAGGCAAATGAAAAAGAAATAGATACTTATGGAATAGGTAAATGACAACTAAAAGAGAATATATTAACTAACAAATATTTTTAAAGTTTTAAATAAAAGCCTTAAAGTAAGGAACTGTTTATTATTGTTGTTGACAGAGTATAATATGCAAACTAAATATCATGAAAATGAGATTTCAGAATGTCATCTGACTCCATTGCTTTTTAAAAGACGTGGAAATTATGACTTTCTGCATGTAGGTATAAGACACTCACTCCATTTATCTCCTTATGTTTATATTCATGACTATCTGAGGCAAACTAATTTAGGAAAAATGTGAGTAAAATGGGTTTCATCATAATCTTTAGGAGTCCTGAATCAAGTCATTCTTTCAGGAAGGTACTTAGGAAATGTGAGTGGTTGCTCTTAAACAAATTTGAAGAGCAACCAAGCAGCAAGGGTATATTTCAGTCCAATTTGAAGAAAGTATGTAATTTTTCCATTACTATCAATATATAAATTTATATTTAAGGGATAGAACTATTCTGTTGACTCTATAGATTAGCTATAGTTCAGCAAAGAGCAGCTGCTATTTTAAATGCCATCTTCAGATATCCTGTTGAGATAGGGCACTCCTGTGTGTCAGAGTTTCATAGAAAGTCAGGGTCCTGCAAGGAGGTACACTCCCAGGATTTTTCAAAGCACAGTCACCTAGAGCTAACCAAAAGGAAATATCGAATAGAGAGGTATCTTCAAATTCTCATTTTGTTTGATATTCTTTCCTGACATTCAAGGTTATGCCTTTGTCCATTCAAATTTAGGATACTGAATACTTTCCCAATGAAAGAATCCCAAGTAGAAACCCCAAAAACCTGTTTGGGAGCATCAAGGTATGAAAGTGTCTGGAGTTTACAGTTATTGTTAAACAGTGTCAGAGGAAATAAGTTATTCAATTCAGTTACAAAATCTCAATGCCATGTTTCAGTTCCTAAAATGCCACAACACAAAATAACACATGTGATTCTCATTCCTGATGCTGAAGCCAGTTTTTAAACACAAAATTACCGCACTGGACAGAAAGAGAATTGATTGGAGGAATTATCTCCTCCACCATTCTAGTGGTGAGAATTCTGCATTCTAGTTCCTTGCCTATGAACTGTTGCAGGGCTGAACTCAATGGATGTTTGATACAAAATTTTTGTAGTATTCTGCAGTGCAGCAATGGGGATTTCTCTCCTTGCTGTCAAAAAATACAACAAAAGATATCCTGTTCAGCTCTGTGTTTGATGTCAGAAGGGGAGAATACGGAGATGGTAACAGAGTAAAGACCAACCCTGAGTTGTGATGAAAGACAGTTGTCCGAAGAGAAAGGAGAAAAATTGCAGCTTAAAAACAAACAGAAAAGGTATGTATTTAATATATGCCACTATGGTCTTAAAGGTTGCTTTGAAAAGAATTGTGGCCATGAGCTTTGGAAAGTTTGATGCATACATAGCATAGGTCTGTGACAATTTTTTAGGTCACAACAATAATTTCTTAAATAATTTTCTATAGAAACTGAAAGGTAAATGCTAAAAGAACATAAAAGTCCAGTATGTGATGCCTTTTCATTTCAAATAACCTTTCTGTACTGCTCTTGAAGATAAGCACCTAGATTGTTGTTTAAATCATATAAGCTGCACGTAGGCATTGCAGCAGGGAGTCTATTCTTCCACTACAGATCATTCTGCTTTTTCTCTCCTCTCTCAAATTATATAGCTAAAATAGACCTTTCTAAGGATAAATTTGTTTTTATGAATTTTCAATACCAATCCAAATATTTCTATAATTTCTTTTTTATATTTTTACACCTTTTCACAAAAGCAATGGTGTAAAATGAGTTCTTTTTTTTCTGGCATTTCTTACAAAAAATGCAGTTTTGTTGTATGCCTTCTAACATTTGATATGGTAGAATATGAATTTCGCATTGTACTACTGCAAAAATCAAAACTTTCAGTGCTGTACTTTTTAGCACGTTTCTTTTGTAAAATTATAGGTAACTACTCTTTGTGAAAATGCAGTTGGTTTTGTTCTATTACCTTTTGTAAGAACTAAACCCTGTCAGTTTGTATTCAAATTTAGTCCAACTGACAAAGTGTTTGTGTTATGAATAACTGCATATTGGAATATCTTTGGATAGAGATAATTGGTGGTGGTTTTTTGATTGTTTTGTGTTGTTTTTTTCCCCCTTTGTTTTTCTTTGGGTTTGTGAAGAAATGCAATTAATTTATACTATAAACAACAATAAATGACTTGGAGACAAAAAAGGTTTCACATTGTCCTTATAGACAGTTTTTTATGCCGGATAACATTTTTAGTTCATTCATTTTCTTATAAAAACAGAAATATTTTTATTTTGACAGGATTGGAACTGGGTTGCTACCCAGTCTCATTAACTGCTTTGATTCCTGGCTTCAAGTCTTGTTTTTCCTATCTGTTTCAGACTCATGCAAGGCTTAGTCATTCTCAAAGAGTCTATCCTGTGACCCACTGATCTTAGTTTTCCCTTTAGCCCTGACTTCCAGGAAATGGATCACTATGTTCTCCCTTTGTAGAGACAGAAGGGTGTGTGACCCACACTTAGAAACCAGCAGAAGAGAAAGAGAGCCTAGTATATAAAAGGGGATTCTTGCTCCTGCTGTAAGATTTTGTAGTTGATAGCATGCTTCTTTCTGTCCTCAGAGCTTTATTTTTTTTGCCAGCTCACAAGGCGCCAAACCTATTTTCTATGGATATCTGTCCCTCAACCACCCTTACACAAAACTGTGGCTCTTCCCTGTCCACCATTCTGGAATACTGCTTTACAAGGCATACTTTTTCCTGGTAAAGCTAAGTAGAAAAGAACAAATTCGTATACTGGATCATATAGTAAAACCAAGGAGTTCTCTGCGTCGAGGCCAAATCCATCCAAGAGCCTCATCACACTAGCTCCATCTGCAAATGTGTGGAAAATCCTGATGAAGGAATGAAGACTCAACTTGGTCATAGGAGAGCAGATACTGAACATCTACATGGTGCCATAAACCAGTGAGATGAGAAGACTTGTCATGACAGTTCAAAACAATCTCCCCCATTCACATTTTGCTTTTCATAGTCTCTGCCTAATTTTCTTTCAGCCTTCTCCATTACTTCCAGTTCCCCTTTATTTCTTCATTTTTTCCTCTATATTCTTTCTCACATCTTTTCCTCTAATCCTTGTGTCAGGGTACCTTCTATTATCCTAAAATACCATCTCTTATTCTATTGCCTAGAGAGGCCTCCTCAGCTTTGCTGTGTTGTACTTATATAGTCAGCCGATATCCAGACACATCAAGCCTGTAAATATTCCCCTTAATATTTTTCAAGTTTAATCGCCAAATGCAGTAATTAATATGCCATGTTCTTTATTATAGAAAAAATGTTTGCTTTCTGAGAGGTATTAGAGTTATACTTTATGGAAAATATACCTACTTCCACTTAGTAGGAATTCATTGGCACTTGCATACTCATCAAAAAGTTGCCAAAACTGTTTGTGGATGCCTTGAGACAAAGTTCATAATGTACTTTTGTATATCCAAAGTCAATATTGTCACCGACAGCATTTCATTAGCAAGTTCTTCCAAGATGATAATTTGATTTGATTTATTATGAAGGCTGAGAATTTTAGGAATCCCCTGGTGAGCATTATTACTCAATGGGAATAACAGTGACTGGCAATGAAGGGAGGAGACTGCCCAGGAGACAATGTTTGTTACCAAGTCTGTTGGCAATAAACACTGTTAGTAATTCTAAAACAAATACTTCCTGAATAATTTCAATTACTTGCATCTCTTCTCAGTATTAGTAATGAGTTTCCAGTTTATATCTTGTTAGAATAAAGAGAATGTTGCTTCCCAATTAAATTTCACTGAGACTAGTCTGACAAGGACCAAGAATGCTGGTCCTCAAGGACAGAAGAAAACGACTGCTAGGTCCCTCTGTGAATTTTATGTGTTTGACCCAGGCTGTCAGGATAGATAAACAGGGAGACCCTCCATCAGAGTGAAGCCACAAAGATGAAGCTTCAAAGTATTTCTTCTGCTTTGGGAAATACTACTAAGATAGACACCTGCAAAACATGGACGAGAAAAGTACTTGCTTAGAGTTGTGAAGGCTAGTAAAAGACATTATAATGTCATCCACAAATATCCTTGAAAGAAAAAATCTCATTAACCTTATTTAAAAGTCAGACATCTTGTCATTGGTGCAATTATGAAACAACTAGAAGTATTAATAAAAAGGGAAATTTTCCACTAAAGTGAAGATGTACCCTGTGGTCAGTCTAAAGACAGCACACAGCAGGGGCTAGCCCTTTCCTTTGAAAAGATGATGGAGGCTTCAGCTGACATGAAAGGAAGAGCCTTGCTATTAAAATAGCGTAACTGCAGTATCCAGTGATATTATTAGCCTAATCCTTTCATTTTTATGATTCTGTAAACTACCATAAAGCTTGCAGTATGCACTGAATGAAAGACTACCTATTTTCAGTTAAATACATGATGTCAACAACTGAATACGTATTCAAATTGGAAGGATTGGAAGGAATTACTTATCAAAAAATAAAAAAAAAGAAAAAAAAGAAAACAGAAATAGTCCTGAATGCCATGATTCCTCTCAAGCTCAACTTTCAAATCTGATTCAGTTTTAGAGAGAGATTTATAGGCAGATTCATAGACAGATTCAGACTAAGTTACAGCTTTAGAGCCTCTAGTAAAAAATGAGGAAGACTTGGTGCAATGTACTGAGAAGTCACACTAAAAAAAAACATGGGCTTTACAATTTTCATCCTAAATTTCTGCAGAAAGATCACAAGTTATCCATTTGTTTTTTTTGTGTTCAGTGTTACTAATAGACTAGAATGTTTAATGATAAACAGAACAACTCTATATATGTCAGCTGCTGTTTGTGTATCGATTTAAAACTAAATTTTAGACAAAACCAATTTTAATAATCTAATTTTGAGCTGACAAAAGGAGATGAGATTTAGTGATTAAAACTGCAAGATAATTCTTGCTTTAAAAGTTCGACTTCACTTACTCATATGGAATGTCAGTTCCTAAATGAGCAATTAAAGAAACAGACCTGAAGGTAATTTGGAAAAATCAAAAAAAATATCTTCTCTGTGTATAGCAAGTGTCTCAAAAAGGACCTGAAGCTTATTTTCTGAAAATGGCTAGGTGTAGCTACCCCTATATTATCCCTTTTTTTTTTTTTTTGAAAGGACTAGGTAGTATTACAATTAAATATTCTTTTCAAGCTTGAAGTTGCATTTTTATTCCTTTCTCTGTCTCCCTCTTTTAATTATAGAAATCAAGTGACTGTTATTCCATGTCTCAATACTGAAAATACATCCACTCCTGATTCACAGGACAATCGTAGAATTATATAATGTTTTAGGTTAGAAAAGACCTCTATGATCATTAGGTCCAACCATTAATCTAGGACCACTGTGTTCATCATTAAACCATGTCCCCAGTTTGTTTTTTTGTTTTTTTTTTTTTCCAAAATGCTCCTCAAACTTCTTAAACAATCGTGATTACTGAAAACACAGCAACAGTTAGGTTTTTCATGGGGTTGAAAGGACTCATCCATTCCACCTGCTAGGAATGGTTGTCTGCCTACACCAATCTCTGTGTCTTGCCTTATTCTCAACTTTCTGCCCCAGAACAAAATTATGCGATTATTCTGATTTACGCTATATATCATCTTGAGTACTGCTAAGTGCTAGCAGTATGAATGTAGACAGTTTCCCTCCACAAAAAAAAAAAAAAAAAAATCCATTAAATTCAAGTTTTCCAATAGCTACCCGTGTACCAAATGAATCTTTTGTAATAGTTACTTTTACAAGAATGTTGAATAGAAATTAATTTCAGCAAACTCTGATTTTCCTCTCTCCCCCTTGGTACATTAAGACTAGTTGTCTAGAACATCAGATATTTTGGTTATTAAAACGTCTTGATTTCTGATTGCTGTCTTTCTTAATGAACTGTCAAGTCAGCTGTTCTGCCCATGGTCATGATTTACTAACCATAACTGATAATGATATTTTATGACACAAATTTGTCTAATTTGGATACCATTTCCATGGAGCAATTTTACCAGTGTAAACCTTATGTTATTGGTAGACCAACAAAGATTTTAATAGTTTAAAAAAATTTTTTAAATCCATTCAAAAAATCTGCATTTAATTACAAAAAATAACCCCCCCCCAAACAAACTTCTCCTGTAACCATATACAAAGATATTCAAGGCTGAATTTTTCTGCTACAAAATCTGTGCAGCCACATTGCATAAACTCCCAGAAAAGAAAGCCAATATCAAGGAATCAGATGTCTATTGGAACTAAGCATGCAGTTGAAGCCTCTTTACTCTTGATCAGTAATCTTAGTTGTAAACAACAGTGAGATCTCACATGGCAGCAGGCATTTTTAATATGATTATTTTTTTCTGTATGAGAGCAGCTCCTCTATTGTTAAAAGTATGATGTGATAATAAAGCCTGTTCTTAAACTCTTTCAAATAACTTGAAATGTTTTGTTTCACTTTTCACACAAGTCAATATTTGATATTGAGATAAGATTTGAATACTTTATATTCTTATTATAATTAGAGACCTACTTCTCTGAATTTCATTGGTGTTCTATAAGTTTTGGCCAATACTACAGCTACATTCATGAAGGAGAAACACAGCAGTTCCTTCTGATGGGTAAAACATAGTGTATGAACCAGAGACTATAAGTCTGTGTGTATGTTTATACATGTGCAAGTTTGTGTGCGTGAGAGAGAGAGAGAATGTGGTGGTGAAATGCAAAAGTATTAACTAAGAGTCATGGCAAGTGTTCAACCTTTAGTTGTTCTAAGCTTACACTACTTACACAAAACTTCGCTCAATGCACTGTGAGCATAATATTTCACAGATGGTTTCATTTAAACTTTGAAAATAGATTGATGATTATTAAAACTATCCTAACTTTATTCTTATTTTGGGGGTTAAGTGCTCTTACTAGTACCTAATGATTTATCTAATGGTATTGTCAAGAAAAAGTAAAAGTCTTATTTGGATATGACTTATTTTATCTTTCTAACATGTAGACTTCACCAAAAAAGATACTGACTCCTAAATATGAGACTAATAGTATTTTTCCATAGTTTTGAATATATTTTACATAAAGTTAACACAGACTATGGAAGAAAAATTGAATTACCAAGTATCCTCACATTGATGACATAGCAAAAAACTATTACCTCTGCCAACAGAAGTTTTTCTGTTATAGTGAAATCTATGATGATAGGACACTTAGAAATGTTAGCACTTCCTAATCTCAGCACTTTGATCAACCTGCAGATAGTTTCACCAAGTTTCCATAGTGTTATAAAAACCTTCAAATGACCAGCAACTGTAGCGAAATAATTTTCACAAAGTAAATATAAATGGCATCTGCTGCTCAGAATACTTTAGCTTATAGCTAGAATTGGAAAGGCATATTCTAGGCAAAAATGCTGCTGAGACAGCATTTTCTTAGAGGCTTGTGGGAAATTAAAGGTCTATCAATGACATGCATCATCACTTCAAATGAACTGTGGAATCCAATAAAATAAGTGTGCAGATTCCACACACTTGGAAGTGGGTACAAAATTTCTCATGATTTCATGCAATGGATTTTTCATTATGATGCCATCTTTGGCACTTCTGAAACTGAAAACCTAATAAGTAAATAGGCTAGAGTTTAAAGTAGCTTGGTAGGAGGGAAACGTGACTTAGGAGGACGGAGGATTATGCCTGACATAATTCTTGAACTATGAAGTTCTATTTCAATGGTAGAAGTACCGTCACAGGCTGTCAAGCTTAGCCAAGATGAAGAACCTATGCAAATGTAGAAGAAAGGATGTAGGGCAAAATCAAAGAACCCTGACCAATGTCCTCTTGTAGGGGCAGTTAAGCATATTACTGCCCTAAAGTGAATGTCCTGCCCTAATGCTGGAAACTTTCAGCCTTTTAAGTGAGAACTGCATATTCTTTTCTAGTAAAACCACACAAACCTCATCTTTTCACTACCAGTTTAATTTAATGCATCAGAAAGCAAACTGAAAATTCTAGAATGTGTTTCCTTTTCCTCACCTCCTTCACAGAGGCACTAAACTGGGCTACAGAAAAGGCAGGAGAGCTGGAGAGAGATGTGTCACATCAATCTTGCAAGATTCACTAAAGGGTGTGTATCAAAACACAAAGCATCTGGTATTATAGGGGTGGCCAGCACTGATAAGGAGAAAGAAAGGAAATAATTTTTTAATCTGCTTAGAAAAGATGGCAAAGAATGTGCACTGTTTTCTGGATGACCAAGATACAGACCAATGTCTTAGTACATCTGAAAAGAAAAGCCTAAAAAAAAGTCTCTTTGGAGTCTGAGAAATTATGACATTTTACTTTCCCAAAAGATATTTCCCATGGAAAAGACTGTGTGCTTATAGACAGTGTCTATTCTGGCACCACTTGTGAAACGCACAACACATCCCTGCATATGTATTTATGCACTAAGTTTTCTACAATTTAATATTGATAACCAATTCCATGATTAGTCAATTTAGGCATTCACCATGTAATTTTCCCTAATATTGATGTAATTCTGAGGCTACAGAATTAAAACAATTTCCATGCATTCCATAAGCATTTGTTTGGTTTCTATTAATTTTATCCTGCTGTAAGTTCCTTTTCTGAATGTTTCTACTTTGATAAGAAACAAGACTTAAGAACATTTTGTCAAAATTATTCCAACCAGAAGAGTATTTATTGATAATACTACATCACCTTGAAAATACCCTTGTACAAAAAATTAACAGGATATTATTGTCATTAACATGAAAAGCTTCTGGTATAAACAACCTATAGAAGTACAGTAGAATGATTAAAGTACATGGTACACTACATATAGAGATGAGAAGAAGAATAAAGAGATTCAAAACAGAAGTGATCAATTCAGTACATTAAGAAAAATTCATTACTTCAGACACCAGAATTGAAAAACTTGACTTGAAAAAAAAAAAAAAGTAAGAAGTTTTTCAGTATCATTAACTAATGCAAAGAACCTGTTTGGCATCGAATGGCATTTATGGTGTTCTATAAACCCCCTAATGATAAGTATACCTTTTTGTCTAATATAGACTGTTTATTTCTTTAGCTTTGGAATACCATGTAATTTTTTTTTTTTTTTTTTTTAATTTGCAATTACTGCTTGGCTAATGTCAAGTAACTGAAATTAAGCAGGTTTTGGAAATGTATTAAACCGGAAAGGATTGCCTAAAGGTAAGAATGGAGAGTTGTTACCTGGGGAATAATTAGATTGAAAAAAAAGTCTTTTTGACTTGAAATTTTGTATTTAGCACTAGAGCCAAAATCCTGCCTGAAACCTCATCTCTCAGGGAATCAGAGTCCAAATCATCACAGTCTGTATAGTTCACAGATCAGCATAAAAATTCTCATGTGAGGATTCTTTTTTCTCCCCTAATGGTTAGACTAAATCTTTTTCAAGTGAGGATATAGAACCTTTAGGAGAATAATTTAGGAAAAAAATAATCACATTTAGAAAGATTTAGAAAAAAAAAAAGACAGTTCACTATTTAAAATAGTAAATAATATCACTATTAGAGTACTCAGTGGAATAAAAGAACAGAAATTAGAGACATTGCATTGTCACATGTTAGATCAAGAAAGTTGATTTAGGGTATCCAGATGGATTGCTTCAGTAACCTCAATTGTCTCTTTGTTCTGTCCAAACCCAGCCATCTTTATCAAACTCTAACTGTAGTTAATAGCTAATATGAAAATAAGTATATCTTTTGAAAGTATCAAACAAACAAAACATCTTTCATCAGAATATTCAAATACTCTGTTGGTCTTCCAATTTTCTCTGTATTCCTCCACAGAAATTCATAAAAGGGCAGACTTAATATGGTCAGTTTTAAGGATACCAACTGGCTTCATTTTTGAGAGAGGACCTTTGTCACAATGGTAAACTAAATGTGTCATTCTAAGTCTCTTGAAGCTCATACTTAGAAACACGACAGAAAATGTTTCAGATAGAACAAATTCCAACAATTCTGTTAATATAATATTCTTTTTTCTTTTAAACACCAAAGATAACAGTAATATGTAAAATGCATTTTTAATATTTACATTTAAGATTAATACAAACATTTTATATTTTAAACACATGTCTGCTATGTCAAATACAATAGTTCAATATTCATAAGTTTAGGTTAATTTATGCTTTCTGAATTAATTTTGTCTTCATCAGATTATTTAAAGACTGTAGCAGGTACCTTTTCTTAGAAGATTTTACTCTTTTTAGAACTGCTTTATTACCTACCTTATGATTTTCCTTAAGTAGTTCTTGAGAAAGTAATTTCAATTTAATTTCCATTTCACTGAGTCAATTATACCTTCTGTGTAGAAAGCATGATGTGTGAGAGTGAAAAGAAATTCTTGTTAAATCCCCCAATATTATGGAGAATCAAATTATAGTATTTCAAATAAGATTTTTTTTTCAAACTTTTCTTTTTGGAAAGTCTTGCCATTCCTTAATGGCTAAGGACTATTGCAGCTCATTTGTTACTTTACAGCATATATCCTTTTTTGTTTGTTTTCTGTTGGTTGGTTGGTTAGATGGTTTTGGAAGGTTCTTTTCTTTTTTTGAGATACTCTCAGGTATTTCTTTCTCTGGTAAGTTCTCCTTGTACTTATTCCTTTCCTGAACATAAACACCCACTCACATACAGTATTCCACACAAGGTTTTAACAGCATCTGACAACATTGCACTAACATTTCATCATTGCTACTGAAAATATTTTACTTACTACATAAAATCATACTAGTCACATTATACAGATAGTCCACAACCAGTCAGTGTACTACTAAGACAGATAATTTCCTCATTAGTTTCTAAGAGTTGAGCTCTAAATTTATAAGGAACGACATCAACCAGTTGGAGTGAGTCCTGAGAAGGGTCACCAAGATGATTAGAGGGGTGGAACACCTCTCCTATGATAAAAGGCTGAGAGAATTGGTGTTGTTCATCCTGGAAAAGAAAAGGTTTCAGGGTGATCTAATTGTGGCCTTCCAGCACCTTAAAGGAGCTACAAGAAAGAAACTATTTACAAGTGCATGTAGTGATAGGACAAGAGGGAACGGTTTTAAACTGAGAGTAGATTTAGATTGGACATTAGGAAGAAATTCTTCAATGTGAGAGTGGCAAGACACGGAAATGGTTTGCCCAGAGCGATTGTGGATGCCCCATCCTTGGAAATGCTCAAGGTCAAACTGGATGGAGCTCTGAGCAACCTTGTGCAGTGGAAGGTTCACTGCCCACTGCAAGGGGTTGGAAATAAATGATCTTTAAGGTCCCTTCCAACACAATCCTTTCTATAATTCTCTTCACTATTTCCCTTGAGTGTTTTCTCTTTCCTGAAACTAGATAATATTAGGAACTTGAAAGTCAATTGTCCCTGATGTTCAAAGCACAACTGGACTTTTGACTATTGTTCATGAAAGCTGGAATATAAATAGTTTGTGAGAGCTTACACTGTCTTAAAATGCATTTCAGATCCTTCTGATTTTACTAGCCAATATTAAAAAAACTGCTTTCCAGTTCAATTTACAGTAATTTTTAGATTTTGAACCAGCAGAGATCCTACTATAAACATCAGAGGATTGAAACAAATGCAACTTTTGAACTTTTTAGACAAATAAAGAATTATTATTATTATTAAAAAAACACAAAAAAAACCCCCTTACTCATTTCTGACTCAGCTCAGTCTAAGTATATCCAATATTTAGATTTTGTATAAATAACTAAAACTGCCAATGACTTGCTTCAGAGGATTAGGACTTCAGAACAGATTTTAACAAAAATAAAGGATATTGGTATAAAAAGCTTCAAAAAAATAAGGATGAGAGTGAAAAATTCTGTGATCACCTTAGCAGCAAGACATTAGATAAATAAATCTTATTACAGAAATGTATTCTTTACAGAATCTTTGACCTGTGAAAATATAATCTAAGGCAAGTACAAGTCCTTATTATATACTGGATTTACTGTGTTGGGTACTCTTTAGATTTACTGTTCTCAAGGAATTGGCTGGCTCAGAACACTGTCAGTAACTTTTTTGGGTTTCAGGGAACAGATTAGAATGCTCACTTCTGACTTTAAAATGAGACTGACATGGATGCCAACAGACACACCTCCTCATCTGCTGCAAGTTAAACTTCGCCAGAAATAAGACAGCAGAGAACAAGACCAATATAGTTTCTTAGAAAGTTGTAAAAATATTCCTCAGTTTAAGTATAAATCAAAGCAATATTATTTTGCACTAGTTTGACTCCAAGTGATGCAATTACTAAAATGAAGATAAAATAAAAAATGAGAAAAAGTTGTTTCACATTAAATCACTGATAACACACAGTTCATAGTTAGCAACCACAAACATAAGAGTTCTGAGTGGTAACTGAACAATATATTTAAAACCAAATTAAATACTTATTTTTTTAATTTTTCACCCCATTTGTTATTTTATATATCTTTAAATTAAAAATAACAATCCAAGGAAATGGTTCTAAAACATTAACAATTAAAGATTCAGGAATGTTTGTAGGACCCTGTCACTTTTATAATAATCTATTTTTAAAAAAAATACAGACTGAAAATTGTAAAAGTTCCAAAGAAAAGTAAAAATTCTCCAAAGATTCAGATTTATATTGTTTTTAGGTAAAAATGACATTTTTAACAAAAAGAATGCAAATAAATTGCTTCACGAGACCTGTTGAAATCCAGATAAAGAACACTGATACCTCTAGATTCAGGTTAAAGATTAAAAATTATGAAAATGCAGTGGAAAAAACAAAGGTTACAATGCATGATTTATTGAATGTAAGATTTACACTAGTGAAATAGGGGATTAAGCCCTAAAAATCATAACAAACCAACTTCAATTATTTAGATGCAGAAATACATGCTTTTCATATAAAATAACACTTCACTAACTTTTATATCTCTAGAAACTAAATTAACTTGAAAGCTATGGTGTTTCACGATTTAAAAAAAAAACAGAACTCAAGACCAAAGAAAAACAGGTTAATAAACAATACTAATATTTCATAAAAGCATATATTTGTCTGCCACACCTATAATCTCTATCATTCTAAATAAGAAAAGGCTAAAGGTCTCCACATCACCAGAAAATTCATCGATGTACTTAAAATGGTTGAAAGGAGACTTCAGGTTACTTCAACAAAGGCACTGTTTGGCTAATTCATTTCTATATTGTGAAAAGGCTCTGTACAGAACAAACACCTGAGACCCATAATGGTCCCTGAGGCAGTCTGGGTTTTTTTGCACTATTCCAAGACCATTACTGTTACAGTCATTCTGTAGCAATTGTCATAGATCATTTCTCACCCTTAAGTAGATTCATTTTAATTTCTGGTACAGTAAGTAGTTTTTCAACCTCAATCTGAATTGCTGTTTAATAAGATAAATAATCTTAAGAAGTAATTACCCAACATTTAAGCTGATTTGTAGCTGTCACAGTGAGACAGCAAGATTATTGGAAATATTATGCACATTTCTATTCTATTGCCTTCTATCTGAGAGAACAAATGGTTTTAAATTGTCTAAACTTCAACTAAGAGACAGAAAATTGCAAAATCTCTCACATAGTTTAAATTTAAATACCTCGTTTGTCCTCAGGACAACTATTCAGTATTTCTTGTTCAGTTCTCTCATCTGTCTATTAATATCTATTCACTATTAATATCTATTTACCTTGTGTTAAAATCTAAAGATTCTAATCAAAGTATCAAAAAGCTGAGTGAATCCCGAGAGCCTTCCTCACTACAGTATTAATTGCACCCCCATAATTTGTCCTATGTGTTGTTATCTCTGGTATTGGTAATAGAAACTTTTCAACTGCATTTTGCAATTTGTTCAATCTACAATTAGACACTGTTCCATACTGGACTATCTACTTCTTTATCTCTGGAACTTGAGTTGCAACTTCTCATCCACTTTACATATCCAAAAAATGGTGTTTACTTCCCTGTGCTATAGTTTTTTATGGTTTAGAAGGTTTTTATGTCCCATGTGAGTTCTATCTTAGTCAAGGTAAACAGCCTTAAGTAGGCTAATCTGTTTTCACAGATAAATTCACAAGCCTCTGATTGTTCTCATGCTTTTCTCTGGACTCAACAGCTGCACATGTTTCTTAATCAGTCACACATGAAGCATTAGGTTTTTCCTCAACTGACAGCTACTAGAGTAGAGTTTACCATAAAAATTATTTTAAGTGGCTTGCTATATGCTTTCCCTGTCCTAAACCTGGTTTTACATTTCAGGATAGTCCTGTTTGGGCAGTAACATGGTTTTTATGCTTCATTTTCATCTTGTGATCTCATCAGCTCTTTCTAGACAGCCCTTACCAAAGCAGTTGTTCTCAAACTCGTGAATTAATTATTCCTATGTAAAATAGTAGTTTGAGTTTATACATGTCGATTTATATATTTTTCTCCCCTAGTTGATTGCTCCAGTTTGTCAGGATAATTACAAAGTCTGCATCTTCCAATATGCTTCAGTCTCAGTGAGGTAGGTGTAGATGTGATCTGCAATATAATATGGGGTTCTCTGTTCCATCATTAGATTCTTAATGAAATCAGCAACTAGAAATAGGCCTAGAATAAGCATTTTATAACAATATATAAATAATAAGAGTATAGGCTCAGTGTACTCTTCCTACATAACTAATAATAGCTGGCAGCTACTCTTGGAGTATAGTTTTCTAGCTATTTTTAGATTCACCACCCAGTCCCACACAGATCTTTTTTAGATTCCTTTAGAAAGTCCAAACTGAAGCAGAAAACCAAAATCTGTACTATAAGCTCCCTCTTTATCCATGGGCACACTTAACTATTCTTTATAAAGATTATAAACCCTACAGTTAGATTTGTATGACAAAACTTATTCTTACTGATATCACTGTCAGGCAGTCATTGCCTTCTTACTTGTCATGGGCTTAATGTATTTATTCCAGAGTATTTTCTTGTGATAAAGATTTACTTTTTCTAATTTCATTCTTCATGCAATGTTGCCTTTAGTCCAAGGATTTTTAGAACCTAAGTAAAATAAATCTAGGGGTTTCTTTAAATACATCGACAAATAAAATACATCGACAAATAAAATACTACTTAACCTTCACTCTATTGGGCTATGTGAATACTGAGACTATTCAAGAATCTAAATTGTGACAGGATTAGGCAGAAGGTTTGTTTTTCACACTGAAATCCCATTAAAAAGTATTAAAGTTCAATTCTCAGTGGGGAAAAGAGCCAGCAGTGGTATCCCCCAGAGCTGAAAATGCCCAGCAGGTTCAGACAGTAATTAAAAAAAATAATGGACAACATCTCCAGCAACAGATATTAAAATGTATGTTTACAGGTGTATGTTTTAATACCTCTAAAGAAATGATGATGAAGCAGAAAAAAAAGGATTACAGAAATTTACTACACAGGACTAAAAAGTACTCCACAAAATGGACAGGCTCCTGTGTGATTCCTAGGCAGTGTCTTCTCTTGTCACCAATAGAGACAGGACCTGAATCAGGAATTTTTCCCATATTTTTAGGATAAAATTGTTCCATATATAGCTATAAAAAGACGCACAGGAACAAAATAAATCCAACTGCATAAGAAGATGGCCACATTATCACTCAGGAGCAAGCTCTTGTGGCCAAGATAGACCACTGAAGAAATTTGCTATGTACTCAGAAATCTAAAAGGAAAACAAACATTAGCTAATAGAAACAGTGTAAAGAACAGAACCAAGAACATCATAAAGCTCTCATAGAAACCCATGCTTTTCCCACACCTAAGATATAACCTGTGAATTAATGCTTTAGCTCAAAAAGAATACAGTATATTTG
Source organism: Oxyruncus cristatus (assembly GCA_013399855.1). Lineage (NCBI taxonomy): Eukaryota > Metazoa > Chordata > Aves > Passeriformes > Cotingidae > Oxyruncus > Oxyruncus cristatus. The sequence continues at coordinate 334,312 of VXAY01007484.1, read as the reverse complement.
GAAATGGTTCAAAGGAAATCAACAAGGATGTTTTAAAAATCTTCTCTGTGAACAATGACAAAGTAAGCTAGGACTATTCAGTCTGAAAAAGAGAAGGCTGAGAGAAGATACACTGTATAAAATCATGAAGGTCATAAAAAGGCATATAAAAATATAAGCCAGAAGTTATGAAATATAAACAGTTGGAGCCAGGTCAAAAAGGATAATGATTTATCCAGGCACTGTGCCTATGTTTTCCAGAGGATGTTGAAGACCTGAGAAGTTTATTTTGGGCATTAGTGCAGAGAATCGAGAGCAGAGAGTTGTTAGATAAAAAGAAAATTTCTAGGATAAATGTGATATCTGAGTCAAAAGTGATTGCTGGCTAAAATATTTTAGGGAAAAATGTCTACCTTTCCTGTCCCAGTCTTTCTCTAGGCATGTTCTCTGGTCAATGTCAGGGACAAAGTATAGAGGAATATTTTCCATGTCACAGCGCACTTGATCTTTTGCTCACTCCAGTAACATCCTGAACCACTACTCTGAGTGAAGCTAACAGTGTTTTCTGTTGAAGAAATGGATTATTGGGTTTTGCCAAATACTGGATTTAGGATTTTTTTAAAAAAACTTACTAAAAAAGAAAAGCTATTTACAGTTATAGACTCAAAGAAGAAAAGACTTCTATTACATGTAAAGGAAAATCTGTGAAAAAAAAACAAACCCAACAAACTATCTTGAAGTTCTATCAAAAACATGAAGTTCTATCAAAACTTCTAACGTGAAATTTTTCTCCTCAACAGCCTTTTGTACTATTCATAGTAATACAATGTGCCATAACACTGTCATAACAATCAAAACAATGTCTAAGACTAAAGATCAGTGTTAGCAAGAAATCATGCTTCCATGATCTTGAATGCAACATGAAGATCTCGAATTTCACTATACTCTCTCTTCATGAAATGGTTCTGGAGGGAAGAGGCAGCTGGAGTAACAAAAAAACAAGTTTATTTTTTAAGTGTACACCGGCTTTTCAACACAGCTATTCAGTGTTGTTTCCCTGGTTTCTAAATGTCTAGCAAGGCTTCAGACATGCCTGAAAGACAGCTGACATGTGTGCAAGCTAGACAAGTGGGAGGTAATAGAGACTGACAGAGGGAGTTGTCTGAGATTTTGGATAAATCTGCAGTAGCTGTCTCAATTAAGGGAGCTTGTTAGCTTCTTAGCAAAAGGGTTCACTACTGGAGGTCCTAAGTATATCAGTTACTAGCTTTCCAGATTGCACCCTGCAAAGGAGCATTTTTCAGTTGATTTGGACCATTGGATTATGGTCTACCATGATGGAAGAAAAACCTCGCACAGCAATACTCTGGTTTAATGAGGAGTATCCAGAAGTTACATTAGTGCAGGAGGTATTAAAATGAAACAGACTCTTGAGCATTTTGTAGTCCTCAAGAACTTGATCTGGATGTTGGACTTCATCTCAATACCTAGTTTCATACAAAGTTAGATGGCTCTTCCTTCCATTAGAGTCTGGGCCAGCTCTGCATCAGCTATATGTGAGGTTAATGGACAGCACCCACTTGAAGATCTGTATCTCAATGGGAAGCTGATTTAGAGTTCTGAAGAGTTTACACTTAATAGAATACCTCCTGAATCAAGCTAGATTAAATAGCAACTTTTACTCCTCTGGAGTTCAAAGTTTCAGATATTTATCTGGGATTCATGAGAGCTAGTTCATATGTGTCTTCCCGAATAGTATTCTAGGAAGCACAATAGATTTCTTTCTTTTATGACTCCAGTGGTGCCCTCTCTGGCTCTATTGTTATATGTCTGGTAAAAGACAAAAAAGACCCCTAAAAATAAAGAACAGAAGTTCAACTATTTTTTTTTTTTTTTTTTTAACTGGCAACGGCTTCTAGTGGAAAAAAATACTGACCTTTAGAATTTGATGCTGATATGTATTATAATTCCTAACACCACTATGTATCATGAACAGTAGAATCTCCAAATTTGGCCTATATTGCAGAATTTAGCTTAATAAGATGCACTATACTCTGCATAAGGATGTAGTTAATCAGTGGCTCTGTTCAAGAACAGGCAAAGCACACAGAAAAACATGCTGGACTCTAAGGTAAAAATAGAATTCCTCTTTCAGCGTTTGCTTCAAGTACTCTTCCCGTTCTACCTCTATCTTCCTAGTCTCAGAAGGAAGCATACAAGCCATGGGCTTCTTTTAGCATATTACCCTTGGGATAAGAAAACCTATGGATGAGAAATCTTAGCAAGTCCTGTCCTAGTATAATTCTTAACAGAAAAAGGCAATGAGATTGTTTATTCTGTTTAATAGAACTAGACTGGTCTTTAAAAATATAATTCTCCAATTCTTTTTTTGTTCAATTAAAAAAATCAAGGTTTTTCAGTTATGCACTCTGGTATATACCCCATTTTATGCAAACATACAATGAATCTTTTTACACTTCTCGTTCACTGAGTTATTTTCAGCATGCCTATGTTCTCTCTCTTAATATCCAATTTTACCACATACTACAACTAAGATCAAAAGGAACATATTTCAGGTTTTTACTAAAGATAAATATTTGCACAGAAGATGGTGGAAAGTGTTTAAAAGTTCAATGATTCTATCAAGATAACAGTAACTGCCACGATTATTAGTATTTCTAATGAAACCAGGAAATACCGATTTACAAACAAGTACCTTGTGCATTCTAAATTTCCCGGCCTAAACCCATGATAATTTGCATCTTCCATTCTCCTTCTTTGTTTTAGTTGGCTGACCCTTAGAACACGGAGTCTAGTGACAAGAGGGAATTTGTATTTGACCTAGATTTATTAAATATTTATAAGTTTGTAAAGCTTAGGACTTAAAAAATATAAATTCTCTTTAATTAACATTTCATATTTCTGAGATTTTATTGCTGTCAGTTATGGCTAGCCATCTTGTGTTAAAAAGCAGTCAGGACTCAGAACAAGATGTCCATTCTTAACCTTTTTACCTAGTTACTTTTTATCTGCATTCAAGAGAAAGGATAACAACATTTTCTGCCACTCTGACTATGAAGTAATTCACCTCAGTCAGTGAGGGATTAAGAGGTAAGGCAGTTTCATGTCTGGAATTTTCAATATCTTTCTATAATTAAGTGCTGACAAAACAGTTTTCACATACATTTTCATCTCATGATCAAAGCTGCATTTCTAGAAGTTAAGAAAAATGCATCCCTACATATATCATTTCAAGACTAAGCCCTTAATAATCAAAAAGAGAAACAAAAAATATAGTTTACAGTCATATTGCCAATATACTGAGACCCTTAAGTCAAAGTCTTCTCAAAAACTATATAACCTCTGACTAATATTCCAGCAGAACTCCCACAAGAACCTCACACCACTTGTGCTGGGCACTGTTCAAGCATACACATTCCTGTTCCAAAGAACTCACAGCTTAATTTCAAACAAGAAAATTAAGCAGCAATAAGAGAGACCGATGGAGACCAATAAATTAAGCTCAAGCAGCTATTGAAGACAAGGTAAAAAATAGGAGTGAGGCATGGAGTAATATCTTCCTTAGGAAGCTAATAAAGAAATTTTGCTTCTGTCCCATGAAAGCAGCTATCAATACAAATTTTCCCTTTCATCTTTCTAAAAATTTTATTTTTCCACTTGTACATGACAGAGCCATGTACATACTGCAATGATCTTATAACAGTTGGTTATCCACTTGAACGAAAAGGAACTAACACTAACTGCCTTGAAGGAGCAGCAAGAAACCTCTTATAGCAGCCAGCTGTGCATCCTGTGCACTCAGCCACAGTTAGTGTTTACCAACAACAATTTCCTTTCAGTTCCATGCAGAGCTTTGGTGAACCTACCTTATTTCCACACCATTAACTTCCAAACAGTTTTTTCTTCCCACTGTCACTCACCATGATCTCTTCTGTGTTTTTCTGTCAAATCCAATAGCTTCTCCAGCAGTCTTACTCTGTCTATCTCAGAAAAAATCCAGACCTTGCTTCTTCAAAGAGCCTTTCTCTCATTTGCATCTGTTTTTCTCAGTAGTTTGGGCAGTACCTTGAAACTTCTCACCATCGTTATTCTGTGTTTACCCCAAAAGTATGAAGCGTTCCATAATCCCAGGTGTAGTCGTCAGAGCCAATTTAACTGGGTTACTTAAAGGAGCAAAACACAATGCTTCACTTGCTCAGGCAGCAGTATTATTGTGCCAAACAGCAAGCAGTTCATGGTTGGCAATGCTTTGAAGCATGGGAGTTTATCTCTTGTAAATAGGATTAGCAAATGAAAATATGTATTCTAGTTTCATACAGCAGGATTATCAGAAAACCAATACATTTCTGTGATGTTCCTTTTAACTCTATTTTCTGATGAGTACTAAGACAGCTTTTGTTAATCTCTTCTGTGAAAAAGTGCACATATTCGAACATGTTTAACATGTTGGATTGAAGATTTAGTCTCTAAATTTTAGAACATCTCTTCAGTAAGAATAATAGAAATCACTCAGTCAAAAATTTTCCTATTAGAAGAGGAAAAACTTGAATCGTAGAATCACTACAAATAACAGAGCAGCTTAATGCAACAAATATGTAGCCACTGATGATGTCATTTGCCATACTGTCCTTTCAGTCTTAAGGTATCCGCTTTATAGAAGAACATTTAAACCCAAAGGAAATACTGCTGCAGAAGTTTTTCTTCATGACTCTCCCAAAAGCAGATTTTGATTGTTAACAGTTTCTGAGAAGTCACTGGAAATGGTAAATCACCTGCTCACATTAATTCAACGCTGGTTCAAAAAACACTGTATTTGTCATCTGAAGCTCCGTGGTATGTCTCTGAAACAGGTTGTGCTGGTTTTGGCTGGAGTAGAGTTAATTTTCTTCACAGTGGCTAGTAGGGGTCTGTGTTTTGGATTTGTCCTGAACACAGGGTTGATAGTACCAGGATTTTTTTTTATTGCTGAATAGTTCTTACACAGAGCTAAGGTCTTTTCTGGTTTACATACTGCCATGCTGGCAAGGGAGTTGGAGGGGTGTGGGAGACTGGGAAGAGAACCAGCCACGACAGGTAACCCAAACTGACCAAAGGCATACTCTATACCATATGATATAATGCTCAATATATAAATTGGGAAGAAGAAGGATAAAGAGGGGAACTTTTGGAGTGATAGCACTGCATGTGATGGGGCCCTGCTACCCTGGAGATGCTGAAACACTTGCCTGCCCATGGGAAGCAGTGAATTAATTCCTCTTTTTGTGTTGCTTGTGTGAATGGCTTTTACTTTCCCTATTAAACTGTCTTTATCTCAACCAAGGAGTTTTCTAGCTTTTAACCTTCCAATTTTCTCCCAGATTCTACTGGTGAGGGAGTGAGTGAGCAGCTGCATCGGGCTTGGTTTCTGACTGGGGTTAAACCACGACACTGTCTCATGAAACTTTATCATGTAGCCTCATAACGAAACAAAGTAAGAAAAATTTCCCTTAGCTGTCTCCATATTAACTATAAATTCAAGCTCATTACATATTGCTTAGTTTTATTTGCAATTTAAAATGTAATGTAATAACTTATGCACAAAAAAACTTAACCTCTAAACTTCACTGAACAGCTAATTTACCAGCCTTAGCATGAATTATCTGACTTGGTTCTACATGGCAGTTGAAATATCCAGAGAGTTATTTGCCAAAGAATGGACAGCATTTACTGTCTGTGGAACAAACTCCTGTTAAATGCATGAGGGAAATAACAGCATCGTCAGAATTTGTGTTTTCGACTACAGCAGTCAGAAATAAAGACATCAGGTTACACAGAATATGAATCTCTCATTTTAATTTGTGAAGAGTAAAGTCAGGACCCCTAATTTTAGGAAACCAGAATTCCAGCTCTTCAAGGACTTAGTCAATAGGACCCCCGGGGAACTGCCCCCAGGGACATGGGAGCAGACCAGGGCTGGCAGATCTTTAAGGATGTTTTCCATAGAATGCAAGAGCTTTCAATCATCAGGCGCAAAAATCAGGCAAGGAAGGCAAGAGAGCAGCATGGATGAATGTATGATGGCCTGCTGGTCAAACTAAAGGGCAGGAATGATACACAGGCTGTGGAAGCAGGGAGAGATATTCTGGGAAAATTATAGGGATGTTGACCAGCTGTGTAGGAATGTGGTCAGGCAAGTCATGGCACAGTTGGTGCTGAAAATGGCAAAGGATGCAAAGACTAAGAGGAGCTTCTACTGGTATGTCAGGCAGAAAAGGAAGGTCAGTGAAAGTCTACTGCCTGTGATAAGCAGGGCTGGCAAAATGGTAACTACAGATGAGAAGGCTCAGGTACTCAGCAACTTTTTGTCCTCAGTCTTCAATTGCAATCGCTCTTCCCACACCTCTTGAGTGGATGGATGGCAAGAGAGGGACTGGGGGAGCAAAGTCCCTCTCACCATAAGAGAAGATCACCTTCATGACCACCTGAGCATACATAAGTCTCTGGGATCTGATGAGATGCATCCCAGAGTCCTGAGGGAATTGGCTGATCTAGCTGCCAAGCCACTTTCCATGATATTCAAAAAGTCATGGCAGTCAGCCAAAACACCTGACAGTTGGAAAGAGAAACATTGCACTTACTGTTAAAGATGAAAGGAGGACCTTGGGAACTACTCAGTGGTCACCTCTGTCTAGGAAGATCATGGAACAGATCCTCATTGAAGCAATGGAGCATAGGGAGATGATTCAAGACAGCCAGCACAGCTTCACCAAAGGCAGGTAAGGAAAATACTGTCTGACCAAGCCAGTAACCTATGTTGGAATGACTGTATCAGTGGACAAGGGAAGACCTATGGATTTCATCTATCTGGTCTTCTGTAAGGCCTATATCATGGCCCTCCACTTGAAGCAATACAAATTTGAAGGTCCACTGTTTGATGGATGAGAACTTGGTTGGATGGCAGCATACAGAGGGTAGTACTCAATGGCTCAATGACCAGATGAATAATGGTGAAAAGTGGTGCTCCTCAGGGGTCCCTATTGAGACCAGTACTGTTTAATACCTTCATCGATGACATAGTGGGATTGAATGCATCCTCAGGAAGTCTGAAAACACAAAGCTGATTGGTGCAGTTGGCTTGCCTGAGGGAAGGGATGCCATCCAGAGAGACTGAGACAAGCTCAAGAAATGGGCCCATGAGAACCTCACGAAGTTCAACAAGGCCAAGTGCAAACTTGTTTTGGGTTAGGGCAACCCCCTGTATCGTTACAAGCTAGGTGATGAAGGGAATCAGAGCAGCCATGCAGAGAAGGTCTTGGGGATGCTTGTGGATGAGAGGCTAGGCATGCCCTGGGATTGCGCACTTGCAGCCCAGAATGTCAATTATATCCCGAGCCGGATCAAAAGCAGTGTGTCCAGCAGGTTGAGGGAGGTGATTCTGTCCCTCTACTTTCCTTCATGAGACCCCACCTGGACTGCTGCATCCAGTTCTGGGGTCCTCAGCACAGGAATGACACATCCATGACCTGCTGGAGCAGGTCCAGAGGAGAGCCATAAAAACGACCAGAGGGCTGGAGCACCTTTCCTATGGAAGCTCTCAAGGCTGTGAGAGCTTGGGTTGTTCAAAATGGAAAGAGAAGGCTCTGTGGAGACTTTTTTATGACTTTTCAGTACTTAAAGGGGGTTTGTAAGACGAGGGTTGAGCTTTTTAGCAGGGTCTGTTATGATAGGACAAGGGGCAATGGTTTTAAACCAAAAGAGGGTAAATTTAGACTAAACATAAGGAAAAAAATCTTTAGCAATGAGGATGGTGGCACCCTGGAACAGGATATCCATAGATCTGGCAGATGTCCCATCCCTGGACACTTCAAGGGAAGGTTGGATGGGGATCTGAACAACTTGCTCCAGTTGAAGGTGACCCTGCTGATTGAAGGGGAATTGGACTAGGTGACTTTTAAAGATCCCTTCAGGACAAAGTATTTTATTCTAGGTCATGATTTACTTAAAAACTAATGCAAAAGTTGTAATTCGAAATACGTACATTTTATGTACCACATAATGCAACAGTTTCTTCTCAACTAACATGAATCACCCTGCCAATCTTTCTCCATTGCTGAAATTTATTCATGTACACCTGGATAGCAAAATAATTTTTTTTTTTTATATGTACAGTAATCATTAATATTTGCACTCAGGATGAAAAAAATCAAAATATTTTAAAGCAACAGAGTGCTTCCCTGTCTGCTTCGATACTGCTATAAAAGGAAAAACAATATTGCATATAAATACCTCATGATCTTTCCCATATTTTTTAAAACCAAAGCAAAACATCCCTTTTCAGAACAACTGAGGGATACACTGCTAAAATTGTCAGCTAATGGGCTAGACAATTGTTGCCTTCATTGCAATGTCAGATTGAAAGAACAACTAGAAAGTAGTATACTAGAACAATAAATGGCATTCTAAGCTGTACAGCTCTTCAATCTTTAAACAGGTGAAAGCAATTCCCAATACTGATCAACTCTAGGATTAAAGGCAAAAATCCAAGCTACCGAATTAGTTGGTTTAACAACTAACACACAAGGGAAGAAAAATAAATAAATAAATAAGAATAGACAGACACAGACATCCACAAAGGGAAACGATTTTCAAAGCTTGGAATTAGAACATTCTGTGTTCAAGGACAGACAGATTAACAATCTACTTTTGGAAGAAAATATAGTAAGTAGACATGGGCTTTAGCATATTTAGCAGCCATCTAATTTCATATAACCACATCATTTGAAATACCACTACAAAGAAAAAAGCAGTAAAATATATGTAAATTCTCTTTATTAATACTCTCTTCTAAAATATCTGTTCTGTCTCTACCCTCCTCCCCCTTCTTTCTTCACCCTAGCGATGATTTTTGCCTCTCAGTCTTGATTGCTCTGATGACCTCAATCAAAAGGTAATTATCCAGCAAGGATGGAAGGTAATTATTCCCATCAAGGAGAGATTGAATGCACCTGAATAGACAGCTGCAGTTCTTCCTGGGATTACATTATTGCTACAGAAACTGCCTCCATTAATTTGTGATGTATGTCAAATTTATGACAAAAAACTTGATTTGTTTGCAGAACAACTACTTTTCCCATTTCATCCAACACTCACTTTAAGGTGAGAGCAACAGTCAATCGTAAGTTACTTTAATATATAAGTGACAACTGTCAGCATGCAACCATCTGCTCAGAAGTGAATATGACATAAAACCAGGAAAGGGAATTGAAGCTCTAGATAGATATACATTACATAATTCACAGACAGAGCCACAAGCATGGATACTGCAACCCAAGATTGCCAAAATCCTGCTGTAGGGAGAAAAGTATAGGGAAAATATACACTAGTAAAAGAAAAATGGAGAAGCTCAGCAAGAAAATAAGTTTAGTCAACCTATTTGTCTTCAACCCTAGGTAGGAAAGTGTTTAATTCTAGAAGAGAAAGAATATAAAATCTTTAAGTTACTATGAAAGATTTATACTTCAATATTTACAACACTGTCCCATTTTTAAAAGAGACTTACAATCTACCTGCCCTTAAGACTATTGAGGACTCCTCCAGACTTATAAGGTGCATCTTAAATGCTGATCTTTGCCTGGAAATTTTTGGTAAGAATTCTAATCACTGTACATGCTAAAATTCTGCCTTCTTTAGGCAGAGTTATATGATTAATAAATGTGATTTCTAATATAAAAATTAAAAATTCAGTAGATTTAAAAGGGTTAAAAGGGAGTATTTCCCATACCAATAATTACCTCCTAAATGGTATAAAGCAAAGAAGGTTGAATCAGAATGCATTTTGCTCACTTACTACTGAATTATAAGGAATCTTAACAAAAAATCAGCCAAAAAAACCCTGTTGCTATATTTTATTAAATGTTATTGTTCTGCATAGGCCACATCTGTAAATCTTGCATTTTAGTGCAGGAAAGATATGTTAAAATTGCCATTCTAATGCTAATAGACCATCATAAATCTCAGCAGTAAGGTCACATGATATAGTGTTAATTAAGTACGTACATGGCATATTTAATCTAGAAATAGAGAATTTTCTACTGTACTTTTATATCCCTTCATTCTTGGAAGCATAGTATCAAGTCCCAGTGACTTACTAGTTTTAAATTTATCATTTTTTCTTTAACCTTCTTCTGGGACACTAAAGTCTCTCAAACCATTTGCATTCTTATTATCTAGAAAGTGTATCACACTAAAGTCTCTCTTTTAACTTGTAGTCTAAAAGAATCAAATATTTTTTTCCAGTATCTCCAAATTTTCACCATCATCTCCATCTTCTTTTTATAGTTCACTGAAATATAAGAAAAGAAGGGAAAAGAAAAGGGAGTAAAGTGTGGGGAAAAAGAAAAGTAGGAACAGAAAGGGGCAAGTATTTGCCCTGCCTATTGCAAAATCCTTTTTTTACTTTCCAAAGTAAAAGACACAGCTGAGTTTCCAGCCTGCAAATGATAGCTGTGCAGTTCAACTGGTTTTGCTCTTGCAACACGTTTTTCTGCTTTCTTTTTCTGTTCTTTGTATGTTACAAAAAGTTTAATGTGCAGTCAAAGTTCCCTTCCTTAAGCCTATTTTACTGCTGACTAAACATACAAGTCCTGCTTGGGCTTCCTTTCTCTTTTTTTCACTACTTGGAGCTGTGTAGTGGTTTCTATCTTGAAATTCTCAGTGATCAATGTCAGTTCATACACAAAATAACTTTTCTTTTTCCATGAAGAGAATAGCAGAAATGTACTCTAGAGTGCTTTATTAAAAGTTTGTGTGCATCAGATAATAAAATAAAAAACAAAACTATTTATCTACCTGGAGTACTTTTGATATATGTATGACTTCTATTCAAATTATCTTTAGATTAATAATTACTGTGGTTAAATTTTTCAAGTTGCTAAATAAACTTCAGCCCATCCATTTTTAAATGATTGTCAGTTTCTGATTTAACCGTAGGGAAACCGCTTCTAGATATTTTGATTTACTACATAATGATCCTAAGAACTGAGGCATGTTAACTTGATGTTAAATAGTCTGCTGGTAAACACTTTTCTATTTGGTCTTGACCAATGAGACGCAAGCTCCTTGTCAGGGTCATACAGATTTTGTACACAAACCTCCCCAGTCCCTCTTGGATATTTCAGGCACCATGGGAGAACTGTGTACTTAGGGAGGTCAAGTTTGCGTTAGGGAGGTCTGGATTTGCCTTCGTCTTCAGAAAGGAACACGTTGTTAGCAGGTTATCTTAAAATCATTCTTTTCTCAAGCTAGGTTAAAGAAAAATTAAAAAAAAAAAAAAAGGATGAAGGTATTCAGAACATCTAAAATAGCTGGCACAGTTACAAAAAAGAAGAGGTAATCAGTATTTAATCTATTTGCCCTATGATTTGTGTGAACTTTGGCATCTGTAGATTTTATTTTTCCCCCGGCCTTGTACCCTAAGTATTATCCCTGAAAGGAAATCATGTCTTTGAAAGACAGACTTAGGCTTAAAATTAATTTCCATTTTGGAGCCCTCCAGTGTGTCTAGAGAGATTTCATCTGCAATTCTAAAATCAGTTTACTTCTCCTTCATTCAGGTGATAGTCTGACTATCCATCTGAATCCAAATAAGCTTTCTTTCGCTTCCTTAAAAATACACGTTTCTTCTTAGGCCAGATCAGTCCTTATGCTTGACAGGCAAATTACACATTCCTTTACACAGTGAAGGTATAAACGCCCCATCTCTTTCTGTTTGGGTAACTCACGGTGAATTTTTACATTACATAAATTGCAGCAGAACTCGGGCCCTTTGCTGATGGCAGCAGGACAGTAGTTTCTTCGCTCTGCTTTCCTGGAAGTGTATTTAAGTGACACCTAAGGTGACATTTGGGGTGGATTAAAGAATCTTTTTCCAAAAAAATCTGCTGATTGAACTTACATGCGGCTAAATTATTATTGCGGAGACAACAGTGTCTGTCTGTCCGTGAGAAAGTTCAAAAGGGGTGGAACGATTCTTCTTGGCAGCAGCCTGCCAATAAATAGTTGGACTACACAGAGTGATTACACACACAGCACAAATGCTGTTGTGTGAGGTGTCTTCTCCATGGAATCTTGAATGTCTAAATCCATGAATATAGCACAGAAAAATACCTAAATGGGATATATGGTTTGTAACTAGTTCCTCACAAGGACACCAACATGAGTGAAATAAGCCTTTCTAGCATGAGACTGGGAATGTCAACCACCAGTTGCAACATCTGCCCTAAGAGGATGTTATGACACATAGCCTCTTTATTCAAATCCCTACTAAGCTCTTGCAGTTTGCCAATGAGGATCTCCTCTTTCCTTATCACTCTGGCACACTGAGGCAAGCTAGTTTGCAACCAGAAAGGTAATAGAAACAGCTGCTGTAGCGAATGACCCCTTTGAGAAATAGTGCAGTAAGAGGTTATCAATTTGGAGCAAACAAGTTGTGCCTTACGCCTCTGGACATATCTGCTGCTGCGTCCAGTACTGCATTGGTTCACAAACTTCAGTTTGCTGCTGCTGAACAGTAATCAAGGTATCTTGGGTAATCTAAACAACTAAATTAGTCACGGACATTCTCTAATAATTATGGTTATGGATGAGCTGCTTTTGATTCACCAATAAGTTTATTAATAAGTCCAGAGCACAACACCCTCCATCAAGAGACTAATTTAAGGGTAAATCAGAATAAGGTGACTTCCAGGAAAGAGTACATTACCTGGTAGTAACTACCTAGTAGCACCAAACTTATCAATTTTATATTGCCCTGAACTGCTGATAAGAAAATTTTATGGCATACTGTGATATACAGGTTTAAATTATGGAGGTGCCATTCGCAGTGGATATGCCTTACAAGAGATTTATCTGAATCTTTAAAGGTTTATACAATTAAATATTCCTTTAAAGATTTATACAAAATGTAGAATATTTTAAAAGATACACATCCAGAAATGATAAAAGTTCATAAATAATTTAAAATGAGAACAAGTTAATTTAAAAAGAAGCAAAACTTATATAATAAATCACATTATCAGCAGACTTAGCCCAATTGCCATTTTAAGAGTTCTGGTTTTGTTTCTGATCCTTACTGACTAAACAGAGGTAAGTGAAAAGAAGACAAAATAAACAAACACCAAAAAAAAAAAAACAAAAAAAAAACAAAGAAAGAAAAGACACACACTTTTAGAAGCATTGAATTTGTAGAAGTTACGAAGTTAATAGGACAAATGTGGACTTTCTATCATGCCCTCTATATTAACACCTTAGTTCTTTTGGGACTGCAATGTGAGTCTGTTAAAATACATAATGCTGCTCCCTATTCATTGTTTTTCTAATAATGAACAATGATGAATGACTGTAAATATCTATTGCAGAAGTGGATGAGAGATGGATATAGTGAACACACTAAGGAGGTATATTTTAAAACCAATATATGGTTGTCGTATGCACAAAACCAATTATATAAGTATTGTCCACATCACTCCTTCTTTGTTTTGCAGATCAATAGGCATTTTAAAGTTCCTAGTAATAAAAACTTTGCTGAATGTTACCAAGGGAGGGGATTTCACACAGCCCTCTTTGGAAAAACAAAAGACCAACTAACATATTTTTTTGAGCTTTATTCCCTGTATTAAAAACTGACAGCCTTTATGAAATTATGGAGGAGCACAGTACAAAAAGTACACTTCTTAGAAATACACTAATTCCTTGCTAGGGAGACCATCTGTAGCCGGAGATTAATCTTCAAATTCAGTCTCAGCTTAAATCTGAAGAGGCTAATACAGGCAGTGAGCACTAAATGGAAGGAGAGAGTCAGAGTTTGACTACCAGACATAATTCACTGTTTTATACCACTCATGGCTCATAACTAATCTGTTTTCTTTTGCTCTGAAGCCAGCTAAGAAAGCTAGCGAAGCCTGGCTTTAGCTGCAGAGCAGCTCGTAGCCTGTAGCCCACCTGACCATGGCCTGGCAAGCTCCTCTCTCTCCTCATCTTTGTCATCTGTATGGTTCTCTGCTTGTCTCCAAACACCTACTTTTTGACCCCGTACACAAGGCAAATATTTTACCAAACACTATTAAAAAAATGACATAGCTTCAAATTTGTGTGGTAATAATAATAATAATAATAAAGCCTATTTGCTGCACACGTTATGTATTCAGAATGATTTAACAGAGTTTGTGTCCTCTCGAGTTGGATTAATTCTGCTATTGATGTGACTGTTAGTAATCTCATTCTTTGTGCTTAACTCGAAGAAAAGACACCTGAATGTGCACAGTTTACTGCAAGGTTAGTGTGCTAAAATGCCTCAGGATAAGGGCTGAGGAGTTGAAAGGGAGGTGGCAGTACTGCACATAAGCAGGAAAGAAGGAGGGATGGCAGGTAGCTCAAAGCTGAGCTTAGGCTGCAGGGGAGCCCCAGGCTCCAGTGCCACATGCCTGCAGAGGAGAGGACACAGGTAGGACAAAAGGCATTTTACTTTGAACTTAAGACTTAGATGGTTAAAGAGACTTCGTTGACTAATGAACTGATGGGTCTCATGGCTGCTAATATTCTCTAGGGTTTCTCCTCTCCCTTACAACACCCAAATGTGCTTTCCAGTATCCATCTGTTGGATCTTGTCTCTGGCAAGAAGTGATAAATATGCAGTGATCCCAAAAATACTCCCTGCCACATAACCTTAGTGTAGCAACAGCAGTCACCAAAAGTATGGATATAGGGTATGCTAGATGTCAGCAGCAGAGACAGCTGGGTTATTATATTAGAAAACTCAGCATGCCTGGAGCACAGGGTGACCCACACTGAGGGACATTCAGCCTCAGAAAATGCAGCATCAGGGCATGATAATTCTCACATTTTACAATAAGATAAGAGAAATATATATAATGCCTCTAAGACAGATGCCCGGATGTCATCTCCCATCATAAAGGTTTTACTCACATCTTTTAGTTTGAATTTCTTCATGGAGAAGTCAGTAGGAATCAAGTGTAAGTACAGAACTGCCATACCTAAAATTCTGATCTGTCATTGAGTACATTTCAAAATCCTAAAGTATGCTTTCTCCTTAAATCATTACGTGATTTTTGTGGACAGATATCATTATTCAGGGAAAGAGGACATTCTACAAATACCATGATGACATAATCTTTTTTCTCTGACAAGCACTGTAAAAATTAACAAAAAATACACATCGTTTTTGAATCCACATACATAGAAACTGTATTCAGAATAAATATCATATTCTCTCTCTCCGAATACCTGCTTACTTTATGTAGTAAATGAATTAAATATTCCACCAGGAACCATTAAAAAAGACTGATGTAACTGCAGAATTGTGTGCAAACTCAAAAATACTTATTTTGCACCCATTTCTTGTATAACTAGAGAATCTCAGTTGTAGTCATAACAACACAGAAAAAAATGCACAAATATTTCTGGATTGAAAGCAATTATAAAAACTAATTAAATAGCACTATCCAAAAGACTACTTATAAACAGCACACTTAAATATTCTGTCAAAAACCCCACAAAACCCAAGAAAACTATATCTCTAAAAAATAATTTTGTTCTACATGGAGAAAATTGAATAAAGCCCAGTTATCTTTGTCCTCAAAACCATGTTTCCACAAATACA
Source organism: Oxyruncus cristatus (assembly GCA_013399855.1). NCBI lineage: Eukaryota > Metazoa > Chordata > Aves > Passeriformes > Cotingidae > Oxyruncus > Oxyruncus cristatus. The sequence goes on along the minus strand of VXAY01007484.1, from coordinate 318,657 downwards.
GTACCCTCAGCACTTCTTCCAGCATCTCAGACATATTGGTGTGGGTTAAGAGAAAGCATATTCTGTGCTCACCGTATTACTGTACATAGTGGTTTGCTCACCAGATGTACCGAACAGAATGTAGAACCTTTATCCCAGTAAAGCTTTTTTTTTGGTCTGCTTAGACTTTTCTCTAAATTTTCATGAACAGACGTTGAATATTTTCTAGAGTTCTCTTGGGTTGTCTAATGAGTTCTGCTCTAACTTGTGTGGAAGAAAAATAATATCCTCACAGACAAATGACTAAATTTCATAAACCTTATGTCTTGTTGAAATTCTCCAAATAGTGCTGTTAAAACTCAGCATTCATTTTGTCTTTCTACATATTACCATATGTATTCCATATTACTGGTATACTTTTCCACCCTATAGTGAAGTTTCTTTGCGGTTCTCACCCTTCAATTACATTTGGGAAGAGAGACATGAGACTGCTTTTTTTCCCTCTCAGAGAGAAAACAAAGAGAAGAAAATAAACACTCTCTATCTGCACTAAGCCTGCTTGTCATAAACAGGAATGCATTGGGATAACAGAGAAAAGAGAGGACCCTGTTAAGTGAAACATTTAAGTGATATATCCAGAAAAGCCAAATGTGGGGGACTTCAAGACCCAAAGGATTTTTCCTGGCTTGGTCAGAGTAAGTATCAGCAATATGCCTACACTGGACCAGCCAGTTTTACCCCTCTCCTCCCTATTTTGCCAAAACCCATTTAGTTCATCCCTAACCAATCTAATCCCTCTCTTTATAATCCCCTTAAAACATTCCATAAAAAGACTTATCCTACAAACCTCTCTATCATGTTTCCTCCATTTTATCAGTTGTGAAGCTCTGGCTGAAGCTCCCCAAGGCTGTGCTCTGCTGATTCTTTCAGTGTTCTGCAAGCTCTCGGTCTTTGATAGTGTTTCTGTTACTTCCTAATCACTTAAGTTTCCATACTTAGATGTTAAACTCTTTACTTTTCCTGATTTTTATAATTATTTTTAAAATTGAATTGACATTAACCAGACATCACCACAACTCAGATGTCCCTATATTTCAGATGTCCACGTACCTTTCACCATCCATACATCCTTGTAATACAATTTTTTCAAAGATAGAAACACCTTCATTAAGGGATTATGGTAACTGCCATTTAGCAGCCTCAAAAGAACAAGAGTGATTACACAGGATTGTAACCTTACTGTCTGGATTATTTTCAAATTTACAAAGACCCACCTTTTGAATTCACCATATATATTTAAACAAGAGAAATACAGTCTGTTTTAGACTCTTCTTGACAATGAACATGTTTTGTTACTGATACAGGGTCCTTTGTACATCACACCAATAAACATTAACAATGTGTACTTGTTTTCACAATTTCATTTTCTCCTTTTTCTCCAGCTGTGAAATACCTGGTATAGTGGAGTTCTGGTCCATGACCTCCACTATTACTGCCTCACCAACAGAAATAAAAAAAAAACACAAAACAACCCAAACCCAGTATTAAAGAACATTCCTACAGAGAATAATTGAACTTCCCTCTGCCAACTCATCTTTTGGTCTTGCCAATACCTCTCTAGTAATCTGCTGCCCTACTTCATTTCATCACTTCAATTTCCTGTATTAAGGCCCCTCAAGGTAGAGACCCCATTTTTCTCTCTCTGATGTAGGAGAGGTAATCTCTACCAGACCACTACAAAGCAAATAATAGGCCTCTACAATTATAACAATATCACTTTCATTTTTCTGGCAGGACCATATGTCACATCTCAGAAAAACATCAAGGTTTTCACAGGCCCCAGTGTTGTTATTGCTGTTTGTGTTGGACAGTAAAACACATAGATTCAGAGATTAATGATTTTAGAACACATTCTAGAAGAATGTAAAAAATATTATCCCTAATATCAATGTAAAATAAGTAAATAATAAAAGTCTTTTTCAATACAATACGGAATTCTGATAATCTATGTAAAGAAAATATTTTATCACCATTACAAAGAAGTTAACAGCATAATTAAAAAAAAAAATCAAAACCAAACCAGAACCAGGATACTTGATTCCAAGTTCTATAAGGAAAATTCCTTACTTTTCTTACATTGAAGTTGAGTCATTCTGAACACAAGCAAAGCCTGAGGGATATGGATGTCTCCCGCTCTTTTAGTGACATGCCCTCGAGGAGTTATGCCTCATCACTTCTCACCCTATAAAATTTTTGAGGGTTTTCAAGGACAGCTCTAAAGGGAGTTTGTTGCGATATTCTAGCCCAAAGTAATACAGCACTATGGGCAGGTTTCTGTCCATGTCAACTTTGAATATTTCAGAAACTAAAATGGCTAAATAAATATGGTGCCTGAACTATTTTACTATGAGATATCACCAGTCTACAGTTTCATGGTTTTGAATTTTACCAGAGACGTCATCCCTAAGTGAAAAAAGGGGAAAATTGCCTGTATTCTTAAATAGAACAAATAGAAATGAAAGAAGATTTTACGTTTCTGTAGTAATTGTAGAGGTGGAAGAGAGGAAAGGCAATCAAAATCAAGATGAAAAATGGGAAGGATAATAGACAAAGGCACCTAGATGATGTTGTTACAGGGATAATTCTGAAAAACAAACCTATTCAGGTGTTCTAATCTGCAGGGTGCACATTCTGAAAGTTACTTTGGGGTTTTTATTTATTCCATGGCACTAAATGACAAAATCAGTGAAACAGTTTACAGAAAGTATAATGAATTATTGAATAATCAGATTTTCAGGTTTTATTTATAATTTTTTTATTTATTTCCTTTTTTTGTAAGTTTCTCTAAATATTTTAGGTCTTTGTGTGCTCATAGGTGGATAATTATCATTGTGGGAAATGTGATGCCCACGAACTAAACTCTTAAAAATATTTTTCTTTAAGACTTTATGAGGTACTTGAGGAAAACAAACAGACAAGCAAATTAGCAAGCTGAAACAGGGTAAGTTGAATATGTCTATTTAAAGGTATTCAAATAAAACAAATTAAAATACAAATTCACAATCAAACCAAAGTCTCCTCAAAGTCATCTATTTATTCTCTGCTTAGTGTCTCCAGAACTAAATATTAGAACCAAAAAAAGTAATTAAAAATTAATAAAATAGTTTAGTAATAGTAGGATGTTAAAAATTGGAAAATAATAATTAAAAAAATCTTTACGTATGTAAATGAGGGATTAGACATTTTGAAACATTTTTAACTCTTTTTGGTAGATCTTTATTGATACCAATCCTTTCTAACACAGTAAAAATTTTCCAGAATGTCCCATTTAGACATCATGTTAGAGAAATAATTATGCAATTGAAATTTTTAATCAAAAATGTACTCTTTGAATTGTCCTGTCCTTCAGCGTAGCAACCTGCTCAGGCAGAAGTGAACAACAAACACCTGTTTACATCATCTAATTATCATCAGATTGTGTTCAAATGTGAAATCTATGGTATCTCTCAATGATCTACTTGTTAACTTGAATTCCCACATGCCCAGCTTAAGAAACAGATTTAGCAAAAGAATGTGCAGTAGAAGAGCAAAAATGACAGAAAACCAAACCCATCACTGACATATTTCAGGTACATGCTAAAAGGTATGAGAGAGAAAATAATTTCTGGCTACCTTACTGCAAGATAAACATAACTCAGAAACAGTTGCAGCAGAATTTCTTTTCCCATTTCTTTATTTTATAGTGCATTGAGAGTTTACACCCATTGAAAATCTGGTTGTGAAAAAGTTCAGTCATTTTTACTAGATACAAAACTTCATTTATTACACGTTGTAAAGAAGCAATTACAAGTAAAGAAGATCTGCAGGAGAATAACTAGCTTAGCTTTTTGAGAACTCTGTGGATTTTATTTTATTTTCTTCCTGAATAGTTTGCAAATTCAAAGAATTTTGAGATCCTGTGAAAAATCAATGCAACATTGTCTTTTCATGTAAACTGTCTATCTGATACTGGAAAAAAATCCAACTGTCATAAAACAGTGGTTTCACAAGATCCACTGGAAAATTCTATTGTTTTAGGTAGCTTGGTAGACTATTCAACATGTAGCCAAATGCAACTGTGAGCCTCAATAAAAACCACATTTCTGAGATTTCTGCAGTGTTCAAATTGTATCCTGACAAAAATAAAATATAGCATTGTAGTGAAATTTGTATTAATGCATGTTAGCTCAGGTCAAGACTTAAGAGTAGGCTTAGGTTTTTGCAAGCATAATGAAAATTTATAACTATAAAGATTCCTATTTTGTAAAAATAATTGTCAAAAGTCTCAAACCTGATACTTGCCTTTTATCATGATTTTCATATTTCTCTGTCATTTCTGGCTGCAGGTATTTCCTCATCTGATAAATTATCAAGTGGGATCCTTGCTCAGAGGCCTTTTGAAATTAAAAATAATCAATTGAACTTGACTCACGAGGGGTTAAGCAATATTATACCAAATATTTCTGAAATGAAACTGTAATTTGATCTTTAAAAGTAATCAGATTTTTTGGGCTGGATTAAGGAATGGCACTGTTCTTATAAATGTGATTCTATTAATTAAGCAATCATGAAGGAATTGCTAAATGGAACCTTGAATCATGAGTGGCAAAAAGCCATTTCAGTTTCTAATCATAATCTTTAGAAACTCCTAGGGGCAAAAAGAAGTTTGTGATTTATATTTTCTTGCATTTTAACATCATTGAGGAACATTCTACTTCTACGAGTCTGTTTTTAAATATGACCCATTTCTGATTTTTCAGATCTTTCCAGGGGAGTAACAATTTAATGGAATGAAGGATGGCCATGTTTAATGATTATTACTAAATTTGTCCTTCTGAAGTATGTGAGCTTTTTAAAAAGTTGTTATAGAATTGGATACGTAATTCAAAAATTTTTATGATTGCAGTCAAAAAATAATTAGTGAAGGTTTAGGAAATTCCAGAGTAGATCTCCTAAACTTACCTAGGTTCTTATAGGATTATTGTCCAGTGGTATCTGACTACTTAATATTATATGAAGTTCTGCAGTATGTCTTTAGAAATATCATTTAATCTATATCAGCAATAGAGCTAGCCTAAAATGCTAAAAAACTTACCAAAATGTTTACATAAAAGAACTTTTTTGCTTTTGTTTTTGAGAATCTCAGCTGAAATGATATTTTTCATTAAATACATAATGAAGTACGTTTTGACAACATATTGTTCTTTTCCACAAGCAGATGATTATAGTATGTTCTTGTTTGACTGACCCAGAGGGTTTTTTGTTTTTTTTTCTGTAGATATTTGCAAGTGTTCCACAGAAACAATTATATTTGCTTCTTACAAACTGAAAGAGAAGCTAGAATTTAAACAAAGAAGTAGTCATGGATGTGCACAAACTTTTTTCATCTTCATTGAGGAATATTATCACACCAGGCAGCAAGAATATTCAAGGTAATTAGCCATAAAATTCAAGTTAAGAAAGACTGGTAAGGATAAAAGCCAATAATTTCAGTTTAAGATGGCCAAGATATCAAAACACTGATTTTCTCAGCTTTCTTACACATTTTCACAATGTATGGCTGGTAAATTTAAGCTGATGTTGGCTCCACCACCCAGGCAACAAGCTCAAAAATTAAAGTGAAATATTTCCCTGAGCATGATATGTCAGATTTGTTGAGACCACTTGCATTGCTTTTGCAGAGGTACAATGTGCAACTTTACCTAACAAATTTTCTGCTAGCACATAAAAGATGGTCTTTATCTCCCCTATTCTTTATACAGTTTTATAAGGTATTTGGTCCATTGGGTCCATTGCTGTTTATGAATGAATTCATCATTAATTCTTCTGTAGATCTTCTGAACTAAGCTTTCAGTCTGTTGACTGGAATTTGTGGTAGTCTTGTGCTATTCTTCTCAGTCCCACATTTCTGTGATTTAAATCTTCCTGGTTTAAAATGAAATAGTGTCCTTATACTTAGAGATGAAATAGGACAGGCTGGCCTAAACCCATCAGAACAAGAATAGGGACAGCGATAGATAATCACGAAGTGTCAAGAGACTGTTAATGTGATGAAATAATATTAAAATAGTTGTATTTCTGCTGGTATTTCAGCTTGTGTCTTGCTCATATCAAACTCATCACAAGTTTGAAGCTACAAAATCAGCAAAATGGCCTTTAGCTTACTCCTGTTTACCAGTCATTCTACAAACACAGGCACTGGACAAACGCTTTCACCATGTCTTACAATCATTACCACCTCTTCACCTAATGTCATTCAGCTTATGTCAAAATGATAGAATAAAGCAATATTCTGCAGGAAAAACAAAACAAAGCATAATAGAAATAATAAATCAAACAACACACTATTATGGGATACTTTTTCTCTCTGCTTCCATTTAAATTCAAGGTTATGACACTAAAGTTCTTCATAAGCCTTTCATCTCTGTGTAAATGAGTGGTTAAATAGCTGTTCAAATTTATCTCTAAATACCCCACCCCTAACTTTGGGATTGTTTGATGTTTAATTCAAGTGCTGTCTGTGTTCAAGGAGCTAAACTCAGCTTCCATTTTCAGGAATTTCTGAGAACGTCTATGTCAAGGTGATATCAACATGGATGATTTGAATGTGGCAATCTCTACTAATGCAGTCTTCCTTAGTCCCACTCAGTAAAACTCCCTGTTTGTTTTTCAGCAGTTCCAAAATAGTTGAACACAAACAAAATATTTCCCTATTAAGATCAGATGACTACCATCAGATCTATAACGCCTTGGTACTCTCTCTTTACCTCTCCTCAAAATGGTGTAAAACTAAAGTTGATATCAAGAGGCAGAACATGTTTCCCTACATCCTGGCTCTAAATTCATCCAGAACAAATCCATTCAGCACGCTGTGTTGTGAAGGATTTCAGCCTCAGAATGAATTATCTCCACCTTAATTTTGTCAACTTAAAGGATACCAGCTATAAAAACAATCCTGTTCTTTACTGTAAAACAGGGTTTGATGTGTAGGCCTGCTTTTTGGCAATTTTTCCAAGAAGTTCTGAACAACTGCTCAGCAGAGGACATTTTGCTTGGTACCACCTATGAAACCAATGCACCAATTCTTTCCAGGTCTGCATCTGAAATTTACCTTAGTAGGATTGTTTACTTTGTAGTAATATGTCCAAATGCATCTGGAGTTTTCCAAGAAATTAGTAGGATGCTTGCATTTAATCATTACCTTTTCACCTCAAAGATGCAGTACCTTTCCTGATACAAAGATCGTAATAAACTTAATAATGTCAGCATAAAAAAGATAGAAACAGAATGTTGCAAGAAGTCAGAAGGACACACTGTCTCAATCTATTCATAGTTTTTTTCAGCCATGGGAACTGAAAGAATGACTGGAGCACCCTGTGATCCAGCAATATCCCATTAACTTGGTAGAAAAAAGCCAGTTTCTTCCTTGTTCTTATAATATTGTTCCCTGAAGAATGAATTTAAGTGTTTCACTTTTTAATGTAAGGAATTAGCATATATGATAAAGGGTCAGTTCCAGCACCCGGGAACTGTGGTACTTAGACAGGTCTCCAGGGCCTCCAGAATCATACTTACCATTCCTGGTGATACACCCTTGAAGCGAAGAAATTATCTGAAAAGGCCTGCCTGAGTAAAATTAGTGTTTTAAACCATCCTGACTTAAATATTTGAGCAATTAAAGAGAATTAAAATAATGTTTGAAGAAAATACTTTTTCACAAGTGTACGAGATTAAACACAGTGCTCTTGAAGCACTCTTTTTTCCTTTAAGAAAGACTCACATTCATTGATTTCCTAGCTGAGGTAACTGTAATTTCATATAATTATTTCATTGCTATTGGTGTATTGACTGTCATTTTGGTGTTAGCAGTGTTACATGCTCTTTTAAAGGGTCACCATTACCAATTCCAGTCCAGGTTGGATAGACTGACATGACAATAACAGGATGGAAAGGTTACTTCTTAAACATATTAGCCATGACACACAGCACTATCTAACTCAAATGAAATGTGACAGTTTTTGTTGTGTAATTCCTCCTGTTTTAAAAGTAGAAAAATGATCCAATCAATTCATACTGTTGAGAGACATCATAGTTTCAAGAATGAACACTTTTTATTGATTTTATAGCCTAATAATTCTATAAATGTTTTAAGAAATACCTGACCGAAAAAAAAAAAAATGGCCTGCACATTTCAAATTTGTTGGACTGCACTGGTAACCTGCAAGCACAGTAATTTAGGTATGCTTCCACAGGAACTGCTTCCTTTTGGAAAATGTCACATTGAATGTTCTCTTACAGCTCTGGAAATTATATGTCAAAAGATGCTACTGCAGATGTTTCCATTTGAGAGGAACTCATGGAAGAAGTAGAGAGAAAGGCACATCTCCTTCCAAACTGCCTGTCAGTCTTGTTCAAGAGCAGATTCAGAAACTAAAATTTACCCCCTTTGCCAGCAGAGACTGAAACATTTTTCAGAGAAGGTTTTCTGTGAAAAAAAATCCATAAAGTGTCATACCAGTGGTGACGGGATAAGGATACATCCACTCAGAAAGCTGAATGTAAAATTTTTACCACTCAGATTCTATTTTCACAGGAAGATGACATAAATATGTTACAATTTTATGAGCAGGATCTTTCTATTGTCTTGTTTATTTAGCACTCAGCACTGAACAGAGTAGGAACAGTGTCACTACTTTGCAGATTAGTAATTTGATTTCTGCACACTCTTCTGTGACTCTTCACAGTCATTACATCTATGAAGTCACGTACAATAACACTATGCTGACTTCTTTTATTTTCATAATCTTATAAATGTATTACTATTTCTGAATTGAGTACTTGAGTATAGGGTAATATCTGACCGAATAACATTAATATGTAAGGGCAGACAAAGGAAGAAAAAACAAAACAAAACCATAAAAAATCAACTATCAGGAATCAGGAAATAAAATATTTTCACCTAATGAAAAGGGACATTTTACCTGTACATTTTCCAGTAAGTTTTCCAACATTTATTTCTTGACCAAGTTTAAATATAATGTTGTTTACCAAGACATCAGAGAATATTAGAGAAAAAAATGAAGTACATTTCCACTTACAACTGATATAACATTAAGGGAAAATCCTAGGAGGTAGCCATGAAAGGCATTCTACACAGTAGAAGTTTTCTCTGGATAGATTCTGTTTAGATTGCTCAGGTATACAAATTTCATTAAAGTAACGGTGATATCGGAAACACTTGAAATATTTAAACTCCCAGAAGCTAGATGAATATTTCACCTTTCTTACATCATGAAGACATTTTTGCCACAGTAGTTGTACAGAAAGGAGACTGATAAACAAAAGTAATCATGATGTGCAGTTTTAAATCAGCAATTTTTAAAGAGTTATCCATGGAACAGTCTGGTCTACTGATGTTCTGTTTCAAGCCTTGAAATACTAGAAACTCAAGGGCCATGGAACAAAGTTGATGCTGCAGCAATAAAAAGTAAAAGTTTCAACCTAGTAATTACCAATCTATCAACCACATGCCAACCTGTTGAAAAATAACAGGTTGGACTTCAGTACTAAAAAAAGACAAGGCCATGCTAACTGCCATGAAGTGCTGATGGTGTACTTAATAATTAAAGGAAGGCAATTAATCCAAATCAGCATGGAATTATGGAAAGTAGATCTTAATTTAGATCTTAGCTGTCTTGGAAGGATCTTTCTTTTTTCTTTTTTTTATGCAGTTATAAATTTGATTAATAAAAACAATAATGCCAATACAGCATGCTTAGGTTTCTAAAAAGCAACACTATTCATATTAAATTATTTTCATTTCTATTTAAAATGTAAAGTATAATGAACATTGAAATGAATGAAACGGTGGTTAATTGACAGTGTAAGAAGAAGGACTATATATTACTATGATGGTTATCTGCTGGAGTCCCAGATACCTAGTCATGCTCAATACCTATTTCACATAATCTAAAAGTGACCTTAAAAAACCTCTAGTCCTAACAAATAAGATTTTTAAATGACACAATAATCAGACCACTAATCCTGGATTACCTGAGGGGTCAGAAAAAACTGCAACACCACCCCACTCCCTCAGTTTGTTTTTCAATGTCACTAAAGGCAAAATAGCGCTGCTAAGTACCAAGACCATGGGCCATATTTCTAGGATGAAAGACTGAAAAACTTCAAAATTGAATCTCTACAAGCCAACATCACAAAAAATAGTAATAAATATTTCTGGTGGCTAAAGTAATAAACATTGTGTGTATATATCAGTTCTCTTATGCAATTCCTACTCGAATACTGTTTTATAATTCATAGAGGATGCCAAGGAGCTGGAGAAGTTTCATAGAAACATTATTATTGATTTAAAAGTGTGGAAATCACATCTTCCACTGAAAAACTCAAGTCCTTTTACTAATGGAAACATTAAAGGTGGCCTGGCCAGGAGTAAACAACATGTAGAATACAGAACAGTCAATGCAGCATCTTATATGTTAACAGCACATTGTCACAAAATTAAATACTGAAAATTAAAGCTGGAAATTCTTAGGCTGAAATAAGTGAACATTTTATACTCTAATAGATTAAGCACAGGACCAACTTTACCACAATTTTTGCAGCACCTATGTCAACAAATGTGTTTGAAAACTTGATTTCTTAGTCCTCAAGTATTTACTACAGTTTCAGAGATTTTGTGATTTCTGTTGCCTGATTTAGAGAGATCAAACTAAGTAATCACAATGGTATCTTTGGTGTTACTTAAGAATACTAGATCATTCTATTATTTAAATGGAGTTCTCATTGGTCATTTCTATGAAACAGTGAAGTGTGTACATGAAAAACAGGAGTTTCCCTGACGATATTCTACAACATGGAATACAAATATTTTGGGGACTGAACAAAAAAAAAAAACTTATCTGCACACAGCATTAATGCTGTTTTCAGCTTACTTTCTCATCAAAATTTCATCTGGTCTTATAGCATCATTCACTGCACTGAGAGAAAGAGAAAACCTTACCAATTATGCTTAACTTGAATAAATTCTACTAAACAAACTCCACAACTGACTGGCTTGAGGTTTTGTTAAAACTGCTGATCAATAGATAGGAAGTACAAGTTTAAGAAATTGCAATCATCACTTAAAAGCCATTTATAACTTTTTCTGTTTTTTAGACATCCAAGTTCAAAAACCAGTAAAATTGTTGTTGTTGTTTTTGTTTGTTTCATTTGGGGTTTGGGTTTTTGTTTTGTTTTGGTTGGTTGGTGGTTTTTTTTGTTGTTGTTGGGTTTTTTGTTTGGTTGGTTCTGGTGGGTTTTTTAAATATTATGGATGCTTGAGAGCATCACTATTGAGAGAGTACAAAGATCCAAAAAATGCAAGTTTGGAAAACTGTCACATACAACCAGTGTCTTCCAGTCATTCAGTGTACAGGCAGCATTAAGCTTTGCCTGAAGTCCTGCTGTACCAGGAAGACATACTTCAATCTGACATATATTTTAGGATCTGGTCTATGATATATATCTGACATCTCCAAAATCTCTAACATGGAAACAAATCCCCACAGGCTCCTACTTAGAGTGTTTGAATTGCCAGAGTTTCTTGAAGCAAACATGAAATTGACAAAATAATAAATTATTATTGTAATTGTATGGAACAGTTCAAGATCAGTTTTGAGTATGTCTTAAGAGAAAGCTACAGAAACCTTCACAGCAGGGTGGAACTTCTTGTCCTGATTTCTACTTCCACAACCTTTTAAGGGCCAACATATTTTGCTGATATCATCCCCTGAGCTGCGATCATTTAAATTCATTTTATCCATTCATACTGCACTGCAGGATCAACTTTGGAAAGCTGTATTTTCATCTTCACAAAATAGGTACAATTATACATAACACTGTAAATTAATGACTCTGCAATTATCTATATTTATGCTACATTTTCACTTAGTCAGTTGAGACCATTGGTCCAATGACATGAGTGCACATATTTCTGTACCAAAAAAAAAAGAAACAACATGTTAATGAAATGTGGTGGAATATAGCTCTTCACAGCCTCATGTTAGATGAGAAGAATTCAGGGCCAGGGACACAGTTTGGGAATTATGGATGTGCATACTTCAGATGGGGGGAAAAAATGCTTTTTCATAACACATTTGAAAATTCTGAGGTACACTGAAGTTATTATTAACCACAAAGTTATTTAAAATCTGAATGCTCTGATTCCGAAAAGATAATTCTATGACTTTTTTTTTTTCTCCTAAACACAGAGTTATTCTCGACAAAATCAAAAGTGTTATTTTTTATTATTTCACCTCAGAATCATTAATATAATGCATTCAAATTAAATTTTCCTTTAAGGTAAATGTTACTAAGTACTATGGAGTAGCATGATGGTTGGGTAACATTTTTTTCCATCTCTGGAACATATGTGTGGACAAAAATATTTTACCCTAACTAGATACTGGCTTACATATAGGAGTGAAAATGAAACCTAAATGAAGTCTAGAGACTCTTGTGATTTCTCCTAGCTCTTAATTCTGCCAAACTCTGCAAATGGTTCCCCTGGTATTTTTTTAATCAGGAGAAAATAACAGGTTTTGAATTGATAAATGCAAGGGTGAATCAGTATTTGCTGAAATACACTTAGTGCCTCTATTAGTAAAGAGAAAATATAGAAAATACTCATTCTCTTCCTAATATTTCCTTGGCAATGTATCCAAGTCTCTACAAGACAATACAATTTCAAAATGGTCAAGCCAGCATCATCTTAACACCCATGTCACTCATTCTGTAACACATTAAAATTTAAATGAAGTTTAGTATCAACGCTAATTCAGTTTATACAAAAGATTTCACTTCTATTGCCTCAAAGCACTAATGGTAGTCTGAGGTAATTAATATATTGGCCTCTTTAGCTCTACAGGAAATAGACCTCAATGATTTAGTCCTCCAAAGTGCACAAAATATCTCTTCCAGAGCTATCCTTTATGACTGAGGTGACAATCAACTTCTCAACTCTTTCAGACCAATCTTTATGACGGATCTGATTTTATCAAAATAAAAAGTAACTACGTAATGGTTTTACCTTGTGTCTCTGAAATATCTGCTTTTTTGTTTATTTGATATTTCAGAATACCCTTCACCTTCATCAACTCTCCCACTGTTGTTGACTGAATTTTACTAACCCAAGGTGGCACTTGAATGACGATATAAATTAAATTTGACATCTCTATTTGACTGAGTTATTGAAAGACAAAAAGCAAACACCACTGAGTTTGAAAATGTTAATTTTTGTATGGAAAAAATTTCCCCTTGTTTTTCTAACAAAATTCTATTCAGTAGAAATTATTTCCTCTTATTATAATTGGAGTTACTATATAGGAATCTCACGTGCCACTTCCTATTTAAGTGTTTGATTACCTTGGATAAAGACTCCTTTATTGCACTTGCTCATAGTGTTTGACCATTCTGTCCAAAATTTGGCATGTTTGTGATCATAGAATCATAGAATCAGCTGGGTTGGAAAAGACCTCTGAGATCATCAAGTCCAACCCTTGACCCACTAGCACCATGGTCACTAAACCATGGCACTAACTACCACATCCAGACTCATCTTAAAACCCTCCAGGGATGGAGAATCCACCACTTCCCTGGGCAGCCATTCTAATGTCTGATTACTCTCTATGTAAAAAATTTCTTCTTAATATCTAACCTAAACCTCCCCTGGCACAGCTTAAG
>VXAY01007484.1:235133-304408 GCA_013399855.1 Oxyruncus cristatus | reverse complement strand
TCCAGTCTGTCCAGGTCCCTCTGCAGAGCCCTCCTGCCTTCCAGTTGATCAACACTCCCCCCCAGCTTGGTGTCATCTGCAAATTTGATAATGGTGCACTCTATCCCCTCATCCAGAGTATCAATAAAGATATTAAACAGAACTGGGCCCAACACTGATCCCTGGGGGACACCACCAGTGACCAGCCCCCAGCTGGATGCAGCCCCGTTCACCACCACTCTCTGGGCCCAGCCCTCCAGCCAGTTCCTCACCCAGCACAGTGCCCCTGTCCAAGCCGTGGGCTGCAGCTTTTCCAGGAGTGTGCTGTGGGAGACGGTGTCAAAGGCTTTGCTGAAGTCCAGACAGACACATCCACAGCCTTCCCCTCATCCACCAGGTGGGTCACCCGATCATAAAAGGAGATCAGGTTGGTCAGACAGGACCTGCTCCTCCTAAACCCGTGGTGGCTGGGTCTGATCCCTTGTCCATCCTGTAGGTGCTGTGTGATTGCATAGTAACTGATGTTACTATGTCTTTTTATTGCTTTTCTGAAGTTTATCCTAATTTATGAGGCATTTATGAGGCATTATTTTTGAAATTTAAACAAAAATCTTGTTCTGGTTGTGCTGAAGCGCAAGCTGTTGCAATCATAAAAATCAGAAGTACTACCACTTCTACCTCATATATCTGGGACTTCATTTTTCTCAAATGTGTTGTCCAGTGCTTTTTGCTCATTTTTCTGGAAATATCTGTAATCGCTGCCTTTTATAAATCTCTGCATTTTCAGTCCACACGTGGTCATATCTGTTAGATCTGAGCAGCTAAATGCTCTGGGGACTTAGCATATTTCACTAAACACAGCCTATATCCCGTATTCACATTGAATATTGTCTTTGTGGAGAAAGCAAGATATTTTTTATCCAAATGTTTCTTCCAGGGCTAAGGTACATAAAGGAATTTTACACAAAACAAATAAGGAAGACCTCTGTATTTTTTCTATAGTCAATAAGAAAGAAAAGAAGAATCAACTTTCTGAAATATGGAAAGAACATGAAAAAGGGGGGGAGGGGAAACCATCACAGAGAATAGAGGAAAGGGGCAAACATGAACAGTAGAAGTAGGAAAAATAAAACATGTCTTGCAGCCTGTCAAAACCTCCTGAAAAGCAGAGTGAATTACAAAGCTTCCCCAGAAGAAAGTGCCAAAAAAAAAGAATGCTTTACAGTATCTATCACTTACATGCATTTCTTAGTTGAAGTACTTTTGAAAATCCCAGTCAGAATTTGAACAGCAAATTAACAGATAACAGGAAATTACTGTCAAAAAAAAAAATCAAATAAGATCTTCAACTATTTAAAAACAACACCGTCCACCCTACTGCAGCCTCTGCCCACCTCCAATCAAACAAAAATGCATCACAAGGATGTCAGGGTTTTAAGAAAAAAAAAAAAAAAGTAGAATGTATCAGACAATACGTAATCTGAAATCACTCTGCCATATGTAGCCATTATGATACAGTTTTTAGTTACATGATCACATAGTATTTCCCACAGGATCCCTACCTTATTTAGGTACTGTGTACTGGAAATAGACAGGATTATATGTTTCAGACAGCTGAAGTTCAATTTGCAGGCTCCAAAGTGTTGATAGTTGAAACTGAAATCAGCAGGAGCTTTGCTCTGAATTAAACTTCTGTGAAAGTGCTAAGCAAACTGGGGGGAAAAGTCCCCTTCTTAGCTTCTTGGTTAAGGCATAAAAACTGGTCAGCACTTTTGGACATGCTGCCTAACATTTGTGACCAAATTCCCTAGTGAAGTGGGGATAATAACGTTTCCTCAGAAAACCACTGTAAGGATAAATTTGCTGACAGCCTGGAACAGTGACAAGTCTCTGAATGAGGACTCTGGAGTCAAGCTCTTACGAAAACTAATCATTCTTTGTTTGCTAAAGATTTGTTTGTTATAGAACACACAGGACCAGTCACAAGGATGTCAGGGTTTTAAGAAAGGACTATCTAGTCCTACCTAGAACAGGTAGGACTAGATAAGACTCCACAAATAATCAACATAAATAACAATAATTAAAAAAAAATAAAAAGCACAAAAAAAAACCCCAAACCAAACACTAAATTAATCTCTTTCAGCATTTTGTAGAAATTACTGCAGTCAACCACCTGGATAGAGATATAAGTAATTTCATCAACCACCTTCTGTTTATAATACACAGTCACCACAGTTTTAGTGCTGAGCGTATGTCCATCACAGTAGTAATTTTTCTCCGTAGATATGATTTTGACTGTTCAGGTACTTGAGGACAATATCACAGAAACATAGAATCATAGAATGGTTTGTGTTGGAAGGACTTCTAAAGATCGTGTAGTCCAACCTCCCTGCCATGGACAGGGACACCTTCCACTAGGATAGGTTTCTCAAAGGCCCATCTGATCTGGTCTTGAACACTTCCAGTGATGGAGCTTCCACAACTTCTTTGGGAAACCTGTTCCTGAGTATCACCGTAGTAAAGAATTTCTTCTTGGTCTGATCTAAACCTGCTCTCTCTTAAAGCAGGTTTAATTTCTCTCTACATTAATTTCTACATTACCCCTTGTACTCTTAATATGTGCCCTCATACTCTTCATACATGCCCCTGTAAAAAGTCTCCATCTTTCTGATATGTCCCCTATGAGTACTGAAAGGTCACAATGAGGTCTTCTCGAAGACATCTCCAAGCTGAAAAACCCCAGCTGTCTCAGCCTTTCTTCATGGGAAAGCTAATCCATCTGATCATGGTTGTGGCCCTTCTCTGGACCTGTTCTAACATGTCCACATTTTTCTTTTACTGGGGACCCCAAAATAGGATGCTGTACCACAGCTGATGCCTAACAATGGCACAATAGAAGAGGACCATTTGATACCTTGACCTGTTCATCATATCTCTTTAAGGACACATTTGTCTTTCTGGGCTGCAAGCACATATTGTTGGCTCATGTCCAATTTTACATCCACCAAGTCCTTCTCCAGAGACCTGTTGTCAATTCATTCATTAGCCAGTCTGTATTCATACTGGCGATTGCCCTGATCCAGATGCAGGACCTTGTACATGGCCTTGTTAAACTCCATGAGTTTCACATGTATCGACTTCTCAAGCCTGCCAAAGCCCCTCTAGATGTCACCCCTTCTCCGAAGCATATCAGCTGCACCATTCAGCTTTGTGTCACTTGCAAACTTGCTGAGGGTTTTTATATATACAAGGGTGTTGTGAGGGACCATGTCAAAACTCTTACAGAAGCCGAGATAGATGGTATTAGTTCCTCTTCTCTTTTCCACCGATGCAGTCAATTCATTGTAGACAGCCACTAGATTACTCAGGCACAATTTATCCTTTGTGAAGCCATGTTGGTTTTCTCTAATCACGTCCCTTTCATCCGTATGTCTTGACATGTCTTCTAGGAGGATCTATTCCATGATGTTCCCAGACACAGAAGTGAGGATGACAAGTAAGTAGTTCCCATGGCCCTCCTTTTAAACTCTTTTTAAAATGTCCATGATATTTCCCTTTTTCCAGTCACCTGGGACTTTGCATGACTGCTGTGACTTTTCAAATACCACAGAGAGTAGATTGGAAACTGTATCAGCCAATTCCCTCAGGACGCCGGGATGCATCTCATCGTTTCCCATGCCTTGTGTATGTTCATGTTCCTTAGGTGGTCTAGAACCTCATCTTTCTCTTATGATGGGTGGGACTTCATTCTCCCATTCCCTGCTTTGAGATTCAGGGACTCAAGAGAGGTGGGAAGAGCAATTACTCAGGAAAGAAAAAAAAAAGAAAGCAAAGTACCTCTTCCTTCTCCATATCTGTTGTCACCAGATAGCCTGTCTCACTTGTTGAGAGGGTACAATTTATTTTGTCTTCCTTTTCTGACTATTTAACTACAGATTCCTAGTTTCCTTCAATTTATCTCCAGCTGTGCCACAGCTTTCCTGATTCCTACACTTTCAGGTAGTTTCCCTATGTTTTTCCTAGGATATATCCCTGCTTCCAAAGCATAAGCATTTCCATCTTTTATTTCAGTTGGACCAATGTTGCCTTATCATCCTTATAGTCTGAGTGGAGTCAGCCTTCTGGAGTGTGTATTGTTTGGAACAGTATGGTGATATCTGTAATAGACATTTTTTGTTTGCCTTTGGGGTTAAATGCTTAAGCTCTAACTTAGGGGGAAAAAAGTCAAAAAATCAATGTACCAAACCTTCCTGTCACTACCAATTAAAAGCTCAGATACAGAGACAAAAGCATTAAAGCACAATCTTTCTAGTTATAATCTTGCACAAGCACAGTCATTCGCTGACACTAATATGAAATTCAAATGTCTGGGTTTTGTTTCTGGGGAAATGAGCATTGTTTTCAACTTATATGTGCTCTAAATACATAATAAATCATCCAATTTTACAACAAAGCAAGAAAGAATTCTAGAGGAGTTAAAACCTAAACTGTTTTTCAGTGCCATTTTTGCCAAGGTGATCTATGCAAATACAAAGAGAAGCATTCCCTAGTTTTGGTTAGCATAGTCAACAGAACAGACATCAGATTGATTTAAAAAGGTATACCACAGCTTATAACTTGTTTCCCGCTACATCTAATACAAAGACTGCAGGGTGTCTATTATATAAGCCATAACACATTTGTTTATCTTTGCCTATACATAGGAAGGGCAGCACTCACTCCAAATAAGCTAAAAACTCCCATACACATCTGAACATTAACACCCATTGTTCAACTGCTTCTCAAACTAATTTTGCCTATTTGATGGTATAAGAAAGATAAAAAGAATGGCAAAAAGTTCCTCTAGTCCTCTGACAGTCTGAGCCCAACAAGGAAGAATAAATAATTTCTTAAGCCTAAAGCACACTGTCAGACTTCTAGCACTTCTAAAAACACCTAAAAGTGCAGGAGAGGGAAGGAGGATGTGACAATGAGCTTTGTAAAGTTTTTGGCAAGCATTATAATGAAGAAGGAAAGTGAAGGTACAAAGCCAGTATCTTTCCTCTCTCCATCTGGCAACTGAGACAGAAAGACTCCATGTTATGAAGTGAGCTCCCCTTGATTTTCACATGATTTTCTCTCTGTTTTTTTTGCTCACCCTTCTCTCTCTGTAATTTGGTCATTTCCACCATCTGCTAAAGTGGGCAGAATGGTGATAACAGCTGATCAACAACTTCCCTGTGGTTTCCAGGCAGATACTTCTTACGCAGCCAAAACAAGTTCAAGCAATGACAATGAATTTCATTTATTCATTTCAGCTGAATGCTTAATATATGCAGATTTTAAAATAATTTGTGGGATTCTTAAATGATAATTCATATTTTATACTATAGATCATAACTGTTCTCCACCTTTGTATCAAGGTAATAAAAACTTTGAAAATCATATTTGAATTCTAAACTCACTGCATTAATGTACTTATGCTTTACAAGTGCATCGTAAAGACTGTCTATTTAAATTCCAAAAGTGAAAAAGTATTAATAAATTGAAGCTAAATTTTATTTCTTTAGCTTTTTTATCTCTTTATCTCTTTAGATCTACACAGAATATACCCTCATTTCAAACTACATTTACATTATCTGTGTATCAATGCGGTTCCATTAGCTTCCATGTATTTCTCTGAAATTTTGGCTTTTTCAGAGAAAAGGAGAATAAAGTTCAGAGTCTAGACAAAAAGAGACAGTAAGTGACCATCAGTTTTCAGCAACTGCAACTTCATACTTTTTCATTCAAGAAAATGTCAAAAATCCCACTGGCAGCAACTAAAGAAGTTTCAAGGGGCAGGGAAGAACCAATAATTTCTTTCTCTCACCCTCTAACCAGACCTAAATATTTGCAAGCTTCCCTTTTAATTTTTTGTTTTTTTTGAAGAGTCATGTGAGTGTTAAAATTGAAAACTTCTTAATACAAGGAAATATTCTTTTGATTGCACAGATGCTATACCTTGAACTGGAATTTGTTTTCGTATTTTTGAGATTTGTGAAGAACTGAAGTAGAGAAGACAGGAATGGCAAGGGGATCTACTGTCTGTGCATTCATCTAATTGTAAATTTTAAGTAAATATCAGGAGAAATAAGCTACAACTCTGAAAGCTTAAGTTGCAATCTATATGTTATATAATTTTTAACAGATATGTTTTCTATGAGGAGTGAAAGTGTTCTCTAAGCTTTTGGAAACTGCTAAAGTTGTCTTGCAAATCTGCAGGACTTTTCATACAGATTTAAGGAATTCATCATCTATCAAAGTTAAACTTACTTTCCCACATGTCATAATTTCAGATTATAACACTCCCAAAGTTATATACTTCTCTGACAACATCATATTGCATTCTATTTCTATAGTTCTTCGAAGATCATGGTTAACCTAAAGTAATGCAAACACAGCCATTTCTGGTCCATTTACTGGGCCAATTATTAAACATTCTAAATTCAGATGACATTTGATACCACTTCCATCGGACTGACCAGGTAGGTGTTCTGCTATTTAAAAGAACAAGAAAACATAATTCAAGTCACTTGTCTTCTTAAGTGGTTACATATCACGTGATTAAATCCATAAAACGCGTTTTTGAACTCGATTTATTTCCGTAAAATAATTTTAAAGGGCTGTCTACATAAGGCCTCAAAAACTTTAATACCCTTGATTTTAATTTATTTTTTTCAAATAGTGAATATATTGTCTCCCTAAATGATATCTGTCAATATCACAATATGATAACATTCAAACATTTGTTATCTGAAAATGAAGAACATCTGCTATTTTGTCACTTAGCAACACCGTGCAATAATTTTGCCCTCCCCACTCCCCCCTCCATTATTATGCAAAATGTGTTCAGGGTGAGAAATGCTTGGAGAAAAATTGTTCCTGCACTGAGATATTTTGACACAAAAATCTTTTCTCATCAGAGATGAATAGCACCTTGTCATTTATTTCTAATTACAGCCTCTGTTCTGTCAGTACAGAAAGATGCTAATTCCCCATGGTGATGTCATTCACTGACATTTACAAAACTACACTGGACTTTGTCTACTCCTCATGTTTGCAAAAATCAGTCAGTGTCAGCACTGATACACACTAATAAAGGGAATTTAAAATTATGAGTGTTAATTGTGTTTAAATTCAAGGAAAATGCATTGTGTTTTCTGATATTAATAGATGCTGAATCATCTTCTAAAACAATGGAAAAAAGCTTCATTTCATATCCCTGTCTGAGACACTAAGATGTTAAACTGCAATGACAACAGAAATTTCACACTCCAAGAATTAATTTGAATAGATGTAAACTTATTAAAGATTAAAATGAACTATTTAGTGTTCTGCAATTAGTGTTAACATTCAGGCTAAAAGTACCAGTGAGGAAATTGCAGAATGGAAGTGAAGTGGCAACCATGTGAGAATGCAAAGCCTTTGAGTAATTCTAATCCTGGCCATAACAGCATTAAAGACTCTAATTCAAACTAAAGATGAAGTCATATTAGCATAAATCAGAAGAAAAAATAAATCCCCCTCATTAGTTTTACTTAACATAGTGTCTCATTAATTTTCTGAAAGTATTAGAAAATACTGGTAATTGTATGAGTTTAAGCTAGAAGTTTATTATACATCTTATTAGGAATTATTTATAGCTGTCAAGACAACCACAATAACAAGAACTTCTTTTCTCTTGATGTCCAATAGGTATTCTTGGTAATTTCAAGATGTTGTAATTAAGAAGTCTTGTTAGGTAATTATTACAGGGTGTACAAGTTATTAGTAAACTCAGTACAGATATGAAACCTAAGTTACCTACAGTTCATAATATTTTCATAGAATCCTAGAATCATAGAATAGCAGTCAGAAGGGACCTCAAGGATTATCTGGTCCAAACTTTCTTGTCAAAAACATGGTTGAGACAAGATGCCCTGGCACTGTGCAGCTGAATCTTTAAGGTGTCCAATGTTGGGGAATCCACCACTTCCCTGGGGAGATTATTCCAATGGTTTATTGTTCTCATTGTTAAAAAATTTCTGCTTTTGTCCAACCAGAATCTCCCCAGGACGTTTTGTCATTTTTAATGTTAATGAAGAGACTTTTCTCAAGAACAATATGAGATATTAAAACTTAGTCCTAGAGTATGCACATGTGTACGGAACACTTTGCTTTCAAAGATCAAAAGAATCAGTGTTTTGTGTCTGAATTATCACTTACCAGGTGGATATCAGCCTCTACAAGTTGCTTATCATATCATACAATATAATACATGTAATTGCCATGGAACAACGAATTGGTTACTACTGACAACTTTTCTGTTAGGGACAACCGCATGTAATGCGAGGATTGTGTTTTGCTTGATTTGTTTAATTAGTATTCTGCAGTTCTGTTACATTATTTTCACAAACAATTCCTTAGGCAAAGTTTCCAGGTTCTGCAGTGCAGGAGGGTGTCCTTGTCAAACAGTCACCTCTAGGGGGGTCAAGTTGATCAACGCTCCCACCTAACTTAGTGTCATCTGTTTGAGGGGGCACTTGAACCCCTCGTCCAGGTCATCCGTGACAATATCAAATAGGACTGGTCCAATACTGAGCCCTGGGGAATCCCTCAAGTGACTGGCCTCTGGGTGGATGTAGCATCATTTGCTTTTAAACGATGCTTTTAAAACCCAGACAGTTTTTAACACTGTGAAGAGTGGACTTGTCCAAGTAACGGCTTGCCAGATTTTCCAGGAGAATGCTGTGGGAGACAGTATAAAAGGCTTTACTGAAGTCCAGGTAGACTATATCCATAGCCTTTCCTCCATCTGCTAAGTAGGTTACCTGGTCATAAAAAAGAGATCAAGTTGGTCAAGGAGGACATGCATTTCCTAAACCCGTGCTTTCTGAGCCTGATTTCCTGGTTGTCCTGTATGTGCTGTGTGATCACACTCAAGATAATCCCAGCACTGTCCAGACTGACAGGTCTGTAGGTCCTCAGATCCTCCTTCTGATCTTTCTTGTGGGTGGGTGCNTAGACTATATCCATAGCCTTTCCTCCATCTGCTAAGTAGGTTACCTGGTCATAAAAAAGAGATCAAGTTGGTCAAGGAGGACATGCATTTCCTAAACCCGTGCTTTCTGAGCCTGATTTCCTGGTTGTCCTGTATGTGCTGTGTGATCACACTCAAGATAATCCCAGCACTGTCCAGACTGACAGGTCTGTAGGTCCTCAGATCCTCCTTCTGATCTTTCTTGTGGGTGGGTGCTACATTGGCCAACCTCCAGTCATCTGGGACCTCCCTGGTTAACCAGGACTATTGATAAATGATGGTGAATGGCTTGGTGAGCTTATAAAAACACTTTTTATTACCTGTCACAGCAGTGGCCAGATTGAGTTCTAGCTGAGCTTTTGCCTTTCTAATTTTTTCTCTACATGACCAAGAACAACCTTGTACTCTTCCTGAGTTACCTGCCCTTTCTTCCAAGGGTGATAAATACTCTTTTTTTCCCTAGTTACAGAAAAATCTCCCTGTTCAGACAGGTCTGTCTTATTTCCTGCCATTTGTCTTTCAGCACACGGGGTGAACTGCTCCTGTACCTTTAAGATTTGCTTCTTAAAGTATGTCTGGCCTTCCTGGACCCTTTTGCTATTAAGGACTGTTTCCCAAGGGACTCTTCTTAACCGGTGTCCTGAACAGGCTGAAGTCCACCCTTTGGAAGGCGAAGGGAGAGGTTTTGTAGACCCTACTCCTTATTTCACCAATAATCAAACCAATATCATTTTGTGGTCACTATGCCCAAGACGGCCTCTTATCACCACATCTCACCTGCCCTTCTGTTCATAAACAGCAGGTTTCGCAGGGTACCACTTCTGGCAGGCTTGCTTACCAGCTGTGTCAGGAAGTTATCTGCCTCACACTCTTGGAACCTCCTAGAGTGCCTCCTGTCTGCTATGTTGAGTTTCTAACACACATCTGGCAAATTAAAAATCTCCCACAAGAACAGGGGCTAGTGATTGTGAAATGTCAGCCAGCAGCTTATAGAATATTTTATCTGCCTCTTCATCCTGGTTGGGTGGTCTCTAACAGACTCTCACCTGCATGTTTGCCTTGCTGGCCTTACCCCTGATTCTTACTCATAAATGCTCAATCTTGTCATCACTATCCTTGAGCTCTATGCAAAACACTACCTAATGTACAGAGCCACCCCACTGCCTCTCCTTACTTTACTGTTCCTTCAAAGAGTTTGTAGCTATCCACTGCAGCATTTCAGTCATGTGAGTCTTCCCACCACATTTCCATGATGGCAACTGTGTCATAGGTTTCCTGCTGCACAATGGCTTCCAGCTCCTCCTCTTTATTACCCATACTACCTGCATTGCACAAGATGCAGTTTAGCTGGGCTAATAGTTTCACCACCAACACTGGCATGCCTCCCTGTGGCTCATCTCTAGCAAGCCTGCTCTTATCCTCTTCCACCTTCAAACTGAGCTTAAAGCCGTCTCAATCAGCCCTGCCAACTTAAAGGTTGGAATCCTTTTCCCCCTTTTAGACAAGTGAATACCATCTGTGTCCAGTAGTCCTGGTGCCATGTAAATTGCTCCATGATCGAAAAAGCCAAATTTCCACAGATGGACCAGACTAAGACACGTGTTAATCAGGTGGGTTCTCCTGTTCCTTTTGGCATTTTTCTTTGCTGTTGAAGTGATGGTGGAAAATACCACCTATGCCTTCAATTAGTCATTCCAGTATGATGAACTCCTTTTTGATTGCCCTAGGACTTCTCTCCTCAACCTTGTCACTGCTGTTGGTAATAATAAGAGGGCTGAATCAGTTCAGGGAGTCTTCTAGTGCTAGGAAGAAGATTTCACAAATACAGATCAGTCTACTTATGTCACGTATACCTGATATATTTATAATGGAAAACCTTTACTGAGATTCACAGAAACTGTAGCAGTTATGAACAAACACCTCAGTCACCATGAATGGTTCAAATAGAAGTGAAAATATGATTAGAGTGAAAATAGTGTTTTATTATCTCACAATGCTGATTCTGGTTTGTGGGTGCAAATGCATCACATTGATTTTTCTAATCTTTGCAAACAAGCAACTCAACTGAATTACAAGATGCTTCATTTTAAAAATAAACACAGCTATTACATTAAGCAAAGTCTTAAGCTCTCCAAAGCACTTCTATTTTTCCAATGCTAACTAATTGGAAAGCTATATTAGATTTCTTTTATTTTTAAACTTCTAACAAATACACAAAAAGCACTAAATAATGGAACTTATTAAATAAAAGTATCATGATTTTTTAATTAGTTTTGTTAAAAAGAAGACTCCCAGAAGAGATGTATATTGCATCTCTAACTGAGCTGTGGTGACAAATGCCAAGAAATACCTAGCAATTTTACTTCTCACCAACATAATCAATAGCGATCATGAATTCCAGGGTAGACAGTCTCTTGTTGCAGGCATTACAAAGCTGTTCAGAACAGATAGTAATACAGGAAATGGAAACCTATCAACCAGAACTAATGTAGGACCATGAATTCCCTTTTCCACCTACATAAATTGACACCTGGTAACTTCTACCTTTGAAGCTCTTCTAAGATGAATTATAAATCAAGGTACATATAATTCTAGGAAATTAAATAAGGGTATGGATTACTTTAGGAAAAAAAAGGTACCGGAGGAATCATTCTTGATAACTAACATCTCTCATGACTCAGGCATATATTTTGTTTTTTGCACTAAAACAGCAATAAATCAGTATAACTCAAATACCTGCCAGTTATCCAGAACTTTCATAGCATCAGAGTTCTGAAGCCATGTCTTTTTATGTGTTACATAAGAAGAACAGAGACACATCTTTTGTAGTTTCTGACTGAAAGCAAGGCTCTTTATGTGTTACTTTAACTAATGCAATCATGGTAAAGAGAATTTACTCTTCATTTAACAGAGCTTTCAAATAGCCTGTGGAAATGTCTAATTTTGCCAGTTAGTGTTAGGGTCCTGAAGGAGGCACCATTGCATTTCATCAGGCCATAACTCTTGTTACTGTTCTATATTTGCCTTCTAGATTGGACAACATCCAAACTCTGAGCGGGTTCTGAGGTGTAGGGGAGTGGAGAGGTGAAGTGCCAGTGGTGTGTTTGTCTAAAATTAGAATGCTATAGAAAAAAAGGAAACATTAACTAAATAAACTGAGAGAAATTAGCTCCATGATTAATTAGAAGTGGAAAGGTGAACTGAACAAAGAACAGTCCAATCAAGAAGGACTTGGGGGATGAGAAGCTGGACACAACCGAGCAATGTGCACTTGCAGTCCAGAAAAACAACCACATCCTGGGCTGCATCGAAAGCAGTGTAGCTGGCAGGTTGGGGGAGGTGATTCTCTCCCTCTCCTCTGCTCTTGTGAGACCCTGTCTGAAGTATTGCATCCTACTCTGAGACCTTCAGCACAGGAAAGTGATTCCAGAGCAGGGCTGGAGCACCTCCCCTATGAGGGCAGACTGAGAGAGTCAGGGTTGTTCAGCCTGGAGAAGAGACAGCTTCGAGGAGACATTATAGCACCTTCCAGTACTCAAAGGGGACTTACAAGAGGGCTGGAGAGGAAGTTTTTCCAAGGGCATCATGTAGCTACAGAATAAGGGGCAACAGCTTAAAACTGAAAGAGAGTAGAGTAGATTAGTTATTAGGAAAAAATTTTTTACTGTGAGGATGGTGAGACATTGAAATAGGTTGCCCAGAGAAGTTGTGGCAGCCCTGTCCCTAGGAGTCCTCAAGGCCAGGTTGGATGGGGCTTTGAGTAACCTGATCTAGTGGAAGGTGTTCCTGTCCATGGCGGGAGGGTTGATCTCTAAGGTCACTTTCCACCCAAACCATTCTGTCATTCTATTTTCCTCGACTGTGCTTGTATCATGCTTTAGGTACCTGAACTTTTTGAGCTTCATACACAAATGACTTGTCTGTTAGATATATCTGATTTCATAAAATCCTGAAGATGATGATCATTTATCAAGATCTTTCCAAAACTCAGGGAAAACTTCACTGAGATTTGCATTACAAGGAATCCTCATATCTTCTAAGGACAGAATAATAAATTGTCTTTCTGAATTTATAGTTCAAGTTGGCTCATTCTATTTAATAAAATTCAAATGTAATTTTTTTTTTCAAAGAAATCTTCAAAGAATATTTGTGAACAATTTATTTGCAGATCAGTGTGAGAAATCAAAAAGTCTTTCAGAAACCAAGACAAATCCAGAGTGTGGAATGAAAGCTCTTACTCTCTTTTCCCAAATATGATTTCATCTTCTCCTGAAATTCACTGATACCAAATTAAAATCTAATATTTTTTAATATATGTTACTGGGCAATTATTTAATCTGATTTGCTACTATCTGATGTATCTAAAAAGAATTTAAGCCAGAGTGAGATGAAACAAAGATACTTTTTACAAGTCTGAGTAGATTCTAAAGTTCCTAAAGAGAAAAGACTGTTGAAACTAAATAAAGTTTATAAGCATTTGCTTTTTCAAAAGCTCTCACATCAAAAGCTCGTACATAACTCTGCTAATGGAGAAAAATCTGGACACATAACTTGCTCTTCATTGCTCTTAGTGACATTAACCTCCTAAAATTTTAATTTGCAGTTCAAAACGGAATTTGATTAATTAATATTTTATTTTTTTAAAGGCACTTTTAGACATAAGGAGGTTTACATTAGTTACATACAGTAATTTTAAAGGCATCTGCAGAGTTTTAAAGGTGCTGTAAGTCTGTAGCTGCTGAAGAATGTTTTTTAAAACAAAACCAATAGATTTCACAAACTGAAAAATGTATACATGTACAAACATTGTGTTTCAATTTAATATACCCATTAGAGTTGACCATGTATCTATTGTCCGTTGTTTTTGGGTTTTAGGTATTTTTTTTCTAATTGAATTAACATCTACCTTTGAAAATACAAGGATTTAAATTTTTAAATGTATGTTGGTAACTGTGTAATGAACTCTATATAATTTCTTGTTGGGTCAAAATTCTTTAGTTATTATCATTCAAAAGAAAACATTGGCTAGGTATTTATTACTCAGTTCTTGAGCTACATCCAATTACTTTTACGAGGTATGGCAAGTTTCAGTATTTGACAGGAAAAATTGCTGACAAAGAAACAAACAAACAAAAAAATACTCTCTTACATCTCAAAGCACAAATTACATTAAATACCAATTCCATTCCAGAGTAAATATATTTGATTAGCACGATGACTTAAAGAAATTATTTGTTTCACAAGATGCAGTAAATCTGCCATTTATTCAAATATTGGTAATCACTCTAGCTGAATTGCATAAAGAACACAGAAATTAAAGGAAAGATAAACAAATGCAAATTGGTTATCACAAGGTAAATATGCTGTAATGAATTCTCTGTCTTATATAAACAACATCATCCCCATCAGTTTACTTTGTTCTTAAAACAGTGAACACATAGCTTCTTAAGACTGACTTTAAGTCAAAACATTTACAGAACAGACTTTTAAACTTCTCCTGTGAGTCTCTAAAAGATTCTGTAGCACCCAAATCAATATATGCATGCTTCTTACTTCTTGTCTATGGTGTTCTGATTACAGTTGCTTCCAGCAGGTTCAGAACCCTCCAACAAACCTGTCTACACCCTTCAGCCCACTGACTTTCTGGGCTCTTCTCTCCCTTGCAGATTAGAAAGTAAAATCTGGCACAGAGGCAGCAGAAGGCAATAACAGGCAAGTGGGATTGCCCTCAGGCAGGGTGCCCACATGTTCCACTTACCATAGGTAACAGTAGCTGGAAAAGTGCCAGTGGGACTGTACGTCGTGTGAATTACTCCGCACAGTCTGAGAGCCTGTTTGCCCAAACGCTGACAGCCCTAGAGGGGAGATGCAAGTGACTGATAGATTAAATGGTAAATGGGGGAATTACCAAGGAAGTGATTTTGAAAAGAAGTACAAAAAGCCCATGGCAGTTTGAGAATGCCAGAATCACCCTGTTGCCGTTGCAATCTCTGTCTAGGGCTGGCAGAGCATCCTCACCTTTGGGGCCACAGGGAGCCACATGCATCAAGGGGTACAACACAAGCTCTAAACATATGGCAGAGAAGAAATATTCTGGAGTCAGAAAAGGGAACACATTCCATAACCCAATATTATGCAGAATATTTCAACAATGGACTGAACAGTGATAAGACAGTAAAGGTTGTTGAAATCAGGATATTGCAATACAAGTGGCAAATGTAACTATGTATTGATAGGTATATACTATGGCTGGGTCAGAAAGTAACTAGAGTCTTGACCATACAGGTATAGTCCCTTAAACTATGTTAAAGCTCCAACAGGATTCAGATTTGGCCAGTTGATTAAGGTATGTCAGTGTAGAGCAACTGCTCTTAGAAGAAAATACAAGTGACATGAAAACGTCATTATAATAAGAACTGTGAAGTTCTGTTTTGCTCAGTATGTTGTAAAAAACATAAGGGTTGCATGCATAACACAAACAGCACATACTCTAAATAATACTGTTTTGCACTAAACCCAGGTTATATTTATTAAGTTTTACAGAGTTACAACCTAAAATCTTGTTATATATTCTCGGCATACTCCAGGTTGCGAAAACCTTAACAAGGTGACTTCTGTAACGTGGCACTGTAGAGTGTTGCCAAATGAAGTTTAACGCGTAATACCAGGCCAATTCATCCCATCTAGGCATCCCAGGTTCCTTTTATTGACAGATACCCTGAGGATGATTTAGATGTTGGTTGAATGGAATTACATTCTGATAGTTCTTTTCACTGATCATAAACAGCAACTCAGCAATGAGGCTTAAAGCCAATGTGCCTTAGGCCTACAGTAAAGTGCGTGGAAGAAGAGTGACTTCTTTTTTTTCAGTTTATCTTTTAAAAAATTATTGTCTTGGACTGGCTGTTTTACAAATGATAATTTTTTTATAAGCAAAGTTGAAGACAAATAAATCATGCTCCTCTCTAATTCATGCACGCATTTCTAACCTTGTACAACTGGATTTGAAAAATGCACATCCACTTGTGAAAAAGTGTATTTTTTATAACATTTAAAATGTATATGTTATCGGCTAAATAGACACTACTACGTATGCATCTGTTAATTCAGCTGCTAAGGTCAGTACCGTTGCATTTATTTTAATTTGCAAATTCCAAATTCTTGTATAGCTGAACATTCATTTGTCTGGAAGACTGAATTTATGTGGACCCTAATTTGTTATGGAAAAGAATGCACTATGCGAGAAAAACACACATTTCTTCTATATAAGCCAAATTATTTTTAAATTTAGCAACATGACTGATTACTTGTGTATAGCAATTACCACATTTTCAAATAAGGTCAGTTTATAGTTAGTTATACTGAATTCTTACTAATTATTAATATTTTATTTGTTTTTATCATGAGAATCTCTACAGACAAAAAGAAATTATACTGGTAGATTTCATACAAATACAAAAATATTAAAGAAAAACATCTGGGTTTAAAATGAAGTAATTATTCATCCCCAGTTGAATTACTACTCTTTTGCTGTGTTCACAAACAAGTTTCTTGTACAAATTATGATCTACACATGGGAATTTTAACAATGCTGATGACTTGATATAAACTCAGTAGGATAATGCTATATGTTCATTTTTCTTTCTACAAAAGGGAAAATAAAAATAAGTAATAAACCCAGGTTTTAAAAATCTCTTATCCTTCCATTGCTTAAATATATATTCCATAGGAAAAGCAGAGGCAGAAGTGGCAATTCAAGTCTAGTTCCTAGTAAGCCAATCTAATTTTCCCACAGTTCCTTAAATTTCCTGTATCACACAGATGGTTATTTGGTCAGCAGTTACACTACCACCATCTTTGTTATGGATTATATTTAGCTGTTACAAACATAAAAGTGGACAATGTTGGTCCCTTGGAGTCATTTACCTATAGATGTGTCTCAGTTTGGTTTTGTTCTCTTCATTTGGTTTTTGTTTTGTTTTCTTTTGCTTTTTGTTTGTTTGTTTGATTGTGGTTTGGGTATTTTTGGTTTTTTGGGTTTTTGTTGTTGTTGGTCTGGGGTTTTTTGTTTGATTTTATATAAGTTGATGACATTTTAAGCAACAAACATCTTTGTTTGTCCTATTTCTATTTTTCTTTTGTGCTCTTCCTGCACCATTCTAGTGAGTTCTACTGTCTGGAAGCAGGGATGCAAGAGAAAGGGGATGTCTTTGCAAGGGAGTGAAGTGCAAGGGAGTGAAGTGTCCCTGAGTGCGGAGATAAGGGACACCCTCAGCATTATCTTGTAGCCATCCTGGGATGAGGGAACTCAGAGTTCATGTTTGACAGCATAGCTGGGCTGAAAGATAGACTCAAGGGTGGCCCATACAGCTGCTCTTGGGACTGGTGCTGGCGCAAAGGTAAATAAGGATTCTGCTTGTGATTCATCTTTTCAGACTCCACGTAGAATCACATATTGCAGTAGGACTCAATGCAATGTATTATCCATTGCTTTTTTTCTAATACATATATTTATACACAAACATGTTTAATTTGCCTTGGAGGATACCATGAAAATTCCTCAAGAGCTATCAAACTGATTAGTCACTGTAGAATTTTAAAGAGTTTCGCTTGTTCTTTTTTTTTTTATTTATTATTTGTTTGTTTCTGTGTGTGTGTGTTTGTTTGGGTTTTGTTTGTTTGTTTTGTTGTGGGTTTTTTTTTGCGTTTTTTTTTTTTTTTTTTTTTACTTTATTTGCTACAGAAACACAAGAAGGGATAAACTGCACCTTCTTCTTTCATGCTATTGCACATTTTCTGGCTTTCTGTTAATCCGTATCTCTACTCAGTTCAAATTAAGTTTGAAAAAAATGGTGCCTGTTTTACTGAAAGTTAATGTGCTCACTCCAAATTTCCTGTCATAGCAATAGACATTTTGTCTTTGAAAAGAATACACATATAGAATTTTTATAGGATTCTACTTCTCAGACAGACTGTATGCTACTCTTCAAATTTCTATAAATGTCATAGACATATGTAACCCTTGGCAGTACTGGAAGCCTTGCTATTAACCAGAGTGGAATATAAACTAGCTTTTCAGCTGGTAGTTTTACAGACTTTCTACTTTCAAGATCTCTTATAACATGAGAACTAGCGATTCAGATTTTTCACTTGAATTGCCTCTTTTTCTACCTTTCCTTTTATTACAACAGTTTGGATCAAAGATTCTGTTTCTACAAATAATTATCCAATTAGCCTGTAAAATATTTAAGATTCTTCATAAGCATTTTATCAGATAGGTCACTGAAATGGGATA
Organism: Oxyruncus cristatus; assembly: GCA_013399855.1. NCBI lineage: Eukaryota > Metazoa > Chordata > Aves > Passeriformes > Cotingidae > Oxyruncus > Oxyruncus cristatus. The sequence goes on along the minus strand of VXAY01007484.1, from coordinate 286,094 downwards.
GTTAGGTCAGTTGATTTATCAACCAAAAGAGAAGGAAATTGACAGACTGTGGTTTGTAGCTACACTGTAACGAGAAAAGCATAGCACTGCTTTACTGCATTACTCACAATCTCTTGAGTTCTTTTCAGCAATAGATATGGATTTCCAATGAGCAATGGCACATAGTAAACTGATTTTCAAATAAACTGCATGTGCTGTCTGGGACTTCAGTCAGGCTGGAAATGCTTCTGAGTCCCTGAATAACAGAGAATTCTGTACAGGGATTTTTGTCCTCCTCAGAGGGACTAAGTTTCTTTCCTGCCCCTCCCCAAAGTTAGCTAAATTTCACTTGTGTGAGTAATATTGCCTGTCTAGTCCTCATAAACAATTTAAAGTATAAATTCTGTAAAAGATTCCTTGCACTTTAAATAGGTTAACATATCACTTTTATTCACTTACTGTATGAAAAACTTATGCTGAGATTTATTTACATTTTACATTTATAAAAGAGCTTTCTTGAAAGAAAGTGGCTTTGAAAGTCTGGCAAAAATGGGGATAGAATCTCTATCAAAAGCCTTGTTTTACAACATTCAAGAATACCACTTTATTGCATCCAATCACAGAAAATCTGTCTTGAAATCCAGAACATATTGAGCCCACAAGGTAACATCTCCATCCAGCCTATTCTTCCTTCCTGTATACTTCCTTCCACATTGTAATATTTATTAAATGAATCAGTTATTTCTTTCACCATTAATGTTGAGACCTTGTAGTCAAAATATTTCCTTTTTTTCGTGTAGCTAGGTGTTAAGTCTTTATCACGTGTACGTCAGAATATTCTGAGTGATAACTAATTTACTTGGTCTTTTTCTTAAATTAATGTAGACTCCAAATTTCACTTGCCATTTACAAATAAATAGATCTCTAAATGTAGCATCTGAACTGGAATGAGATTTAAATAAATATTCAATTATAATATGCTTGCGGTAATAGGACAAAAATTAAATTTCATTTTTTGTGTTTCAAGAATTTAAATCCTAGAATTCCAAGTAATATTTTAGGAAAGCTGTGGCCCTCTTTCATTTTAAATTAAGAATTAATTGAACAGAATTTTAAGTAAAAGAAAACAAGTTCTAAAAAACTATACTTTTCCTGCTTTTGCTTTACAATAAATGGTGAAGCACAACTTTCATTTAAAATGGTGTACTAAAACTTCCAACTTTAAATCAAAAAGACTACACACTATGTTTTTAACATCAAAGAGACAGTCTGAGATTTTAAAGTTCCTTAAAAAATAATAATAAAAAAGAGTGTAGTCACTTATTCACAAGATCTATTGACTGTAACTCTTGTTTCTCATAAAGTACCACTGTTCTCCCTTTCTGGCTAGAAATAAACCTAAGAGAAATCATCCCATAAATATTTCCCCTTCTCAGATACTTCCACTAAGATGATACATATTTTTCCTCTGTATATATATCCTCTTTGTTCTTGCCACTAAAAGGAGTGCAGTGAGCAGCCCATATTTTTTAGAATCTACAAGCAGGAAAGCACAGCCCCACCATATGCAATGATCAAACAGGAGATCAAGCCACGAACTAACAGGAAAAGTTGTGCAACGAAAATAACAACAAAAAAATAAATTATGCATTATTAAATGTGTCTCATAAGAGAAAAAATGGATAAAATCAAAAGGTGTAAAAGGAAAAAAAGAAGATAGTTAACTTAGGAGTGATGTGTAAAACTGTAATTTCTTTTTGCCAAATCACTCATAGAAAATAAATTTCTATCAGTTTTTTAAGGAGTTCAGTATGTTTCTTGTCATGAAAGCTGCTTCTTTGGTGACTATCATGTTCTTGGTCTGAGCAAAGACTCAGACCTTGGTTTCCTGGGAAAGCAGAGACGTGCACAAGCACTTGGTGTCAATCCGTGTGCGTGGAACAGTTCCATTTAGCTATTTCATTATGGAGTTGAAACTGGGAGAGTTCCCACCAATTTTAAAGCAAATAAACAGGGATATCATACCAGTAAAAGTTGTTTCCTTTTCCTCTCTCTCTCTCTTTAATAGAGAATGTAAAGTTTAGAGAAAACTGTTGCTGTGCAGATATCACCAGAAGAAGCAACTGAAGAATTCTTCTATGGAAACAAACTAGATCAATGGAGTTCTTACCTTATCTTTTATCTGCCTCTGATGTTTCTGAATTCAGGAATTTTAAAGAGGAGTTAAATATCCCCTTTCAAAAAAAAAAAAAAAATTGCATCCCTTTGGATGCCTGTGTCTGCTTTTGGTACACCAGCAACAGTTTGATTCATGCTCCCTTAAATTAAAGTTGATCCCAACTCAGAAAAAAAATCTTTTCCTGAATCTTTTCTTATGAAGATAAAAATGCCCAATTTCCCACTTTTCTGAGAACTTTCATATGTAGAATACTGTGTCCAGTTTTGGGCAACTCTGTTTGGGCAACAAGAAAGACAGCAACTAACTAGAGGGAATACAAGCTATGCCATCGAGACGGTGAGGCTGGAGCACTTGCCCCTTAAGGAGAATCTGGGGGAGCTGGGCTTGTTCAGTGTAGGGCAGAGATGGCCTTGGGGAGAATCAGCAGCAGACCCCAGTGCCATGGGGAAGTTCTTGAGAACACATAGCCAGGCTCTTCAAAGCCACACATGCTGTAAAGATGAGACACAAGAAGTATATATTGAAATGGAAGAGGTTCATCTGAATATAGGGAGAAGCTGTTTCACTATAAAGACGAAGAGTGGCACAACCTGAGAAAAGTTATACAGTTTCCATCCTTGGATGATCTCAAGACCCAAGCAGCTTGGTCTGATTACCTTCCATGAGCAAGAAATGGGACTGGAGACTGTCTAAGGTCCTTATCCTACCGAACACCATGGTTTTATGAACTTTGCTTACAGAGCTACTTCAGTTTACCAGATTTGGTAGTTATATAGTTTATTTCATATGATAGAAAATACCAGAAAACATCAGTTACAAGGAATTATTTTACAGTTGCACAGTCAATAAATATGAAGTCTATACTTTCAAAGAGCTCCCACACAATGTAATAAAAAGACATGAAAACTAAGCTAAAAGCTAATTCTGTGTGTCTGCCAAATTCATTAACTAATGAGATTGTTGACTTCTAAAATTGCTTGTGTCAGGTGGTAATGACAAACTGGATAAGACAGTGCTTGAAAAATGTCATTAAATATTTTGCATTCATCTCTATCAGTATCAAATATTAGATTAAGGCAATAAAAATGTTTGTATGAATTTGAAGGAATTAGTTACAAATTGTCTTTGGGAACCCCACTGAATATGTTATATGAACATACACATAATAAGAGGATAAAAATAGCTTGCATTCTGAGGACTTTAAGAAGAAATATACTCCTGCTCCAAGGAACAAATACCAATAATTAGTATAGTGACAACAAATAATAATACTGAGCTCTGGTTCTTCTCATCCTGTCAAAGCAGAAGTAATAATTTTCCCCCATAACACTGCTGATAAAGGAGTTGTGCTGCATATTAGGGATATTTAATTATGCTTATTATTAGAGTGTCTCTGTTATACTATGTAAGGCTTTCCTTCTTGTGTGAGGCTATGGATTTGGTACTATTTTTAAAAAGCATTGCAAAAGACAGAAATATATCTCTTTTGCTAAGATCTCTTTTCTACAACATATCTCTGCAATGACTGAGATATGAATGTGGATTCAGCTTTGAAAACATGAGACAAAATCAAAGTACAGCCTCTTTATTGCTGCTTCTGCTCATGTGTAAGGCATTATCTTTATGGCATTTTAGTAAGTTTATTTTCACTTTTAGGGAGATAGAACAACAATTATAGGCATATATTTTACAAATACTTCTGAAAACTTGAAATGTATATGAATATAATACAAAACCAGAAACATGCATGGTATATGAAGCTAGTTATTCTGAAATGTGACTGTATAAATTATATAATGAAAATTCTACATGAGACTTTAGCTCTCTCAATGGCCTTTTACGATCCATTTCAATTCAACAGTTTTCTGAGTTTTCTATGCTGAAAAAAAATCATGAATAATACAGGCATCTTCCAAAATTACCTCTGGTTTTGGGATTTCCACAGCTGGCTATCAGCCAAATATCTGAATTCCATCTAAGGTAGTGATAGTTATATATCTGGAAAGGCATGGTCAATGAACTGTCTTCAAGATTCAGATGCTTGTCACTTTGAACATTTGCATTCACTCCTCACAAATTACATGTGGCTAACAATGTAAGACTTCCTCCTGCTCATTTCTTAGGAAAGGATGGGCATCTGTGTGATATCTTCCCCAGATTCCATCTTCCTGTATCCATCCCCCATGCAAATGAGTGGCTGCCTTGTAGCTAATCTCAGCGGTGCAATGGGCACAGTCTCACACAGCCAGGTTTGAGCCTGGACTTCCATATTCACTGTGGGGGAAGTACACATATTTTGCTCTTTATGGAAATTTTTGACCTGTTTTTAACAAACAGTGAAACCTTCTTGGATTTTAATGGCTTTGACAGGCTCGACCCATTGCTGCTTTTGTGACGTGCATGGCGCCTCCCCAAATCAGACCAGCAGTGGGGGGCGGCCCTAGCCCAATTAATTGTGCAATAGTTAATCCTTCAGCAGTGGGAAGTGGCACCCTCAGTGGAGTGGTTGTGCAAGCTGTTCACTTCTGTTCATGCTGGGATTTTTGATTCTATTATATCAGTGCAGGAATCTTATCTGCTTCAAAAATCAAGGCATGCTTTGTGGCTTAGTGTGATTGCAAAACCAACCTGATAGCAAGCTGCCACAGAAAGTGAAAGTCTTACTCCCTTGAAATTTCCCCTCACGTCTAGTATATTGGTTTAGCCCCAAACTAAAATGAAATGAAACAAACCAAAAGAGAATCTTTTCCACTGGATCAACAAACTGTTGACTATTTTGACTGTACAATCTGTAGATCTGCTACAGGGAAGGAAGGAGAGAACTGAACCACATCTTTTTTCAATGATTTGTCATCGGTTAGGCTTCATTGTAATGCCAAACTGAGCCAAAGTAACTATCTTAAGATAAAATTTTTTCTTCTTTAGATCACATTGAGATGCATAAAAAAATGGTTTCTTGTAGGGAGACAGATTTATAACAGATCTGAAACCTCCATACATGCAACTAGTTAAAATGGTATTTCTATTTTCGCTATTCTGCTACAGTGGAAGGCAGTGAACCCCTATTAATATGTTACACATTAGGTTCTCATTAGTCTGTAGTAAAAAGTAAACATATATATCACAATTTAATCCACCAAATTATGTACTCAGTATTATTGAAAATTATACTAGTATCAGGACTATAGTCCAATAGAACTTCAGACATTAATCTGAAGACATTTAAAAAAAAATATATTAACATTGTCTCAATTTTGCAGTGCTTTAAACTTTGTAAAGTTACACAGCAGCAAAATATAAGCCTTCGTCACAAAATTAAAATAAAGCAATTTGGAAAAATTGAATTCTTATAGTAAATGGGTTCAATCTCTAAAGCCTTGGCTATTCTAGTTATTTCTATTGCAGAAGCGTAAGTAGGAAAAGGGAGAAACAATGTAGTCATTCAGGCCTTGAAAAATTAATTTTCTCAGAGCACAGCCATGCATATTGGTAACAAGGTAACAGTCATATAGGCCCCAAACCTTTAAAACCTTACTTTTGTAATTAGTGTGATTCTATTAACCCAATTACATATGATTCTCTAGCCTATGTTGCTCTCCCCACCTTGAGAAGAGAGTTGTTACTCATATGAGATGATTCAGCTGCTAGCAAAGCAGTAGCTGAACACTTTGCAATCAGAAGGCAAAACTTTTGATGTATTATTTAAATTAGAGCCCTTCATATGTGAAACAGACTCCAAAAGAAACCTTTTCTGATTAGAACAACTACATATCAAACAGGTTTGATGGCATTTTCCACCCCTAGTATTTTAGTTCTATAATCAAGGTCACATTCTGTGGGTGACTTACATGCTTAATGCAAGCTTAAACAACAGCCATAAGTTAGAAAACAAATAGTTACACATGTAAAGTCTGAGTTATTGGTGCACAGTAAGTAACCTTTGGAATTACTCTTAACATGATTTTTGCAATGATATGGAACAAGTATGATGTATCCAGCATTCCTATAGGAATTTAAATGTAGTTTAAAAAACCCAATCCAAAATAAAAGATTCAATTTCAAATCTGTTTCAAATACACAAGATTAAAATAGATAAAACAAGATCATACACAAGATTTGCATAAACAGTAAATATTTAAAATTTTAGATCCCTTTAGCTCTTCAAAATTAGGTAGGTAACATGCAAGAGCAAGTTATCTCAAAAGCAGAACTCCCAGGAAAAATTTCTTTAAGGAAATTATTTTGCTCTGATTGGATTGGAGAAGCACTGAATATTCAAGTAGTCAAACTTTCTTTAACTAATAATTAAATTCAGGTTATTTTTTTTTCTGTAAAAATCACATGGTGTAGGTGACTTCAAGCTTCCTTGTTCTCAGAAAATTTGTTAAATCTAGACATATAAAAAATTAGGGTAAAATCTAAAATGATTAATTTTGTGATCAAAAGAATCATATCAAAATCATGAAATTATAAAAAGACTGAAAAGCACAGTATGTAGAGGTGGTGAGACCTTCTCCTTTGCACTTTTCTAAGCCTACAGAGCCCAAAAGTAATCACAAAAAAAAAAATCCTAGGAAAAATGTTACATTCAGCACCTTTCTTTTTTAGCAAGGAGAGAGTTAGTGCAGAGAGCTTTAGCTGACTATATGCTGAAAAAACAACCTTGTTAGACTGGGAGAACTATCCCCATGGAACATAACCTGGCAGAAGGCCAGAGGCCATAAGGAAAATTCTGAACAAGTTGCAGCAGAGCAGCAACCCAGAGCTAAAGTATCAATTTTCAAAATAATTGAATCATTACTTAACAAGTGGAGCACTCAATAATACAACATTTTTTTTTCCCCTGAATAAATTATAACAACCATTGGAAGTGAATTCAGCAAACACTTTTCTTCACCCATGGTTTTGAGTGAGTAGAATTTCTGGCAGGTACCCAAACAGGTCACCATGAACAGGATAATGTGGCAATCTGTTATCATTAGCTCTGTTGGAAAGGTTCTGAACACACTAGAGAAAATTAAATGACCTGGAAAACTCAGTCTATGGAAAAGTCTATTGTACTCATCTCTGTTATCTCCACCTCTACGCATCACTGAAACAGTGGAACAGTAAGATTTGCAGTGGTGACAAAGATAAAGGTCATTTTTCCAGTTTTCTTTTATCCAGTAAGAGCCGTTCAAGGATTGTTAAATTCTACACATAGAGAAAATTACTAATTTGTGCCAGGTCCTTCCACTCTCTCAGTATGTTAGTCTATTGATATCTTCGCATTTGGAAGGCACTGAATTGTATTTTTACAAATCACTGCTACTTTTATTCCTGTCCATCACTGCTATAACAGTCAGAATTTCAGATCATCTAAAATAACAATATACAATCTCCCCTGTACAATCCATTTTAGGAATTGTTTTTTCCATCTAAAGTTAAAAGAAATAGAAGTTCTGAACAGGTCTATTAAATCTAATCATTATAAAAAGGTCCATGGTAAAGATAGATACTATAGAGTATGACATAGCCTATTCAAAAATATGCATCAGAGAGATTTCTATTGTTTATGTAAGCTTTGTTGCATTTTTCTCCACCTATCTGAGTGATTAACTTAAAATGAGGAATGAGACTTTGACAGGCACCAGCTGTTCTGATTTAAATTTTGTATGTAAGCCTTATTCCTGGGAAATCCAACTAAAGATAAATCCATAGAAATGAACAAATAGAAATAGGGGAAATAGCAGAATCTTAGGGGAAGGGGAAAAAAAAAGGATATTTTACATTTTGGGAAATGAGAGATAAAAGTATTCCTTGATCTCAAAGACGAGAAAAAAAATTCAAGGGACTCTAGGCACAGAAGCTCAGTGTTTTCCCTAAATTTGCTTTATTTCACACTCCGTACTTACTCAGCCTCTTCACTGAGGGCATGGACTACCAAAGATATTGCTTTGAGGACATATTCTTCTCCATTAAATAAGCAGCTCCTGCTTAGGCTTAATATTATACCAAATCATCTTTCTTGTTTATAGAAGTTGTGCTGGTTTCAGCTGGGGTAGAGTCAATTTTCTTCACCATGGCTAGTATAGGTCTGTGTTTTGGATTTGTGCTGAACACAGGATAGAGAATACAGAGCTGTTTTTATTATTGATCATCAGGGATCACACAGAGCCAAAGGCCTGGGGGTACATGGGAGGCTGGGAGAAGGCACAGTCAGGACAGGTGACCAAAACTGGACAAAGGGATGTTCCATACCATATGGCATCATGCTCAACACATAAAGCTGTGAGGAAGACAAAGGAAGTGGGGAGCTTTTGGAGTGTTTCCCAAGGAAACATTACGCATGATGGGGCCCTGCTCTCCTGGAGATGGCTGAACACCTACCTGCCCATGGGAAGCAGCAAATTAAGTCTGTGTTTTGATTTGCTTTTGTACATAGCTTTTGCTTTCCCCATTAAACTTTTGTCTCAACCCATGAGTTTTCTATCTTTTACCCTTCTGATTCTCTCCCTGATCCTGCTGGTGGGGGAGCGAGAAAGCAGCTGTGTGGGGCTTGGTTGCTGGGTGGGATTAAACCATCAAATACATGTATCGAAATACAGCGCAATTTGTGTTTCACTGGAAATTCATATTATTTTTTACATAGGAATTTCTATAAGTGAGAACCTTGTAATTTTTTAGGAATGAACCACGTGGATTTAAGAAACAGACACAAGATTTAGTTCTGCTCTCTTGCAACAGAGGATGAAGATAACATCATGCACAAAGGCTGCCAGGACAGAAGTTGGTTATGTCACTTGGTATTATAGATTTATGTAGAAAGAATATCTACATAAATGGTCCTCATTATTTGTCAAAGTTAGAATAGCACAAGCCTCCAGTCTAGAGACTAACAGAATTCTGACACAGGATACACAATTATTTAGGCTAAAAATAGTTATTATTTTAAGAAAGAGAAATCTGTGGAAAATTAAATGCTCAAACAAAATTATGGCTTAAACTTATCTTTTGTGTTCTTTGGCAAGAAAGAGAAGGAATGATTTTTCATTTAAAGCTTGAGAAAAAAAACCTCTCTTCTCTCCTCCTGTCACCTCTTGCTCCTCAAAGACATTGAAGACACCCCTTAGATTCCAGAATGTCTGCTTGGCATGCACTCAAAGCCAAAATCTTTTATATAAGAAATATCCCTCAATAAATCTGCTACCTTTATAAGGCTTATAATGAAAAAAAAAAAGATAAAATTCACCTGCCAATCTTTCCTACAGTTTTAGTGGATGCAATACATTTTCAAGAGCAAGAAAATGAGTTAAACTGTTTTATATTTAAAATGACACTGTGAATCTACTCGTATCAAGTTCATCGGTTTTAATTCAGTTATGTCTGTTTGGAGGTCACTGTCTGTCTCATTCATTACAACGGCTTTCTGGTTTTCTGATATGATTCTCAATTAGTTGGGTAGGCAGGTACAACACCTGACATCCAACAATGCTTCCAAACATGCACTGCCACACATTACACTTTAGCAAGCTCTTTATGTTAACCCATTAATAAACCATAGTTTGAGGTTGAGAATAAAGACTCAAGTCAAAAATTAATTAGAGCTGTTCTGAACTACATGACCATAAGTCATTCAGCTATGAAATGATAGATCACACCAGTTAACAGATAACCACAGACGTTCACTCCATCTTATTTTCATCTGTGGCTATAGTCATGATAAATTTAAAGTGAATAACCATCATTCATCTGTATAATGAATATCAGATTCAAATTACTCATACCTAGAGCTGCTGTATCACAGTGGTTTCTATTTCAACAGGGTCTTAATGAGCACACCACTTTTCTTGTTCAACTGCTTCATTAATACAGATTTGTATTTATTCAAATACTCTAGCAAAGTACGTGATGAGTTTACACAAACCACTTAATATAAGTCGGGAACAAATTTTGACTTCTAAAAGGGGACATTATCCTTGACTTTCACGAAGTTTACCTTGTGATTGTGGTTTCAGATTCCTGCAATAAACCCACCACATTCAAGGACTAGAGCAGGCCACACTGAAATACCTGAGAGGTTAGAAGTGCAGTATAGACTTTGTGTCTTGTCTGCAAAGATCTCCAGAGCCAACTATGTGTTACAAAACATAGAATAAAAAATATTTTTAAACAGCTTTTCACTGCATTCAGGTTAAGAATATACTGCAGTGACTATTTTAAAACATTTACAAGGAGTGGTAGACACTTTCAAGACAAAACCTTCCACAAACCCATGATGAGAAACACAACAATATTATCCATAAAACTAGATTTGCTTTTTTAATCTGTGTTCCACTTGTATGCTTATTCAGTTTAAATTGCTGTTGAGACCATCTGTGTTTGATTTGAACCTTATAAACTAATAAAGGCAAACAATAAAGTTCATAAACATATCCCAAAAGCAATTTAGTTTAAACATCCACTACCTCAGCTCTCCAAACTGGCTGTACAGAAGTTGTCCTTCAAAACAGAAATTATCTCCACAGAATAGGTCTTGTATGAGTGAAAACTGATGATGCTCAGGAACTGAGGTGAATCAAAATGCTTTAGGACTCCTCTTCAGTAATCTGTGGAGGAAAAAAAAGTTGCATGTATATGTAGAGCTGTATTTGAAATGTTAGATCTCTCAAACCTTCTTCTATGTCGACATATGTTCATTTGGCTCTTTACGTTTCATTCCTTGAACTTTGCATGACATGGCAGTATTGGTTGGCTTTATGAATTTAATATGAGATTCTTGTCTTGCTCTAGAATGGATACAGGATTCAAAAGTGCTTTGTTTTATGCTGTACATAAGAGCATAAAAAAAATGCTATTTCTTACAACAAAGTAAGAGAAATTAAGAGTTCTTTTGTATCTGCTACGCTTTAAAGAAAAGATAGTACTGAGAAAAATGGAAAAGTTACAGGTTTACATTATTAGCCTTTTTATGTTTATGTATACTCATCTATAATGGGAGAAATAAAAACAAATTTCTGTTGTTGAATTTAAACTACCTCATCAGCGTTTTTCTAAAGATGCTTTCTCATAGTATTGTTTTTTTAGAGTGACCTTTTCCAGATAACATGCAATTACAACTTTGTTGATTATTTCATTTTCAAAGTACTTATTTCCTTATTATGCTGGAGTCATATGTCACCATTTAGCTTATTATCCTAAAAAAATACAGCTTAAAACTTCCTTAAAATAATATTTGTTTCAACCACTCAATCAACAAATTAATAATGGAGAAATCACAACACTTAAAAAACTTGAACAATTTTTAGCATCCTCAATTCGAAAAGCAAAGAAAAGCCCTGATATTACCCCCATTAAAAAAAAAAAATCCCACCCCCCAAAAATAAAAACAAAAAACCCCAACTAACCAACCAACCAACCAAACAAAAAACCCACAAAAAACCAACACCAAAAACAAACAAAACCACAAAAAACCCCCAACAAAAAAAAACCCAACAAAACCCCCCAAAACAAACAAACAAAACCACAACAACAACAAAAAACCCAAACCCAAAAAACTGCTGTTGGGATGTTTCAAGAGAAATCATTTTGGATTAATTTTCTCATGAAGGCTGAAAACCAGTCTTTATCCATCAGAAGTCTTTATTAACTAAGCAGTTAACACAGTTATATCATCTTAAAGCTTCTCCTTTTTTCATTTTCTTGTACCCAACCTGAGTTAGGTTCTCAAACACTTCTTCCCTTGACTTTCTCAATCTTTCATTCTAACTAAAGGAATGAGGAGAATGTCTTCCTGTCCCAAATTACTTTCTACTTCAACTATTTTCTTGGGAAACAGCCAGAAGCTAGAAAGTACAACTATTAAATAATTTTGCACTTAGTCAAACAGAAACAAACAAATAAATAAAAGTCAATTAAGTGTCCTAGTCAAACCTGTCTATGTCATGGACAGGAACCGTATTAGAGGTCTAAAAAGTTCTTCTACCCAAAGCACTGTGGTAGAACTAACTACCAGATTCACAGATAATGCACATGAGAATTATGAACAATCTTCTCTCACTGTTTTAGCCTTAGAGCTCGAACTAAATATTTTACCTAGATCTTGCCTTTGGAAAGGCAATGTATTCAGGGGCTGGAGAGCGGCTTTGACTTACATTGCACATTAGAAAAAAAAAAAAAAATCAGCAAAAAGGAGAACTGCTGCTGCTGTTCTCATCAGCCTTTTGTAGCTCAGACTAATGGATAAGAATCTACCTAAGTGATATTACAGCTCTATCCCATACTGCTTGAATGATTCAAAGCTGCGTCTGCAGTCCAGCAACCATTTAGATCTGTGAAGCAAAAGGAAGGCAATCTGCTCATCCTTCTTTTAGAGTTAGCTCACCTTGCAGAAAAAAGTGATATTTTATAAAGATTATGAAGAGAAAGATTACAGAAAAGCAGTTATGAAGCCACAATATGGGAAGGGAGAGAATTAAGTCTGACTTTCTAATCCCTTACAGTATTTGTATGGTTTTTAATTACTAATGATAATAATGATCAGTGTGAGCAAATATCCATGTGAGTAAGCCTGCAAATACACTCTTCTCTGGTCCATTTGTTACCCAAATCAACAAGTCATAAAAGTTCATGACCTAATAAACCTTCAAAATTGCATTTCATTGTACAACTTCAACACTTTTAGTAAATAATATCATCCTTCTCTCCTGTCTTTTAAGCACCAGTTTGTTAGCAACCGTTTAGAGACACATATTGAAATGGGTAAACCATTACTCATCTTTGGAAGTAACAGATTCAGTTCCCATCTCTGACAGACCACTCTTCATTTCTTTTAACTAAATATGAGCTTCTCCAGTCAGTACCTGGATATTGCAGACCTCAAGCATTCACCTGAAAGTTAGAAAAGGCGCTAAATACTTGTCTGAGTAGAATGGATTCTGTAGCACAGTAAGATATTGCCACTGCTATCAGCATGCCATGATCTCTGTACTAGCTTTGCAAGGCCATTGGACAGCCAGGTTTCCTTCGTCTGAACTTAGTTAAAGGTTTACTAGTCTGACCCTGGGTAAACTTTGTTGTAGCTGCTAGGGCTGTAACAGAAGGTTTTGAAAAGACCAAGAAACTAGGTCCATTTCATTTTGCTTTTGCTTATCTTTCTACAGTAGAATTTTCATGATGTAGTAATAATGAGTAGTTTTTCTGTATATAATATTTATGACTCCAACAAACAACATAGCATAGAGGAACTGACCTTGAATGGTGAGACACAGGATGCAGTGTAAAGAGGTGCAGACACACAATGAAAAGAAATAGGACACAGGCTGATGATGGAGACCCAATGGCTACAAACAACCCGCTAAAGGAGGTAAGGAAGTAAAGACCTGGCAAAATCGGTTTTACAGGCATCAAAGAGAAAAAAGAATATGTATCTCACATACGTAAAGTACGCCATAATTAGTAATTCCAGAAGAAGCATGCACTTGAAAAACAGTGAACAAATAGCAAGTCGTGAGCAAGTTGACATAGAAAAATGTCCCTCTGTGAGTCTTAGATGAAAAGGAATAAAATATCCACATGAGTACCCATGAAGGACTAAGGATGCATTAACTAGCTGAACTCTCTCCCCGAGACGAAGACAACCTTTAGATCCAGGAGCTGGAAAATCAAACTTAATAGGATAAAAGTACTAAATATCAGGAATGTGTGTATGGAAATGTCAACTTCTTCAATGATGGTATAATTTTTTTTTATTTTCTATTTCTTTTTTTTTCTATAATAAGAAGAACTGATCTGATAAATCTTCAAGTAGACAGAATTTAAATTATACTAACAATAAACTATTGAATTTACATACAAGATGATTTTCTTTTTTGGCAATAAAAATATCTTGAGCATAAAAATTCCACTTTTTCACAGCACCTTTTGAAACTAATTCCTAGATATTATTAAGATGATCAATCATTTGCCTGAGAAGTTTTCAGCCACATCTGAAAAACAAAGATGTTCCGCTAAGTATCATGTCATCTTGTGGTTTTTTATTTATATAAATAAATAAATATATATATATATAGATATAACTGCAGTTTATATTTTTAGTGGAAATTAGAAACAAAGATACAACTTGTCTTTTGAAATATTGCCAAATCCTTTTCCTTAGGTATAGTTTGAAATTAACTTTTCTGTTTCTTTGAGTTTCTTTCTCTTGCATAAATTACAGAGGTATATATGCATGATCTGGATGTGTATAATATAAGCTATTACTGTGTTCATCCATATACAATGCCAATATATTAATTTTTATTAAAGTTTTAGACTGATTTAACATGAAGTAACAGGAATAATTCATCTGAATTTTCACTACTAATGGTCACAGATTTAATTTAAAAATAATTTTTAAAATAAAAATAAATCTGTATAATTTACAGCTTTGAACTGAATGTTAAAAAATAATTTTGAAAAAAGTTTGCACTTTAACATGGAATTATGGTGCATTAAAAGGAAAATAATCACAATTTATTCAAACATTTTATTAAATACAAACATCTGCAGATCACCGAATTCCACAGAAGGTGGACTGAACATTAGGTTTCAGTAACTGGAAGAAACAATAAATCACAGCTTTTACTTTTACAGCCCATTACACCCAAAGGTCTATAACCTTTCTGTGGCTATTTGCAAGCCTCAGAGTACTCCAGCTGCAGAGTCTTATGCTTTCCAACTTTCTGTGACTAATGGATGCAATACTATAGAGTGAAGAGGAAATTAGAGTGGAGAGAGGTGTAAAATCAGTACCCACAGAAAGACGATGCAGGAGGGATGTGAAGAATAGCTCACTGTAGGGCTATGCCATCTTCCAGTGAACCTCAGACAAGACAGATTACGTTCTCATTAATGACCATTTAAGAATCAGTGGATTTTTATATGTTAGAAAGGGGAAGCAGTTATAAAGCTATTAAATATTGTGGAAGGGCAAGGTAGGAGATCCAAATAGAGAGGTAATAGGTTTGGGGAGACATTTGATTGAGACCTGCTGTAGTTAGCTAGAAATAGCTTGAGAGTTATTTAGATCTTTCTCCTGCTATTGACCTCCCACAGGAAAGTTATGCCCTGTTAAAATTTCATTCTGTGATGAAGGCAAATCCTTTTTTCATTAAAATATCCTAGCAATTGACTTCCCTTCTGCATTTATTAAACAAATCTACTGTTTCTGATGTACCATGGTTCAGAAAAAGAGTTACCTTTTGCTCACCTGTCTATTCAGTAATTCCACTTTTTTTCTGAAGTAGCCAAGTCAGATCTTCCTCCCACATAGTTTAGCCTCTGTCCTGCTATGTCAAATGGGCTCACAGTCCCTAGGTACTTTAAAAACATGTCATGGCAACATCAGCTGTGTGGAAGAAAGAAGCTTCTCTAAGAAATGCAATACCTCCTACACTGAACTAGAGGAAATTCCAGGGATCCTTAGACAGATGAAGTGGGTCTCGCTACTTGTGTCTGCACTACAGGCAAGAGGTTCTTGCTGTGCAACCAGGCTACCTGGTGACTACAAGGCAGACAGCACCATCCTCAGTAGAGTTTCTGTTAAGATCAAAGACAACTGTGCTCGTAAATGTCCTCTGGGAGGCCTTGTACTGTACGTTACACTGAAGAATATACTTGCTACAAAAAAACCCCAAGTATTCCCACTGTGTATGGGTGTTTTAAGCCTGCTTTTGAATTCTCAGTGAAATGTTTTTCATTCAGAATCTTTTCTTCCACTTTTCTGCTTCAGTTTATTTGTGGTACTGTACATTCTTCACATGTGAAGGTCACACAGAGCAAACATATAACAGGACATCTTCATGGCAAGAAATTCCTCCTCAGACTCCTTATCAAGTGTACTGGTCATTACTGGTCATATTTCAGCCCAAGCCTTTTTAAAGACAAGATAATTTGAAACAGAGCTTAAACACTTACAATTACACCATGAGTTAGCAATTTTTCCGATATTACATTATCTTTTAATTTCTGCTTTGGATTTATCAAAATTTATAGGAATAAAACATACGACACATACCTTACTGGAACACGGGCAAGGATTTCTACTGGTTTATTTGACAGTGTGAAAGCATTTCTGTGATGGGCAATAGTTTGATCAGCTCACGGGAAGCTGAATCTAATTCTGAACTGAAATTAAGAAGGAAACCATTCCACTTAGAAACTAAAAGTCAAGTCCTTCAGTGAGAAGTGAGTGGCAAGTGATGATCCTCTTCCCTGTCTTTCATAGACTTGACCAGTAGGAAAATTTTTATAAAACCTCCAAATCTAGGAATTTGTTTCAAATATATGCATATAGTCTGGAGGTCAATAATTTCAAGCAAATAATTTCATAATATTTTTTTTTATTCTGGTAGACAGAAGTGGAGAGTCTTTAAATTTGTAACAACAGGTCCATATTTAAAGGATGTCTTCATGTTCACAATTATTTTTGTACTGCCTACTGACATATACCTTCCATCTACAAGCTTCATAAACAGGAAGACATGGTATCAGAACAGTCCTTCTTCCCCCCATCTGCATTATAATAACAATAATAATGGTGTCTATAAAATCTGTAACACCTAGCACTGGTGTTGTCTGCAGTGTATCATGATTTTTTTCACAATAGAAGTAAATGTTCATTTTCCAGAAGGAAAACTGTGGAGACATGAAATGGCAAGGGAAAAGTCACCAGCAGCCAATGCCAATGAAGATGAAGGTTTTAGTGAGCATTTCCAGTAAATGACTGAGTTCAATAATGGAAGAACTCAATTTCTTATATACGGATTTTTAAAGAACAAAATTCTATGGCAGGAGACAATTCTTAGCCTTATATATGAAACTTTGAGGACACACATTCAGCTCCAAGATAAGATAATTTGCAAATGTTTGCAAGTAGTATAACATTCATATCTTGTTTCCTGTTTCTCTAGCATAAGGTGAGATGCCTCTAGAAGATGAACAATACAGTGCTGCATGCCTTAGTTTGGCATTTTACTCTAAGTCATAGCTAACACTGATTTTTTAGTATTTTTGATATTCTTTGATAATTTAGAGAAATTCTGAGGAAAAAAACCTCCATCTCCTCACGTGTTACAGAATCCTACAAACCAACTGTGACAATCTCTGTGCACACACAGGCTGGGTAACCCTCAATTACCCAGTCCTGGCGCTTTGTTATTGAGTTTAATATCACCTTTTTTTCATGCATACTGTGTTGTCGTAGCGCAGTCTCCTCCAAGTGCCCTGTCATGCAACTAGACTTGTTCCGGCACAGTAAAGAATAGGTATTTTGACAGGGGAAGAAAACTGTGAGTGAGTTCATTGCCCAAACCTGTTGTCAAATTCCACTCCAACTGGATCTTCATGTTCACAGATTGCGTTGTGTTGCTGCAACTTTCTACCAGACATGATTCTGCTGGTACTGCTGCTGCGTCACTGTTAGCCAAATAATACCCTTTGGAAACGAGCCCAGTGTCATTGCTGGTTGCCAGTGCAAGTAATCATCTCATGATAAACTCCTCTGAGCTCAACTTCTGTTACATCTGTTTGCTCGGATCCCTTTTAATTGTGGCAAAATGCTTGTTTTCTAGTCTAATTAATGCGATGCTTTCTTTCACCTTTGTAACCACAGATGATTTTTCAAGGATATATGTCACTTTCTAGGAGGAAAGAAATTATACTAAGGGATTTTTTTCTTTACTCATAATACACCAAATAATGTGGATCAGTGTGCAGTGAAGACTGACTTGAATCTTGTTTTTCAGAAGACCTGGCGAATACCCACAGTCTAGAAGTGTGAGTCTAAGTTTCAGCTGGGTTATTTCCCTTTGGTCTTTTTTGTAATGCTTCCAATATGTGCAACTTAATAATACTAACGTGACTGAGTAAATGTCTCATTATATAACAAAAGCGATCCTTAAAAGTTTTATAAACATTTCCAATCAACAGCCTTGATTTCCTAATTGCAGATTGGGAAATCAAGGAACAATATTTTTCAAGGCAGCATTTAGAAAAAAATAAAAGCTTGAAATCACCTTGGGTTTTAAGATGTTGACTTTGAAATGCTTTAATACTAACCTAATTGTTGAATATGTCAAGCACCTGCAGTTCTCACTGCTCTTAACTGCTGTTCTCTGTATTGAGCACTTCTCAGAGCAAAACTCTGTGACAGGTAACAAAAGGAAGACACCCAAACTTTGTGCAGATGCTTGAAAATTTGGACCTCCTAAGTGATTTGTACCAAGTCAAACAATGACTCACTATCTAAAGAGTAAAAGAAATTAAGTCTCCTGCCTGTCACTGTACTTTGAAAACATGCTGCTTCTCAGATAGCAGAGTTCCTTCAATTAGAGAAGAGTGGTCTCTTAAAGCTTCGAGGAAAACAGCATTACTTAATAAGTCACTACAGGAGAACAGGTCATGCAGAAGTAAAGATCAGAGAATACACAGTGGCTGTAACTAAAAAACAGTAAGGACAAAAGATAACTGAATTATTCTCTCATCCAGACAAAGCTACTGAGATGTAGCCTCATGATAACTGCAAAGTGAGGAGGGCTCAGTGGATAGTGGTCTCAGTGCCTTGCTGTTGTTCAGAACATTTTCTACCCAAGTCATGGTGAAAGTAAGTTACACTGGGAAATGACACATAGCTACCACAATTCTGTGCAAATAAAATATCGGTGGAGTAAACAAGATAAAAATCAGAGATATATTTTAGGGCTAGTCACACAAGAATTTAATGAAGATAGCAGAGTACATTTCTGTTTACAAAGGGGATGGTCAGGGGGCAGATATGTACTTTGATTGCTTTAAACATAGGAAAATTCCTTTCTAAAAATATCAATTTAGTTAAAACCGTGTTGAAATTGTGATAGACAAACTGTGCTGGTTTGGAACAGATCCCAGATTTAGAACTATTAAGGGGTGAATACTGAAAGCATTATCTTGTATTAGCAATGCTACTGCAACATACACAAGTGTCTGCACAGTGACATTCCTTTTATTGTTTAATATGAGCCCAAATGACTGGGCTAAGGACTGAAGTCATCTCCATCACCCTGAGATTATTAGGTGCCCACTGCTGTCCTCTTTCTCCCTTTCCCACATTGCCCTGTGCCTCAAATCCCAGTTAGTTTGCAGCTAGTACAACTGTCTGTCCCAGAGAACCCATTAGATCTTTGTTTCTTCTCATTCCTGGGGTTCTGAACACCTTTCTTTCTGTCCTCCATCCCTTTCTCCATCTTTCCTTCCCTTGCTTCTCTCCATTAACCTTAGAAGTTCACCTCTGACAGAGGCTAAAGTAGAATGGGCGGGGGGAACACTGCTACGTCTGGAAAGAATTCTTTATAGATTCAGATGAAAGTGCATGGCTTAGCCAATCACATGCCAACATCCCTGTGTGTTTCTCATGCTTTACTCTTTTTCTATTTTAATCTCTCAGTGGTTTCCAAATCAATAATATTCTTCCTATTGTTATTGGAACACTCTTGCATATTCAGTGTTGCTTTGATATGTTATTGAAAAAATCAACATCTCACCGGTGCATGGAGAATTATTATCAAGTAGGATCTCTCCAGCTTATCTTGTGACACAAGTCATAACAATATTTATAGTATCCATCTTCTAACAACATGCAGCCTGCTCAGGGAACTACAGACTGGTGAGTCTCACCTATCTGGGAAGGATATGGAATGGCTAATGATGGATACTATTTCCAGGCACATGAAAGACAAGAAACTCAGCAGGAATAGTCAGCATAGCTTTCCCAAAGGGATGTCATACTTGACCAGCTTGATAAACTTCTATGATGAAATTACTAACCCTGTAGAAGGGAGGAGAACAGTGGGTATTTTCTACCTGGACTTCAGTAAGAACTTTCATACGGTGTGTCATAAGACGGAACCAGGTTCTTTTCCCTCTTAACATGAGAAAAACCTTTTTTACTGTAAGGTTGTCTAAGCAGTGGAACAGATTGCCCAGAGAGGTTGTGGAGTCTTCCACCTTGCAGAAATTCAGAAGTCATCGGTACATGGTCCTGGGCAATCAAGTCTAGGTGGCCCAGAGATCCTCTCCAACTCAAGCGTTCTGTGATTACTTAATTATGTGATTATTTATTTAGAAGTAGACTATGCTACATTATTTCTTCAAACATTCACAAAATTAAAACTGACAGCAAAATATTTCTTTCACTTTTGAACCAATTCCTGTGTTAGCAGTTATAAAAAAAAAAAGGTGAGATTAAAATGCCAAGTCTAAATTGAGTAACCCATACCATCTATACACTTAATCAGTGTATTATTTACCCCAATATGCAGCTAAGCTCCACACAGCTCCTTACTCATGCCCCTCCCAGTGGGATGGGGTAGAGAATTTGAAGGGTAGAAGTGAGGGAACTAATGGGTTGAGGTAAAGGCAGTTTAATAGGTAAAGCAAAAGCTGTGCACACAGGCTAAACAAAACAAGGAATTCATTCACCACTTCTCCTGGGCAGGCAGGTGTTCAGCTATCTCCAGGAAGCAGGGCTCCACCATGCTTAATGGTGACTTGGGAAGACAAACACCATCATTCTGAATGTCCTCCCCTTCCTCCTTCTTCCCTCAGCTTTATATGCCTAGCATGATGCCGTATGGTTTGGAATATCCCTGTGATGAACTGGGGTCAGCTATCCCAGCTGTGTCCCCTCCTGAGTCTTTGTGCCTCCTCACTGGCAAGACAGTACAAGAAGCAGAAAAATCTTTGTGTTAGCATTGCCCAACAATAAGTAAAACATCCCTGTTATCAACACTGTTTTCACCACAGATAAAAAGTACAGCCCAATACTGGCTTCAGTGAAGAAAATGAACCCAAAAGCAGTACCATCAGCCCAGTATAGTTTTTTTTTTCAGGTTTCCCTGTGATTAACAAACGCAAAGTAGGGAGCAATTTACATTAGGAACTTATTCAGCAGAGTATGACAAGATCAGTATATCAGAGTCGAATGAGTTCCCTATGTAATTAGCTACATAAGTAGCTACATATGGCCCATGGAGTTTACTATGGGGTAGGTTCATCTGTACTGAACATTCACAGAATCATAGAATGGTTTGGGTTGGAAGTGACCTTAAAGATCATCTAGTTCTGGCCCCCTTGCCATGAGCAGGGATGCCAGTCACTAGATCAAGTTGCTCAGAGCTCCATCCAGCCTGGCCTTGAACACTTCCAGGGATGAGGCACCTACCAGCTCTCTGGGCAACCTGTTCCATTGTTTCACCACCTTCTGAGTAAAGAACTTCTTCCTCACAGCTAATCTAAACCTGCTCTCTTTCAGTATAAAACTAGTTGCAGGACATGGAGAGTCTTTGCTGCACTCCTGGAGAGGAATTTCCCAGTTTATGTCCTTGGAATCTGCTTTGTACATATCAAAACCACACTGTAAATCAAATATAGACACCGAGAAGAAGGAAGGTACAAGGAAGGAAGGTACATGAAAACTGCATTAGTCCTTTAAATCAAAATGTTGATGTGCTCCCTTGCTTCCTTCCTCTTCTCTTTGTTTTTCATTTCCCCTCCAACTTTTCTCTTCCCCTCTCCTCTCCTTAACAGGGGGCCTCTCATGATTGATTGACATTTCCCAAGGAAGAGAATTATCTCCTGAGTAACTGAGCTGCTAACATGGAACACTATATCGTGTTTAACAATTATCATCAATATTTATAACACTTTCATGTGCAACAAATTGAGTCATTAGCAGACAGGAATGAAAAGTCTATATATTTGTTGAAAGAACTGAAGCAGCAGCAGCAGGTCCTCTACTCAAAATTTGAGTTGAATCCCTCTTGAAAGGACTTGCATTTTTAACCAGTTTTACTTTTTGAATGACAGACTCACTCACTTTTTAAAATGTCATCCTGTTAGTCTAGATACAGAAACACAAAATTATCAGAATTTTTATTTTACCTTTGATAAGGAAGGAGAATGGAGAAATAAGTCGGATTTTGCTTTGAATGTGTTTGAGGGTGGAAGTACTTTTCATGTACTTGATTATTGTTGCTGGCCAATTTTCTACTAAAATTTGGCATGAGAACATTGAAGAAAATACTGCAGAAAGAAATTTTATGAAAATACTCTTAAATATGTAATAATATAAAAATTTATGTAAGTAATATAAATATTTGCAGCATATTAATTTTGACATGTGAAACTGGAATGCAAGTGTCCTTAGACAAAGTTGTTGGAAGTCACCTTAGCAAATTACTGTTCCATATATGCATACATGTCCTTAATTTTCAAAAGATATTGATCCCTCATTGTTGCATAGAATGACCACACATTTCTTTTTCTCGTATATATAAGTGAAGGAATTTGTTACGAAAAATTAAAATAATTTGAATTTATGTTGACAACAGATAATATCGTTTACAAACTGAGCAGATATAGAAGTATTTTAGGTGTGTGCTCATGCAGGTACAAAACTAAAAAAAAACCCTCATAATTATTTCTTAACTGAAAATTACTAATAATAAAACAAAGGAAAAATTTATAATAAAACAAAGGAAAAATTTATAATAAAGGGTTTTCTGTAAAAGTCTTTCTACAAGCTTCAGAATAACCATTAATCACCAGAAAAAATGAACCTGATTTTGTGAACACTTTTCATCTGAACAAACGTATCCATGGCTCTTTGTATTAATGAGTATTATTCTAAAATCACTATTGTTTGAATAAATATGTAGTTTATTATCACAAACAAAACCCCCACAGTATTATATGAATTCTCAGTATTGTAACAACCAGTACATAAACCATAGGTCATAACTCAGGTTACAAGGTACCCAACAACAGCTGGGGGCTGACTCAGTGAATGATCCTGTGTTCACAAAGGGGTGACCTCTTTCTTGTCTTAAGAAAACATTTTGGCTATGGATTTGATCAAAGAACAATAATTTAACATGCACATATGAAGGTAAATGGAAGCAGTTAAGAATTTCAAATATATTATAAACTGGGAATTGATTTTGGTACTCCTTTCAAAGCAATCTAAGTTTTGTACTGCTCTCTTTTATTAACCTTGCCTGAATTAAGATATTTTACTTAGACAGGAGCTGAAGCAGCGTTAGGACTGTCTTTGGGTGGAATATAACCCAAATGGATGAAAACATGACTTGCTCAAAATTACCTCCATAAATCTGTATTAAGATTACTGTGACCTTTGTAATGTTTGAAGAATTGTTTTTTTTTCTCTACTTACTGTGGAGTTAGTATTATATATATCTGTGTAAATAGAACTAACTAATTTAGGTATGATTCATTTTCAGCCTTGGATTTGTAATTGTGGATCGAACTGAGAAACTGTAAGATTTGAAGCATGGATCTTGTTTTGACCAAGCCAGTTCTAATTTGAAAGCAGGCTTGTTGTGTCTTGTCACATATATTGATCATCTTTCACCCTGTCAATTGCCATATGAAATTCTCTGAATTCATACCAATTCTTCTTCCTTAGATTCATTGTGGGGAGAGGTGTTAAATACATAAAGTAGTATAAAACTATTTCTTGTTTTAAAGAAATATTTATTACATATTCAATATTATGCTTTTTTCCTCTTTCAGAATGTCTTCTGATTATTTGACTTTTAGCTAATAGTTTTCATAATTATTGACAGAATACTAAGAGTGTGAGGTGCAATTTTACATGTCTATACGTTTTGAATAACATTTTTATATTTAGACAGTAATTGTAACATTGCATTCAATTTGTATTTCTTATACATTGTTGACTTTGAAAGTCAAAAGTAAAGAAGAAGAACCTAAAACCTTTTAAATTTTGACCCCTCAGTCACAACCAATCATGGTAAACAACTAGTTTCTCTTTTCTGTCATTAACTAAATAGAAGGATGGTTTGCAATATGTCCTACATATTTTTTCAGTGCAGTCTCAAAACACTTCAGAAAAAAAAGGTTAAGTCTTCAAAAAAACCAATTTTCCAGTTATCCAAAAGAAACAGACTTGATGGTTTTTATGAGAGATTTTAAAAATTAATGTACACTTGAAGATGGTGACAGCATTATATGCTGACAGGTCTGTCATCACTGAAGAAACCAATAGTAAGATCCTTTTTAGTTTTTAAATGGAAACGCTCTTTGAGCAGTCTCAATTTCTATATGCTGACAGCTCAATGTATATTCTGGCTCACAAATGTTGAGGTTTAATTCCATGAAAACATAAAATTTAAATAAAAAATCACTTCTGATTTTCAAGAAATTATAGAAATTTTAACTAAGTTCACTTTTCAGTTAGGTGGAATCTTAATAACTCATAATACTTTTTTCTTCTATTTTCTTGAAACTTTGCAAAACTTTGCCTATGGCAGTAAATGTGCTAGTTTGCAGGTCAAAGGAATTTGCAAAGACAAAGAAAATGCTAGTAGAAGCAGAAAGTAACAGTGTTTAAAACTGGGAACTGGGAAAACCTAAATATAGTCCCAGTGCATTTCTGTAGTAATGCTTACCCTTAGAGCAAACTAGGTGTATTTCTTACATGCTTTTATATAGTCATCTGTCTATTCATATACCTATACTCTCTCCCTCTTTCTCTTTATCTCTCAAATACTTATTGCACAATAAAATGAACATAATGTAAAAGTTTTTGAGGAGTCATCTAATGAACTGACTCCTAAGGAACTTTAATTCCTTTTAATATTTTCAGAAATAACCTAGAATTTCACTGTAATATGTCTTTTCAGACAAAAATGCTGCTGAGGGAAAGCTTGAAGATATTCTTGTAAACTGAATAATATTTTAAAACAATGTAATGAAAATAACACTCAGAAATATTCTAAACAGAAACATTCTACTAAATTATGAAACAAAGATATTTCAGTGTAATTCCTACTAAAGCTAAGCCAAGTAAAGCTGAAATTTGAAATGCAAATTAAGAGTTTTGGAAAGCAAAGCCTTTGGGGCAAGAATTACATCTTAAATTTCCTGTTCTGTCAAGGAGGCCCTGTGTGACCTCAGGCAAATTAAGACAGGGCTGACATCTATGAACCTGTCCTCTCCAGCTAGGCTATTGAATCAGAAAGCACAATACTCGCATGTGATGTTGGTATGTTGCGTCTTCAGACTTCAAGACTCATTGTACTAATACCTGGTGTTTTCTATTAATTCCTAAATTGGAACTGTACAGCTTTGAGAAGCTGGTTAGTCCTTATTTGAACAGGAGATTGGAGTAGATGATCTCTTTTTAATCCTAATTTTTTACATGACTCTTTGCTAAACATCCTTGTGGCTCTTTTCCCTACTTGTATTTTCTCCCTAAATTTGAGCAACAAGCTTGCTGAGCCAACAGCTGACTTTTACTGGGTTTCCAGTTACAGGTATTCATATTGGCATGTTTAGGAAACAAATCTGTAGTGTTTTAAAATATGTAAGAAAAAAATCTTCTTGAGTTTTAGGTAACTCATTCTTTTTCTGACTCAGATATGCATGCTTTGGTCAACAGCTCTGAGCACCATTTGCATGTTTTAACTCATGTTACTTTACAAAGAAGTGAATAGAGGAACAGCAACAACTACTAGTCCTTGAATAATAAAGCAGAGGGTGAAATGGATGTATTTGTTCAAAAATGTATTCTGACGGTGAGTCCCAAAAATTAATTGCAAATAAGGTCAGGGAACTAAATGAAAAAAAACCCCAAACAATAAAATACTTACTTAAATTTTTAGATTAAGGCAAAAAGAAGGACATCAGCTTCCATATACAGTGGAATGTTAGTAACTATCTGATTCAAATTTGAATGTAGTCTATAAAAAGAGTAATTATATTTAGTGTACATATCTCCAGTATTTCTGCACACTTCATGTTATTCTTAATGTATGTGGAAAGATTCCTTTTGCTTGCTATGAAAAATATGACAGTGTGACATTTTCTTTAATTACAAATTCTGGTATGTTTAATAGTACAAATTTGGCCTCCAGCTTGACAGTTCTGTCTCTTAGAATCAATGGTTAGACTTGAGGGCACCAGCTTGGTCATCAAGATCAATATTAGAAAAAATATATCTTGTCAGGACTTCTTGGCCCCTTATTGATTCAAATAGGGTACTGCAGAGAATTTAATAATGACATTACAGCTGTTGGCCAACAAACAGAAGCTTCTTTCATTGATTTCAGAAGGGGTAGATGAATAACACAGAAACACCATTACCCTAGACACTGTAGGAAGCCTTGTTACAGAGCTACCAAAGCGGGCATCTGGGAAGTGGGGTGGTTGCATGACAGAACCTTCAGGTAGACTAAATTGAATTCATGTTTGAAAGAATGCAAATTGCTGAACCTGCTTCAAGAGAAGGATTTTTACATTCCTTTAAAAAAGTACGCCTCATTTTGTCAACCTGGGCAAAACCCCAGAGTCTGTGTGAAGGTAGTCTTGCTGTGAAAGTGGTTCTCTCCCACATATCAATCCCAAGGCAATGTAATTTTAAAAAGGAAGACACTTTTAAGACAACACCCATTTTTCTCAGTAACCTTGTAATGCCTCCTCCTCAAATTGAAAATGTCAGATATCATCCCAAAACTGTAGTTTTAAACAAATAAACCCCTGTCCTTTACTCTTACTCACTGGGAAATTTAAAATATCATTTTTGAACCTTTTGTAAATAACAAAAGATTTTACAAAACCTAGAAATGTCTGTGAGCTCTTCTTGTACCTTTAGTGCTTCGAAAAGAGCTTGGAAAAAAAATTTCAGTGGGTCAGAGAGAACGTCAAAAAAACCAGAAATGTCTCTTAGGATCTATTTTTATTTGGAATTATTCTTTAGGTTTTATTATAATAGTTTAGGAGGAATTAGTTACCATAGAGGTGAGTAGTGTTTCTCCAACTTCATTTCCCTTACTCTATGACAAATTGAACTTTTTAAAGGCTTGGAAATGTGGGCTTAAGCAGCAGGTCTGCAGGGCCCCTAATAGGGGAAATTGACCTTATCCATGAGAAGGTGCAAGACATGCAGCAGGGGAGTGTGTTGTCCTTGAAGAATTAAGACCATGTCCATGGGAACAGAGAAGGTATGTAGTTAGTTATCACAAAGATATGTGTTTGCAGTGCTGATTGTGTTTATACTAGCTTAGGATGTAGACTGCAATAAGTTACTATGCTACTATCTGTTGAGTTCTCATGACAAAGCAAACCTTTGTTGGCACCAATGAAGAAGGTGTTAGTGTGCTTTATGTAATAAGTGTCCAATCAGCAAATGACACAGATACAGTGCTCTCTGTATTAATATTGCTACCTGTGTGTGAATAAAGGTTCTTTTTTTTTTTTCATATGATACCATATGATATCCATACGATACCACTTCATTGATTTTTTCTTTTTCTTTCTTTCTTTCTCTTCGACCGTCCCAACACTGACATGGAAATACTTTGCTAATAATTTTAAGTGATTAATATGTATAATACTTTAATTTTGCAATTGTAATAATTGAAAATAGAAGAACAAACTGTTATAAAATAATGGAAAGTAATGATACTTGCTGGAACTTGCTATGACGTGAAAAATTCTCTAGCAAAAAAAGAGATAAGGAGAGGAGCAGAAGAAAAAGAGAGATGAATTTTCCCTGGTCTCCTGCAGAGTCCAAAATATTGACAGCATCAGAACTTAGGGCCCAGAGGGGCAGTGGGATACATGTTGTATAGTCCTGCCAGTCCCTACATGCAGACTGCAATCAGCAGAGGAAGTTCCTACAAGCTCTTCAATGCTCTAATCATGAGCATGGACTCACACTAATGCTGGGATACACTTACAGGGAACCTTTACTCTCAAAGTGCTCATAATCTTGCCAACAGTTTAGAAGCATCCTCAGTACACTTTCAACTCCATACTGAAGTTAGTTTTGCCTTGTCTATTTTTTATTACGCCACTTTTTCATTATGCTGACAAGGTACAGGAATACAGCTCTGTGGCTGTTAACTGTTTATATTATTCTAGCATTTACTTTGTTGAATAAGACGTATTCTTTTACTGAAACTCAGAGCCCTATGTATTATGAACAGCAATTTGAGTTTTAGTTTAGCCACAGAGAACTGAAATACAATTGGGACAACTGGTTCAACATAGCTTAAAATTACTGATTTTTTTTTTTTCATAATAAAAGGACATATTATAAGAATCTGTCTTTCACTCTGTTTCTTTTGGTTGCACCTGAAAAAAGCAGCAGCATTTTCCAGGCAACTATTGAATCTGACACGTAAAAGTCCCTGATGAGTCAATTATCTTCTTACTTTGCTACATGAGACTGTCAGTTCAAGGTCTTCACTTACCTCTCTCTCTACCTTCTCTGCCTATTACTCTTTTAAAATGCATTATTATTGCCTCGTACCTGTAGGGCAAAACACCCGTCAGGCCTACATTATACTGATCATCATCCAATCCAGTAACTATAGCACCTTATTAACAATTTATTCAATAGAAGTGCTGGCCTAAACAGCACTGCATTCCCCTCCTCCTCCTCTGCCACAGCCCTTGGATGCTCATCCAGGGCTCCATTTTGATCCATTGAACACTGCCAGTGAATGTACTGGGAAATTTAAGATCAATCCTGGTTCAAAAAAACCAATCGACATTCCTGCAAGTATGGAATGATATTCTGCCACTTCTTGCCACTGATTGTGTAAATTTTAGGATGAGGCAACAGGAGCAGCATAAAATGCTACCCTGACCCTCTTTTTCCTCTCTTCTGTGTGTAACAACATGACTGGCAACATATAGATTATGTTCTGATCTTATTTGATAGACCTTATTTCTGCTTGCAGTTTAAACCTGAAGTTAACCTCCGTCTTTTTAATTCCTGTTATCCTGCACATTTTTCAAGGCAAATGTAGTTTTGTTGCTTGGCTACTATTCTCCATTTCTTCTTTGTTAGTCACTTGTCTGTTTTCCAGAGGATAACTCACTTTATAAGTCAGGTTTCTTTTTCTCATCAGCTCTCACCTTTCTTCAGTAACCCAGTTCTTTCCTTACCCAACAAGTTGGTCTCTCTGCCTTTTATATAATTCAGCTAGTTATGACAAAGAAGGAAAATAAGATATCGGTTTTCAGTCAACAATGGACATCTCACTTCAGCATCAAGTAAGAAGAAACAATGCAGAAGGAGTTAAAATGAACAAAAAATAAAGACCAAATCTAGAGAGAAAACATTTGGAAATACTTGAATCTTGATTTTCACAACTTACTCTCTCTCATTCATTACTTACAGCATGTGGCAGATTATTGAGAAGTCATGTGACTTAAACACTGTGGCTAAATTACAACTAATGTATAGGTCAGAAGTAATAACTATAATAAAAAATACTCAAGGATGATAAATGTTCCTAAGTAATTAATTTAGTATGTTTTGAGAGAAGCTAAAACTAGGATAAAGGGATGAATTTAGGAAAAGAAAATGTTAACAATTAGGAAAGACATTTTTCCAAGAATAAATATTATCTATTATCAACTTGTCAGTACCTACTGGGAAGTTTAAGATGCTGCTTCTTTGAGACATTTACATTTTCCTGGGAAGAGGTATAAAACAGTATATGTAATTATGCTACAGTTATGGTTCAATCAATCAAAAATCCTAAAAGATTAAACACTTGTTCATTCTAGTGAATTTGAACCTGACATTCTGAATGCCACAAACCCCAGGAAGAAATCTAGAAAATATTTTACAAATTTAGCAGCAAATATGTGCTAATAAACACACTCTGAAGTACTGGTTAATATTAATAGGTGAGGATTAATATAAGAAAATCCCCGGGAATGCTAATACATATTTAATCACCATTACTTTTGTAATGGGTACTAATTAGTCTTCAAAATGGTTGATTATTTGTTAAAAAAGCCATCTATGTCCCATTAAACACCATTTCATTGCAACCAATAAAAGCCCACAGATTTTGTACTGTCCTGGCAGTTTGGAGCTCTCCATCTTTGATTTTGGCTAAGCTCATTTTACCTTGTTTTAGCTATGACAACATTTTTCAAGTAGTCAGGTGACTATTGTCTGATTTCTTTAACTGTGAAGATCACATACAATAAAGCCATAACCAACCCATGTCATGAATGAATAACAAACATTAGCCCAGGGAACCATATTTACACTGATGTTAATCAGTGCTGGAGAAGCCTTTTATATAACTTCAGCAGGCAATGGCTGAAGACAGCCACTTCCATTTTTAAAATGGAAACAAATGAAGAGAGATCAAGACAAGCAATTATTTGTAAGAGCATTAAAAAAAAATCTCTAAGTGGAGTCATGATCGTGTAGGAAGATGTTCTTATCAGTGTCATGCTCCTTTACATGGAAACTCAAGGTGCTGATGAGGTCTTATAAGTTCCTTTTTAAGGAAGTTTTAAGCTGTCAAGCTTAAAATGCAGAGAAAAATTGGGAGAGTGAACATTATAGCAGAGAAAGGGGATAGATACTATGAAGTTTCGCTGTATTAGTCTTAACTATACTACTAATTACAAGTGGTTATCATTGCAAATGAATAAATTAAAATACTAATTTCTGTATTATGGTTAGATCGTTAAAATTTTAGATAGATGAAAAAATAAATATTTATTTACATATATAAGGAGTCTTCCCTTTTCAAATGTATCAAAGTTTTGACTGTAATAGATTTGCTAGAAATGTAACTTTTCTTGGAAAGACATAGAATTGATTTTTACCTAATATCACACTTATACAAAGAAGTCGGAGTCCAAAGCTCATGAGACCACCAAAGCTTATCACAATTTAAAAGAACAGCATTACACAATTTGTGTCGGTACATACTTCTAGCTCCCACAGGTGCTAAGCAGAAAGCATGAGCTTACAAAAACATAATTTTTAAATATAGTCTTAGTCCTAGAACTTTTAAACAAGCTGCTTATTTTAATAGCATGTCACCTATGAAAAAGCACAGGTAACATGTTTAATTTCTGTTTTGATTTTCTTACTTCAGAAATAGACATCACCTTTTACATGTTATAATTGGAGTTAGAATATCAACATGGAAAGTTTTTAAATTTTAGTATGTATGGTTGTTACATTTTCTGAATAGTTACTGATGGACTACTTATTTTTGCATATCTTTTTTTTTTTTTTTTTTGGAAACCTTTGTTACATGTATGCTGTACCACTCATCCATAAAAACAACAACAACACTACTTCCCCTGGGCAGATAGGTGTTTAGTCATTCCCAGGAAAGCAGGGCTCCATCATGCATAATGGTTACTTAGGAAGACAAACACCATCACTCTGAACGTCCTCCGCCCTCCCCACCCCACCCTTCCTTCTGTCCCAGAACTTTGTATGTTGAACATGATGCCCTGTGGTCTGGAATGTCTCTCGGGTCATCTGGGGTCAGCTGTTCCATCTGTGTCCCCTCCCAACTCCTTGTTTACCCCCAGTCTCCTCGCTGGTGTGTTGGGGCGAGGAGCAGAAAAGGCCTTGACGCAGTGTCAGCCCCACTCAGCAGTAACTAAGACATCCCTGTGACATCAACTCTGTTTCCAGCACAAATCCAAAGCACAGCCCCATATAAACTTTATTCCAGCCCAAACCAGCACATAATCAAATAAAATTCATGAAGTTGGTTACACTGAATTTCATGTAAAAGTTCCATCTCTTGATTTTTTGACTTTTAGTTCCACAAAGGAAGCACTATACACAGGCTGAGGCCAAAGCTCTATCTAGTTCAGTAAGCTGGAGGAAAATGACTGAATAAAACAGACTCAAAAACAAGGCAAACCTATTGCAAAATCTTCAAATCTTCCAGAAATCTTTGATGTAGAGATCTTTCATCAAAATTTGTCCTTAAATTTTTGCTACGTGTGAAAGACCAAATATACTTAAATATTTTATAATATTATTCATAATAAGGGATGTCTGCAGAGTGGAAATCATTACTTGTCTAAAAATAGATCCTCTGCATCATATCTTCAATATTTTGCGCCTCAAAACCACATAATAGCATGTGAAGATGTCACTTGAATGACAGCAATTGCCTGAACATTAGTGCTAACATTGAACCTACTTGCACAATCACATCCCAATTCAGCACATAGCTATTGCTATTTATCTCCATTCTGTAATTTCACCTGCCTCTTCC
This sequence comes from Oxyruncus cristatus, assembly GCA_013399855.1. NCBI lineage: Eukaryota > Metazoa > Chordata > Aves > Passeriformes > Cotingidae > Oxyruncus > Oxyruncus cristatus. Next base: position 253,829 of record VXAY01007484.1, on the reverse strand, counting down.
TTAGCATGAATAAATCATTAGAACAGATGGCAAAGCCTTACCAATAAAAGGCACTGTCATTTTCAATGTAAGCCCACCACACTCAGTCAAAATATATTTGCTAAAGCAAAACAGCACTTTTATGTTTGGGGAATCTATTCTGCTACAATTGCTGAATCATATTATTAAACAATCAACCAAAAAGGAAACTATTCACTCAATCCATAGAACTAGATCCTTTTCAGTGCAGATCCTTCACTACAAAAGTTAATTACAGATGGCTTGTTCTTATTATGTTCACTTCTTTGAAGGCTGTCCACACACAAACCACACACTTAGAATTTCGTATCCTGTGGTCAGAGAACAGGATTCATTTTAAAGCAGCCAGATCTTGAAGATGAAACATTATTGAAATGCAGTGAGACTGTTAGTCAAAGATCTTACTCATGGATGATAGCTTATGGATGTGTTTAGCTGCAGCTCAGGTTGATAAACCTGCAAGTGTTAAAAATTCCTGCCAGCATAACAGTCAAGAGTGAACTAAGATACTTTCTGCCATCATTTCTTTCTATACATAGAACGGTGTAGCTTCACCATTGATCTAAGTAATATTAATTTTGCACTAAAATTTCTGACTAGCACTCTTGTAACTAGCCATACAGTATAAAAATGTGGATTAAAAAATAATAAAGGATAGTATAAACAAAAATAAAGATTCAAATAGCAGTCTTTACTTTATCTGTAATACACCTCTGAACCGTGAGATTTCATTTCCATCCTTTGCATCCTTTTTTAATGATTATTTCTCTCAGATTGTAAGACATTAGCCTGGAGAATGTATTTTTTATCTAGAATTAACTTTCTGTTTTCAGTTAAGTTCTCCTACAGTTAAGTTCTCCTATGCACCATTAAAGTCACCGGCTGAATATCAGCCAGAAATCATAGTGTGTTAGTGAAACAGTACGTACTGATGTTCCATATTGATGTGCACCCTTCAAAACAGTACACTTTTCTACAGTACTAACAGACAACTTGTAAGTAAAAACTGTAAGAATAGCCTGTGAGTAAAAAGGCCTGGGCATGACTCCTTATCCTACTTTGCCATAAAGAGAAAGGAATAAAAAATTTGCATAACTTGCCTTCAGAGTCTTTCTAGATTTTATGTATTTTGAATTTGTGCAGAGGTCAAATTTGAGCTTTGTGATTTGCTAATTAATATATTTTATAAAAACTCACTGCAGCCATTAAGGGTTAACCATTCCAGTATCCCACAACCTAGATTATAATGAAATGGGCATTGTTTGTTTTTCTTCAAGTGACATATTTCTGAAATTTGTGAATAGCATAAACAAATTCTGACTAGGATTAATTTAATTACTGAAAAAAAATTCTTTTGATAAGTTAAAAATATTTTAATGGAACTTTTAGAAAGCTTTTGAAGTGAATTTAGTGAAGATCAAAGTGAGAGATTTGACAGTCCTGGAGCCCAAACTGAAAAAAAAAAAAGAATTGTAATGAGCATGGTGCATTAATCACAGACTGAGGCGCTGTGCTTCCACAGCCCCCAGTATTATGATTGTACAAACTGAAATGACATTGATACACTTGCAAGAGGCAAAAACATATATAAAGGTGATTAGTATCGTCTTTGCAGAGCAAACACGGAGGAGGAAAACATGTAAGCAAAACAGTGTATACAAATGGAATGATCTTTTATTACACATTAAATGAGTAGTTGTTATTTATTAAATCCACAGACATTCTGCCACTGTATTATTTTGCAGTTCAAAACCTTTTAAAATATCTGAGTGTTACAGAGGTTTTCATTTTGAATCCACTAAGAATGATTAAATTGTAAAGTGTGACCTCATCAGTAACAAGGCACTGTAATCTAACCCAGTTACTCTTGCAGAGTATGCAATAGCTTGTGTTGTTATGAAGCAAGACTTTTCTTCCAGAAGTGAGAAATCTATCACTCCCAATATCTGATCAATTATTAAAGGGTTATGCCATATTTATGACTGGAATTACTCTGAGTTTAAATTCCAGATATTGTCTCTCAATGCACTGTTTCTCAAATTAAAAAGTCTTCTTGTATTAATTATTTTCTCTCCATGAAAGCATGACTATGGGAAATGTTGAAGAATGTGCTTGACTAAATCTCAGTAAGACATTTAATACACTATAAATCTGGTTCAATGGTAATATAATCTTACAAAAAATGTTTATGAATACTGAACAATTACTTGGAGATATCTGATCGCTTAATCACCCATAATTATTTGGCTCACTTACATGCATAAAAATACTTATATTTTAAGCAAAAATATCAAAAGAAAAAAATATTAAATGTGCTTATTCTATCCATTCAAATATCCCCCTTTCTCTGTATGGAAGATTTGGGGTGGAATTTGCAAAGTACAGAAACTGGAATCAGGTTAAAATCAATACAATAAAATTTGGGTTCAAAAGGTCTAAGTCACATTGAAGCAGTATAGTGACTATGTATCAACATCAAGATATCTTTGATAATTGTTATTTTTGCTGCCATCAGAAGATGAGTTATAGGTCCAAATTCTTGTTTAGAAAGTGATTAAATGAGCAGTGGAAACAATTTGAATGTAAATAACGTATAAAATATTCTGAATTTTATTTCAAATACTCAGATTCACAAAGAAGAAAAGAATAGCAGAGGATGTTTAGTGGAAGTTTCAACTGACGACAGACTAATTTTCTGATGCCTTTTAACTGTGAGTATCACAGGGAGGAGATTCAGTATGGTTTTCTTATTAAAAGTTGCATAGATATGATCATTGTTCATGTTTGTGCATTTCTGTGTGTTGCTCTGTTTATTTCATATTAATATACCCATTTCCTCTCCCCTCCATCCCATGGTCAGTATCTCCCAAATAAAACAGGTAAGTAAAAATCTCAATGTTAATAACAACTCACAATTATTGTCAAAATTTGAATTCCTTAGGTGAAAAGAGGACAGAGGCTCTGTCAGTGAACCTAATGACAGAACCTATGGAGGAAATGTGTTATGGAGTTTTTTCTTGTCTGTCCTTCAAATAATCCAATGTGTGCAACGATGTTACAAATGTTTCAGCAGCAACAGGAGTTGTCAGTCTCGGTTAACATCTGGATAGACATGTATAAATTTGTACAGGACTCAAATCTGTGAGCAAATAGACTTCTGCTGCTCAAAAATTACAACTTTTCCTTGGAATTTGTTTTCACTCCTGGACTGAGTTTACATTGTTAGGGATTGGAGACAGCACTAGTAATGATATCATAACTGTGACTAGTTAAATTCATTTACCCTTTAGCCACTATATTCTAGACCAAAAGTGGCTTTTTCAGTGTTTCTCTTTTCCTTTTTTTTTCTTTCTGAGGCAGCAAAAACTGAGATAGCAATGAGATTATGCATTTTGAAGTGTCATTGTGAAGTGTCTGGGGACTTCACAGTCATAAGCTGTTGTACTAGGAATCCCCTTTTGGTTCTCTTGTCCCTAGTTCTCATACTCCAGTGGAACTGTATTTCAGTCCAGACTTGTATTGCAAAGATGTCTTCCAGTTCCTGATTCACTCTGTCATAGACATATGTGGTATAAGGGCTGTATCTCATACCTGCTGCACTTACAAGAGTTTGAATTAAACTCTCATACTCACCTTGGAGAAAAATATGATGATGGAGCAAAATATGCTGTACAACATTGCTGTATGGCAGAGTAAAGAATTCTTGATCGCAGAATTTAGATGAGCAAGTATGCTTTCGTTACGGTTTGCTTAAATGCTTCTTGTTGTTGATGATGATGGTTTTTAACCTGACTCTTCACATACTGAAATTGATCCTCTCATTTAAACAGCTTGAGAGTTTGATCCCAGGTAAGGTTTTCCAGAAAAAAACTGCTGCTCATCTCTACGAATGACTACTGACTATTAGGATTTATAAAGTTCTCTTTTTAAAAATCTCTCGATAATGTGCAGACTAAACCATGGTGTACTGAATTATTCATAACCAAACAGCACTCTCTGGAATGGTCTCATGTTTACAAACCAGACATTTTAGAATTAGCCCAAATCACCAACCACACATTTCCGTGTGCTAGATATAATGAGGAAAAATTGATGGTAGACTTTGATTAAGAGACCCCAAGCTGACTGTGAATAAAAGAAGTGATTTCTTTAGCTGACTGGAGGAATAAAGCCAATGGCTTCAAGCACTTTCATCCAACTAGTCATAAAATTACTGCCAAAATCACAGAAACAGCTCTTGAACTCACTCCTGGGGGCGAGAAAAGACATTTGTCAAAAAATACATGAAGCAGTGGTATCATTTTTTCAAATAAAATGTGGGGGGTTTTTAGGCTTTTGTTATTGTACTTTGTACATTTTGTTAGGAATGTGGTTTTTATTATTTGTTTCATATAAGGCTCTCATTGGTACTTCCAACTGATCAATATCTGTATTTCTCATGCAGTCCAAGAGCCATACTACAAAAGAAAGTGAATTTTCTTTATTAAATCATTACTTTTTAAATTGAAATATGTTGTTACTAAAGTAAATACTGGAGTGAAATTTCCCCTCCAGAAGAAAAAATAAAAATGGAATATAAAGATTGCCTATTTTGCTGAGCAATATCCTGTTACTGTTTCTTTGTACATCCATTCCTATCTTCCATCTCCTGCCTTTAACTTTTATATTTTAGTTATGAGTAGAATATGATTATCTATTTTATGTTACATATATAAAGCTGAATAATTTTCATATTTTGAGTAGTTATATTGGTGTTCTTTTTCCATATGTGTGAATACATTGAAAAAAAGATTTTTACATTTTATTACATAAGCATAAACTCATGCAAAGCCTGACAACAAGCTCAACCTTTTCAGTTAGTTGGTTCTTTTGTATATAAAATCATAGAACTTATTTAGCTTTTGAATCCACTTAACGTTGAGGATACGTCATAGACAGAATTCAAAAAAGTAATGTTATTTAAAAGCTGTGATAGCTAAGAAGGAGATGGAAAAGTAAAATAAAACAAGTTTCAGTAGATTTCTCTCTTTGTTATCTCTGGCTGATGTAGAAAGTTCACTGAAGAAAAGTGAGGGCAGAGGGAGAATCTCATGCATGTTGAAATACATGTTTTGACGAACAGGTTTAAAGAAAGCATCTCATATAGTATGAATATAGCAGAAACAAAGCAAACAAGTTTATGAGGAAAGAACAACCCTGACTGATAAAGCAGGAAGTAGCTTTCTTATTGTTAGGAAGAATCTAAAAGGAAGCCACAAATCCACCACTTCTAATGATCTGGATATAAAAAGAATGCATTTTAGGAAGAAGAAAAACAGTTGTGAACTTTTGTGGGGTTTGCAGGAGGGTTGTTGTGGGAGGTTTGGTTTTGGTTTTTTTGAGGGGACAGTGTTGTCATGAATCCTTTTAGAGAATTACCTTTACCTGCTTCTGAAAAGAAAAATTGAGATTTCAGTTGTACCACCAAATGTCTACTATTTTCTTAGGAATAAATTTGTGCAACAGTATAAAGAAAAGAACTAATAGGGAAAATCTTTTCAAACACTGTTGTGAGTATGCTTCATATTCTCCTTTGTATTTGAAATCTAGAATAAAAGATGTTTTTCCTTTTCCAGTCAGTACGCTATCAGCAGGATATCTAGACTGCGTGTTATCTAAATGTCGTGAAAGAACCCACTGCCAATAAAAGTATCTGACATCATACATTCAAAAAGAAATAGATCAAAACACAGGAAGATATGCACACACATTAATGAAGTTTGTAAGTGTCAAAATTTTTGATAAAAGTCTGAAGATGAAAAGTAACAATTTCATTAGTATAATACAATTAACTTACTCAACTCACACATGTCCTGCTGTAATGGAACTGCATCTCAGAAACAGTGTAAACACAGATACCTTGACTTGATTTCTTTAAAATAAAGTTTTCTGATAAAAGTAAGCTTCCTGTATATATAAGATACTTTCAATAAAGGGTTAGATTTGATCTAAACTGAGAGTTTAGCTATGTGTGTGCTCTGCAGTGTCATGTCATATTTTCATGAAAGACAGAGATTCCTGCTTCAGAAGAGTCAATAGATTTGAGGTTAAGATACTAAGACTAATAACATGAATGTGGATTGCAATCATTTATGGCATTGGTTGTAAGTCCAGGCAGCAATAAGCAATTTTTTAAATTTAGTTTGGATGAAAAAAAATCTCAAAACCAAAAGATCAATAAAACAACATTTTTTTTTTCATTCAGAAGGAAAAGAAATTACTAAAGCTCATATTTTTTTATGAAACTGAAGATTTGACTTCTAACTAGGAATAGAATGACCTATTGTGATTGATAATGACTGATGAGAGTCTGAGATCTGCTTCCAAATTAGATCAGAGGCCATATATATGACTGTTATTCTTAAGCATATTCTAGCAAACTCAAGTGAATGAATAAACATAAAAAGTCCTGTCATAAGTACATTGAAGTGCTTTGTTCAATTTTTTTTTTTTTTTTGTTTTAGCACAGTTCCTTAAGATTACAGTCATCACAAGAATTGGGAATTTATTCAACTTCATCTGGAATTGCAATTAGGAGGAATTATTACATGCTTGCCATTTACAAAACCATATCTTCAAAGCTTTCCTTTTAACAGGAATTTGTAAAAATGAAAGAAATGCTCAATTCTGTTATCATAGGTATGACCACAGCACTTTGAAGCACTGACATATACTTCCAAAAATCCAGAGTTAAAGGTTCAGAAATTTGCTCCATTTGTTAATTAATAAGTAGATATTTCAAACATCGTAGATCTTTTATAATTATTACATGCTCTATCCTTTGAATACTGCTGAACTCTATGCACAGAGCTACTTTATTATATTGAGGTGAAACTTTTATCTGCTGAAAAAGAGAGGGAATATTAGGAAGAACCACTGTTTCAGTTACTTAATGGAAAGTGAGCGGTTTTTTTTAATAAGCTTGTTCTGTGTATGGGGAAGATACACAGATGTTAATCATAACAATACTTTGGGAGAGGGAGTATCTCCTCTCAGCAAGCCCCAAATCTGTTCAACTGAATATAGTCAAAACTGAACTTCTGAGATTTTTCAGATATTGTTGTCCTCCTTGCCATTAAAATACAGATACTGCAGAGACACAAGGCTGGGGGAAACCTTAAAGTTTATCTGGTGTATCATCCTGTCCCTAATTTTTTTTTTTAATTTACTGTCATCTTACTTTAAATATCCAGCATTTACTCACTGCAGTGTCCTAAATATGATCTTAAGCCTCTCATCCACTAAAAGCAATGCAATCTTTTCCTGTTCCAAGTCCCCACTTACTTCAAAATGTCTTTACAAAAGATGTAATTTTTCCATCTTTTCTTCCTTTTACATTAGCACATAATAATAACACCAACTTTTATTTCTTTTATATTAGCATATACTAACAAAATACAACCACAGCACACATAATGACACATTCAAAACACATGAAATAAGTGTATAATATCACCAAGAAAGAAAGGGAAATAAGAACCAAAGTGGAGATAAAAGCAATCAGTTATATGGATTTTCACTTCACCAGATACTACAGTTGTAAGATACCATAAGAATGTGGAAGACTAAAGCAGATTTTCTAATTCTACTCTATCATAGAGTATAACTTTGACAACCATTTTGACTTCTGTTTAAAAGTTTTCCATGCTAATAATGCTACACTGAACATTTCCTTTGAATTGATCTTCACTTTGTAGTCTTCCTTTATATCCTCTTTCATTTCTTGTGTTAAAAAACTGATAGCTACCATGACTTTAACAATAGATATGAAACCTAAATCACTGCAGACAGAAGTCTCTCAAAGAAACCTCATTGTCTAAAATGAGGTGGATTATGGCGGTATTTGTTTTCAAATAAAAGTATTTGTGAAGGATTCAGAGACATCCAGCTGAACACTGGACAGCCCCATATAATTTGATCAGTACATTCCATTATTTATTATAGGTTCTGTTCTGTTTTCAGTTATTTGCCAGCTTTTGAAATGTTGAAATTAACACAGGAAAGTCAACATTTACTGGATCCTATACCATGCTTTCACACTGTGTCCTCAAAAACACACTTCAGCATTTTAGCCAAGCACAGTTAAATGTCTTCATGACTTTACATTAAGCCTTTAAATCAAAAGATATGTTTCATCTGGGATTTCAACTATAAAGGTACAGTTTCCACCAATCATGCTTTTATTAAGGAATTTGAAATTACCCTTCACTTTTTATATATCTTAATTGAATAATTATCATGCAAGAATGATATGTATACAATATAACTTAGAAAGCTAGTCACACGACTATCAACATGTTAGCCGCTTCCAGAAAGTGTACCTTCTCTAGACCTTCTCTGAATCACCCTGTGGAACTTCTTACTTTGGTATTATGACTTTTGAAGGAACCTGGATAATTTATAGCAATAAAACAACAGTTTGTTCAATTTGTTAATGTCAAATATTAACGTCAAATGTTAACGTCAAATGTTAACAAGGAAATGAGTAGAGGAGCAACCAAAATATTATTAATGAAAGAAACAAACTCCTGTGCTGCACTGTGTAGCATGTCAAATAAATTCCTGCAGAAGAAGGCTAAGGACAAAGGTATGCTGTTACTGTAAAAGACATTTGAAATATCCCTATAGTAAAAAAACCCTAAAAGCAACAAATGTAACAAAGATACCAGAATGTGATCATTTTCAGCTCAATAATTCAAGAAAAGAATAATCCAAAGCACAATGCCTAGAAAATGACTGCAGAATATATACTATTACTTAAAGGACTCCCTGAAACAACATCTCAGCCTTGGCCGTATCAACCACCGTCATTGGTCTACTCTGGCCTCCAGTCGGGAGGCATGGAGATGCACCATCTATAATGCTGCTGCCTCTTTTGAGATCACTCACAGAGTCCTTTCTGAGGAGAAAAGACTATGCAGAAAGAACCGAGTCTTGCCAGTACCACCAAAGGAGACTTTTTACTGTGCCTTTTGCAACCAGACTTGTTTATCTCGCATCGACCTTCTTAGCCATCAACGTGCTTGTAGCAAGCGTGGGTAGAGTCTTTCTCTAATCTTCGTTTGCAAAGCCTAGCCATGATGATGATGATGAAAGTGTCCCTAAAATCAACTAAAAGGTGACTGGTGGAGTTTTTTAATCTACTTTTTTCTATAATGACTCTTGTGATTCACTGAACATTTATTTGCTTATATCACGCAAAAAAAACAGACGCTGGTTAAGTAAAAAGGAAACATTAACAACAGTGAATAATACAAACATGAAAAGAAAAAAGGGTCAGAAAAGCAGCTATGAAAGTTATTCTTGCAGAGGTTCAAGGGACTATATCTTTAGTCTCTTACTTCTGAGGACAAGACCAAAGGAAGAGTGCATACACTGATTTTTGAGTGAAGGAAAACCTCTCTGTATAAGAGATACTACAGATCATTGTTTGCTGTTTCCAGGTGCCTATTATTTCAATAAAAAGAATTTGAAAAATTATATTAACTAGTAATTCAGGCACACTGCCTGTTTTCAGGCCCCTTAAGTGTGGTAATGAATGCTCTTATGAAAAATGGATCAGCTTCTTCCTTCTTGAACTGCACTTAGATCCTGTTCATAAGGAGAGCTTATGGACCTTGCTATTTAGGGCTTATTACAAAATCCACTTGAACCCCTCAAGTTGAGGGATTCTCCTTATTAATTTCCTACCAAGGAAAATCTTTGACTAATTTTGACCACCAGAAAATCTTCTTCAATGAGGTAGAGCTATATACACTGACAGCCTGTGCCTCATATTGAGACTGACTCCTTGCTGCCTGCAAATATTTTTAAAACTGAACCATCAAGAATTTTCTATGCCTATAGAAGCTTTCCAGAACCTTTTGTTCCTATGGAGTACGGGGAATAAAGAATGCAGGGGAAAGAATAAGGAATTGACAAAATAGTTCTGTGAAACCAAGATGTGGTTTTGGATTATTTTTTCCAGTGTGTTTAGCAGAAGGAGACAATGTCCCCAGTCTTCACAATGTACTTTTTCTCTGGTCTATGTATTGGAGACTCCAGGGAGGCTTATAGTAGTAATGGGTATTACTGTGTTTCTCTTTTCTCTCTGTGAAGGAAGATATTAATATATTAAGATCCTGCAGTGGAGACATCTGGAAAAATAATACGTAAACCTCTTTTCAGTAATCTGTTGTTTTTGCAGATTTTGAATGAGCTCCATCTGCAAATAGTAGATGAACTTCCTAAACTTCAGATAAGAATAGAATAAAATGTTACCTTGAGCATCTCTAAAACACTTCTGTGCATTACATTCCCTCCCCTCCTCAGCTAATTGAAAAGCCTATATATGATTTAAAAGGTTTTCTAGTTGCTCCATACAACAGGCTGTAAAACAAAAGTACATAATTTCAGACTGCTGAATCTAGCCAATGAGTCTAGCTTGGCAATGTCTTGCTAATCCTGAAGTAATCTCAGACAGAAGGAAAAATTTTCATTATTTTTAAGAAAAAAATTTTTATTACCTACCCTGAAATACACAGATCTCTATGTAGCTATCTATCTGTATGACCTATAAATATACAGGCAATCTGTTGCAGATATTCTGAACACACACAACTTACGATTTAATTAAAAAATTAGTGGCCACTGTAAGGTTGACCTTCATTTCACATGCAAAGAACTCTCTTTTTAGAATTAGCCTTTTTAAACATAGAAGTTAATAATAAGTCTACATTATTAATCCATAGAAGAAACAAAGAACTTTTCAACTTGGAAAGGTCAGGGGAAAAAAACAAAACAAAACAAAACAAAACAAAACAAGGTCTTTTACTACAAATTCAAATTTTGGCACTGCCAGAGCTTGGTCTCTAAACAGGCTATACTGTTAACACTGTCAGGTTATCAGTGCTGATGAATCAAAGAGTATACAAGAAAAAACTCTTTGGCATTGATCACAGAAAAGGATTTGCTTTAAATATATTTCTTGGCTTTATTGTTTGTTTGTTTGTTTGTTAGAAGTTTTGAAGTCAGGTTGTTCATTGTTTCAAGACCAATAGACATATAAGAGAAAGAAGGCAGACTGTAGAGACAGACTGTAACAGGAGAGCTAGCCAGACCTCTCTTCCAGATCTCTGGAAGAACTGCTGAGATACCAGCTAGAAATCTAGAGGAGACAAAAAACATGTGGGAACTATGGAAATGAAATGGTAATAGACTTTGAGTGATTTCAATCCCTCAAATGAGATAGGAGTCAAACAAACAGCTTCTGCGTCAAGCTGGAGAGCATCAGGTTTCTGAAGATTCATTGAAAAACAAAATTTTCAGGCAATTTAAATGTAGCTGCTAAACAGAGTTTAGACTCACATTGTTAGAAGAGAGAGATGATTACAGAGACAGCTGATATACTGAATCACTGAATTACTATACAGTTTATATGAAAAAAATGAGGCCATTACAGTAGGATCTGAACTAGACACTTTGTAAAGTATTGATCATTCAAGAGTTAATAATTTATATAAGATTAACATAGCAACTCTAAATGCTTTGTGTCTCTAGAACTTTGAGGAAGGAGGGGAGAGAAGGTATCCATGGGGAGATAGATCCAGTGGCTGTACCTAGAAACAAAAGGGGGGAAATATTTACCAAAAAAATTTCTATATAAAAGTAAGAATTGAAAGTCCATGTGTGTCTCACTGTTATTATTTATTTATGAAGAGCCTAAGAAAAGTCGAAGAAAAAAAAAATCACAATAAGTGACTCTGCTGCACACATGAAGGTTTTCTTATAACTCTGGGGATTATGTTATGTAAGTATTCACCTCTGGTTTAGAATACCTGCTCTACTGTAACACTGGAAGCTGCATGATATTTATGGAAATAACTATATCTTCCCTCCTCTCCCACAGTAGGGGTAGATAAAGCAGAAAAATCAAGCAGAACATGATGTAGAGACAGTAAGGCAGATGTGTGGAGTTTCAAACACTTTTTGTGTACTGGCAAAATACGGTGTGCCCTGGTTCCGGACAGGACAGGGTTATTTTTTTGCAGTAGCCAGAAGATGCCATGGTTAGCAACTGGTAAAACATGATGAATCAGTATCTTTATCATCCAAGAAAATAGTCTTATTCAAGAAAGAAAACTTCTCTTACCATAAGAATGCTGACACATCTATCCTGGTTTTGGGTCTGTTGACAAGTACTTTATTTTATTGCCTATTTTTTAATGCAGAATTAAAGTATCACAAGCAGATGTAATATCTTTGTTAACATGAAAAATATCTTGATAAAGTAAAAATTAAAATAACTTGTATAATAAAGCAAGTGGGAAAAAAATCACAAAGAAGTGTGAGGTTCCCAGGAAGCTCTAGCAAATTTGAATTACAACTGAATTTTAAGGATGTTCACATGTCCTGTTAGACCTGACCAGGTATCTAGTGAAGATATGCAAATCAGAAAAAAGAAAAAAAAAATCAGATTGTGAGTGAGGTACTGGCCAGCTACTGAATGTTCATAACTTTGTAGAATGCCCCATAATTGACAGTTTATGGCTTTGTTTTACAGTGACAGCTTGGGGAATCATCTCCGTTTTTCAGTAGTCCTGTTTTTTTGCAAAGAGGAAAAGTAAAAGAACAAACAAACAAAACCCACAAACAAGTAAACATACAAAAAACACCCAAACCCACCCCAAAACAAAACAAAACATCAACCCACCACCTTATTTCTCTTCTTTGTTTGGTCTCCTTACCCAGTATTTTCACAAGTAATCACTATTGCTATGGACACATAGCTATGACTAATAGGATGCTGATTTTGGGTAGAGTTTGCCATGTAATTTTTTACAACAGGGAAAAGCAAAACTGAAAACTGACTGAACAGTCAATGAAACCTCATAAATAGGTAGATAGGGAGATAAAGAGCAATAGAAAGGAAAGTAGTTTGAAATACTTTTAGATTTTAGACAGGATTAATTGTCTTTTGAATTAAAAGGAAAAGGTAGCTTTTGCATTGTAAGGAGACAACATTTCCCATAACTGTTTAAATAAGATAGATTCCTATCTATCTAATTCCTATTAACTATTTTCTACTGAACCTGGAAACATTCTTGGAAAAGGATAAGTGATATAGGTCAGAGATTTGGGAGAATAAAATGTCACTCAGTTCTATGACAAGTCTCATGACAGCAAATCATGTCAAAATAAGACACCTGAATAAACAAGATGAAGTCTGGTCTCTGAAATCTTGCCCTGAAAAAATTTAATTTCCAAAAAAATTAATTTAGTTCTTGATTGTCTTATAAAGTCATGAAGTCCAAATGACCATACAGATGGCCACTGCATTGGGAATAGTTAAGAGCTCCGTCTCAAAACGCTCTCATAAAGAAAATTGCACGCAATTGAATAAAGTCATTAGCCTGTTAAATGAATAGGAAAAAAAGAATCTTTGTTAAGACCAATTGGTTTACCATTGACAGTAAAAAATGCACTATTTCAAAGTTATTTTCCCTCTGTTACATTCCTCTAGCTGAAATCATAGAATGGTTTGGGTTGGAAGAAACCTCAAAGACTATCTACTTCCAACCACCCTGCTGTGGGCAGTGTCTCCTTCCACTACACCAAGTTACTCAGAGCCCCCTGGTCTTGAACACCTCCAGGGATGGGGAACTCACAACTTCTCCGGGCGACCTGCTCCAGTGCCTCACCATCCTTACATAATCATAGTTATAAAACACATGTGAAAATCATGGTATAAACATATATATATAAAAATCATAAGCTATAACACCAGATCTGTTGAGACTTGTGGTGTATACTTCTTACCATCAAATATGTATTTCGTGACTCACCGAAAAATCCACAAAAATCACAAATCTTCATAGAAATTAGGCTAATATACGTCACGCTTCCATAAGTTGTGAATTTCAGAGTGTGAACCATGATGGTTACCGTTCAAAAACAACAGCTGATGCTGCACCATGATTCTCACCAGGAACACTCTGGGTCTGAAGTGACCCAACCTTAACCTTCACAGACAAACATTCGTCTAATTTGTACTCAAAGGGTGCTAGTCTGCCTTGCTTCAGTCTTTCTCCTCTCCAGACTGATCCGAATTTTATCTTCTTCCACTGTATTTAAGTGTGACCCTGGCAAGATGTTGGCATTGGGCGGGGGGGATTCAGAAGCAGCTCCTTTGAGGAGAGGTTCCAATGGACCTCCTCCTCTCTGAGAAGCTGGTTCCAATGAACCCATCCCTGAGCAAACCCAGCTGAGCCCCTTAGCCAACGGGGTGGTGCCTCTGGGTCAATATAACCAAGAAAGGGCAAAACCACCATGCAGTAGTGTGAGGGGGGAATGAGGAAAGAAAAAGTGTCAGAAACTGTTCTGCAGAGAGCATGGTGAGGGAAGGAGGAGAGAAAGAGGAGGTCTCCAAGCGCCAGAGCAGAGATTCACCTGCATCCTCTGGAGCAGATACCCATGCTGCAGCCTGTGGAGAACCCCACACCAGAGCAAGTGAATATTCATTGAATGAACTGTAGCCCATGGAGGAGCAGGGGAAAAGTGTGAATGGATTGACTGCAGCCTCCATTCCCCATCACCCCATGCTGCTCACGGCAGGGAGAGAGAGTCAGAGACAAAGGAGTGACTGGGAGTGTGGGAAAGGGAAGTGCAGGTGGAGGGAAGGTGTCATATTAGTTTGTCTTTGATTCTTACAATCCTAATATTTTAATTGGAAATAAATTACTTTTTCTCCAAGTCTACACTGTTTTTACCATGGTGGTAATTGATAAGGGATTTCCCTGACTTTGCTTCCACCTATGAGGATTTTTTAATCCTATTTTCATTCCCTTATGCCATTGAGGAGGGGAAGTTAAAGTGGCTGGGTGGGGGTCTGGCAGCTTGCGAACGTCAGCTGCCCACAGTATAATCTATCAGAAAAATGGAGGAGAAAAAAAAAAATCCCAGACCCCACAAGAAAAAAAATACTGCTTGATGTCTGGATTATGTCTTCATAATACATAGTTTGGCATTGAAACACATTTAAGGGAGAGGTTATGAGAAGAAATATATGGTTTCAGTCTGTGCCTCATTGATAATGTTGATTTGTAAAGGTAGATCACTTCTGCTACATCGCCATCCTCCCAAAGTCCAGAGAGTATGCTCCTATTCCAAATCCATTTGCACTAAAAGGATCAGAATATACAATCAGGCCTTTATTTGTGAGGAAGCACTTGCTAAGAGAGTTACTTGGCTTTCCAAATCTATGTTGCTTTGGAGCTGCTAACTTTTTTGAAGGAAGGTGAGCAAATTTTATGTGGAAATCAAGGACTTCATTGACTACATAACTGTCTCTTACCTTCCTTATGTAAAACCAACTTTCAAGGTAGGACTAGACATTGGAATGGCAAAACCATCATTCAGATTAATGTAGATATTAGGTTTTGAAAGGTAAAAGTAATTATAAACAGTGTTTTCTTTCTTTTTTCCCCCCAAAAGAGGCTTAGGCCTGAGAAGTTTTCCTTTTTTAAATACATATATATGTATATAAAAATAAATATTATTCTTTAATACCAAACATTATCAAGAGTCAAGCTTTTACTTCCAAGCCGTCATAGCCAAATTTCACAAGAGAATGTATCTGCACAATTTCAGGAATACTGTTGTGAGTATCTGAAGCCTATGTAAGAATAAAACAAATTGCCCTTGTGAAGGGTACTATTCCAGATGCACTGGTCAATTTTTACCCTATGATTTCCATTTGTTCCAGTCCATGATTCAGGATTGGATTAGTTTGAATAGTTCTGTAAGAAATGGGTTTAGGTTACAAAAACTGGTCTTCAAATTTTCTTTGTTTGGGTTCTTTTAAATTTTATTTTACAGATGAGTCTTTTATTCTAGTCTATTTAGGTTTTCAAACTGTGCACATAACTGTAATCATCTGAACCAAGTCCCTAAAGCCAAAAGAGCTTTCAGTACCCTCAATCATTACCATTAAGGTGTAGCTATGAAGCTAACAGGGTTTTGTGTTAATGAGCTGTATTTCTTATACAAACAAACTTCAGTGACAATTCTCATTCAGTCTTCTGAAAGCAGAAGAAACACGGTGCTGTTGGAGCCTTTTGTTTTCTGTTTTGCTGTCTTACTCTATTCTGCAGATTTTAAAGGCAAAATGCATTTCTTTTCAATTTTACTGCATTGACACATAAGGCCCAGTGACACACTCAATCAAAAATCAGGGCTGTATGCTCAGAATGAACTGGTGTAACTTTAGTTGCTTCACTGGACCGGCATAATTTCATATCAGATACCAAATCTCAGTGATAGACTAAATTAGAAAACATCGTAGTGTCCAGCCAAAGCACCAATGCTCTGTTTTTCCTTAAAAAATTATGAAGTACAGGTTAAAAAGGATTATTTTAATATAGCAATTTCCCTGAGTGCAACTCATCACACACACACAATTTATAATGACATTATCAAAATGTCTTCAATGAAAGAATATTATAGACCACCATAGTGAATTAACACACTTGAATAAGAAATGTGCTGCCTGCTGCACAGAACAACAGTTGGATTTGGCTGTATGTGTCAGATCAAATCATAGTTAATAAAAGCATTCACTTTTCTGATAAGAACAGAGCAGACAAAGAAACCTCCTTGAAGATGTTTACCCCAAGGATAAATGGAGCTAGAGATTAAGACACTGAGGAGTAGGATACAACTGAGCAGATGTTAGGTGATGGCAGGAATTAGGGATGCTCATGGCAGAAATGCCTACTACCAGCTGCAACCACCGTAATTACTGTGAGACAGGGTGCCAGAAAAATGGGAAAATGTAAACAGGGGTAATAAGGAGTGAGAGAGAGAAATGGTTGACTGTGATTGTCTGTATTGAAAAGGGTGTTTAGGAATTACTGTCAGATTTAGAACAGAAAAAAAAGACTGAAAGTCGCTGAGAATTTTCTGAAATACTCTATTTTAAAAAGGTCTGGATTATTAGAACCACTGTGATAGAAGGATTTAGAAAATGATCTTTCACTGAATTATGAAGGTCTGTAGTGGGAGGTACCCCAATGGCTGCATCATTTCTGAGGTATTATCTCTAGTATAAAGACAAGTCTGCTTATACTGGATTTTTTTTTTTTTTGACAGTTCAACAATTTCTGCTTGAATTCACACTTTGACGTAAGGTTGAAATCCTGTTTTATTTATCTGTTCTTCATGGCCACACATAAATCATTCAGTAAAACACTGAACATGCATCTTTACACCAAGGTTTGCATCACAGAATTTTGCTGATTGTGCTGGTTTGGGCTGAGAAAGAGTTAATTTTCTTCATGCTATCTGGTATGAGGAAATATTTGGGATTTTGGACTTCCACTGCAGGGGTGAGCAAGCAGCTGTGTGGATCTTAGTTGCTGGCTGGGGTTAAACTGCAACATGAGGAGCTTGAGATCAAATTTAAACCTCAGACTTTCTGTGGACCATGAGCACCCACGAGCATCTGTGAGAGTGAAGACACATTGTGACTTCCACAAAAATAGTCTGGTCTTCCTGTGAGTCCTCCCCACACACACTCCCCCTCTCCTTTGCTGTCTCTGATGGGCAATGTGATTTGTCCTAAGATAAGAATGCCAGGTGGGTATTGCAGGAGGAACTGTCTAGATTCTCACATAATTAATGCATTCCAGAGATGGGGGAGCTGTGTTGCACTGGCAATATTTAGATACTGTATTAACCATAAATCTAATAGTAATCATCCATATAATCAGTGTCATGCTTCTCATGCCTGACCGAGAGTCTTCTCTTTACTACTCTGCCACACACAACCATCAGGACACTTCCTCAGTTGATTCCCACTACACAATTCCATGAAGATACACTTTTTTTCCCATTCATTTATAGTGTAGTATTGGGCTCATTTTGGATCTACAGAGAAAGAGGGGATGCCATTGCACTGTGCTGCCACTACCTAGGTGAAACCCATTGTAAGACAGCACCCACATGCACTGTTCTCATGCCCTAGATCCTCCCAGCTTCAATTCAGTGCTCAGAAGTATCTACAGCTATTTGAGACTTCCTACTGTACCTAAAACATCTCCACTGTGACAACACATGTTATTTTCTACATCTCTGACAGCAGAATTGAGGTGTAGCTTTAGGTGGGTATATGTAGATATCTGCATGCACAGATGCCTGGGTCCCTAATACCAGCCAGCACAGAAATGAGAATGACTTAGCTCCTCTACAAACAGGTGACAGCACTGGTCAGCCAAGTGCCTGAGCATCATCTAAGCACTGACTTTGTTGCCTTGTGAATGTTTCTGCTGCTCACCTTTTGTCACCTGGTTTCACCTAGAGACTCTCTCTCCAGACACCTCTCCCAGCAGGCATTTGGGTGCAATTTTCTGCATCGTATCTGCCAGCCCCACAGATGTCTGAGATATCTAGCCTGAGTGTGCCAAATGATAGTAGACATATATGCGTGGGCAGTAATTATGTTGATTTGCATTGTTTGTAATGCAGGGCAAGCATGTAATACACAGTTGAAGGTAACAATTTAGGCTTTTTGATCATTGACCAAATTCCAGTCTTGGTTCTACTCACATCAGAAGACAAGTAAACCTGAAGTCCAGTTGGTGTCAACAGAAAAAAAAAAAAAAA
>VXAY01007484.1:146617-235117 GCA_013399855.1 Oxyruncus cristatus | reverse complement strand
AAAAAAAAAAAAAAAGATGAGGGATAAATTAAATATTCAACTAGTAGTTCCTTTGAGGAAGATGTCTACAATAAAATATACATTATACAGCCCAAACTGGGTAGATAGAGCACTTTTAGATATTTTTCAGGAGGTGTCAGCAGGTCTAATTTTAAAAGGGCAGGTCAGACTGTAATGGTACAGCTAAGCTTTTATTTCCTCCATAAGAAGGTTAATACAGTTTTAAACGGTAAGAAAAGAAAGAACATGCTGTAACCTTTTATCCTTGTCTTAATCTGACACTAACAAAAAAATGAGGAAACGCAGCCTGCCACCTCCTCTCACATCACCATGCTCCGCTGTGTGCCTGGAGTTCTCAGAAAGAAGTATCAGTTGCAAACACATGCAGATGGGTGGACAGATGTTCCCAGGAGACAGACATACTCACCAGTCTCCTCATACTGAATGGGAAATAAATTAACTCTGAGGAGAGCAATGACATATAAAGAAAGAAAATCAGGTTACTCTCTCGCTCTCCGGTGATTTAAATATCCATTGATACTGTCAGTGTTGCTACTGGTCCAGGTATTTGGAATGACCATGGTGCCAAAAACATTCTATTCAGATCAGTGGTAGAGTTCTGCTACTCCAATGACAATATTTCCAGCCTCTATTTCCTCATGAAAATTGTCCTGTCTTCATGGTGACAACAAAGATAAGCATGTTTCTGCTGTGGAGACCTCACTGGTAGACCGGGGGTGGGGAGAAAAGATCTGAAGGAGAAGAAAGTTACTTTTCATTGGCAAAATTATTATTTCTGTTTATTATTTGGTATATAGCAGAAGTTCTGGAAGGATGAAGCTATCAGATACTAAAGAGAAAAAAACCTTAAAAGCTCTTCAAATGGTTAAAGACTGGGAAAGGCTTGTTATATTTGAAGGAGCTTCCTTGAGGTCATGCCATATTGCTGATTTCTTCAGGAGTCCTGGGATGGAATAGAATGTTTTTATAGGGTTTGAATGGAACTATGATTTACAGGCAAAGCAACAAGGAGAGATCTACTAACTAACTGATAATTACTGCTTTTGATATTTTTTTTCCCCTGTTCAGTGCTTTTAAAAATATAATGTCACAAATTTTAATGAGTATTTTAGACCAATTCTAAGCTTATTAAGCTCTAAGTTATATAGCAATTAAAAGGCTATATACAGTAATGCAACCTGCTGACTGGACTCATGCACTGGCAACCCACACATGGAAGAAAAAAACCAGAGAAGCTGCTCAGCACGTAAGGATGTATTAGCAGATAAATTTCTGGGAAAAATTATGAATCTGTCTCCCACCATGCTTGTTAGCACATTCTCTACTTCTTGCCTATCAGAGAACAGTGTTCTTTCATTGCTCTCTGCTGGACCTGGACATATCTGCTTTAGGCTGAGAGCACCAAGAGAAATAAAAACAAAGCAAAGATTTAATTAGAAGACTTCAGGAATATTTAGGAAACCTTACTATGTAATATTTATTTGGCCTGTTTAACTTTTCTTCATTTACATAAATGCTAGTTAAAATTTAGAAAACTCATGAATATGTAGGAGGGATTCATAAAATTATTCTAAGAAAAAATAGTTTCACATAACTTCCCTCTTGTGACTTGTCTGTACTTACTCAGTAGGACAATGGAAAACAAAAGTCTGTCTTATCCAAGCTTTTGATAATTTCATCTCTTTTGCTGAGAAAGATCCCAGCTGACTGATTGAAGTACAGGATTTGCAGAATATTTGAACTGATGTAGTTTGTACCAACACAGTGAAAGAAAAACTTTTATGTTATATACAAAATTAGAACTAAGAAATTTTATTTTTATTTTATATAATCATCTTGAGTGTTGTGTAAATCAGAAAGAGCAAACAAAATCATCACACTTGAGCTTTCTTTTTTTCTAGAATTGCAAATGGAGCTGTAAGGTGAAGGACATTCAAGCAAATAGGATGAGGTAACTGCTTGGGGAGAACAAATAATTTACTGCAGTAGCTGGGGAAGTTTCAGTTTTTAAAAGCCTAGACATTGAACACACCAGTGTTAACATTTAAAAAAATGGCTGATTCCTTTTATCAAAGCACAATACATATTTTATAACTCTGACAATTGTAACTAGACCATACAAAGGAAACTTAAAATACAATCCCGTAGCTTGTAGCATTATTTTACACAAACCCTATGATTACACTATTATGTAATAACAATGACAGATAATCAGAAATAAGATTAGTTACTTTATCATCCTAAGGTTATATACAAAATGAAAAAAAAAAAAAAAAAACAAAAACAAAAACAAAAAGCACAACAAACAAACAAAAAAACTAAAGTTAGAATTAGTTTCTACAGCATTGCCAATGTGATGTTCATGTCTAGAAATGTTGTTACACACAGATATGGCCATTCTCAGTCACTTTCTTGTGATTGCACACACCCGAAGAAGGACAGGATATAAGCATGAAAACAGAAGTATTCAGTTTTGTTGGGGTTTTTTTGTTTTTTTTTTTTCTGTAATAGACTCTGCCTGAAAAAGACACATTTTCTCCAGCAGTCCTGAACACACTGACTGTAGTGTATTCCTGCAGGTAAACAGTATGTCACAAGTTCTCAACTACGAGAAAGAATGTATTGAAATACTTTTTATTTCTTTTTAGGATCTTTTCTCATTCCACTATCTGCCTGTAATAGTTTTAAAAACTGACGTCATGACAGAGAGATGTAGGAGCAAATCAAAGGATATATAACTGATATCAAAAGAAGGACTCCAGTCTGGCAGAGCTTCCAGTCGGAGGTCAGAAGCTACAGCCAACAGGGCTCAAAGAGCTTTATAGAGCTTCTGGTACCCTTTCTCTCAGATTTGTTTTTTGTTATAAGGCAGTTATATTTTTTTTAATGCAGATATGTTTGTTTCCATGTCCAGAAGCAGTAAGCCCCAGGATTGAATATACTTTCAGTGGCATCCCTATCCCAGTGCCACTACCTGGAAAGGGCTTTGCAAATACATGTAGATATTAGAAAATTACAGGTGTAATTATTTGTCTACATTGGGTTTACATGCCAAGTCAAAGTGGAAGCAGTTTGTAACCCTGCAGCCCATGGAGAACAACATCAGAGACCACTGAGAAAATACAGTAGGAAGTAGCAGTCTACATGTGCTATTTCTTACATTACACTTCTGAACATGAATTGGCTGCTACTGCAGACAGAATAGAGACTTATATGGGTCTTAGGTATAATAATAAGTGTAATACACTTTTATCTTATTCTGTGAGGTAAAGTGAGTTCTCAGAAATCTTAGAAGTTTTTTTGTTTGTTAGTTTTTTTGTTGTTGTTGGGGTGGTTTTTGTTTGTTGTTTGTTTGTTTGGGTTTTTTGTTTGTTTGTTTGTTTTTTTTAGACTTAGAAGACTTAGTTTCATTGGGATACCTTTCTGGAATATCCAGAGAGAAGATTTTAAGACTTTAAAACTGTTAAAATAGTTATCCACTAATAAATTAGATTTCTGAAAGATGGTATTTCAATAATCTTTAAACTGTTTAAGTAAGCAGTAACTCTGAAGTGCTCAACACCCTTCACAGAGTTTAATATTCACTCTGGGAACTAAAAGCACTCAGTATAGACTCAGACCCAGAAATAAAAACAGTTTTTACACCAGAATATAGTAAGGACTTTTTATAGGACTCTCTAGATTTTCATAGATGGATATTAGAGATATTAATGTAGTAGAATATTATAATAAAACAAGATGGGTAATAATATAAATGTACATTAACTCATTTGCTAATGATCAACATCAGCCACAGGGACATATGACAGCGGTTTCATGTCCTTTTATCGAGAGAGACAGAGCCTATTTAAATGTTTTAATTGTTGGGAAAGAAATGGATTTGCTTTTATCCAATCAATATTACTTTGACCAAGAATCAATTACACTGACAAGGTTTCTCTTATTGAAGTAAGTAGGGGCTTTAATTAAATTCCATTCTATAGTTTAAGCAAGGGATTGGAAGACAAGGAGCATGTAAAGGCTACTTTGTATTTACTGTGTATACTGTTAGCACAGTTTTAGGAGCAAATCATAAATTAAACTGCAGACACATTAACATTTTAGTTTATATCATTCTACACATCAAAATAAAGCTACACATAGTGGTCCCATTTATTACAGCACATATTTCTATTTTGAATTAGCACAAAATGGAATGTTCTGCATGATCTTTTATATTGCAGTGACATAGTATGTAAAAGGACATCCTTCTATTTCTTCAGAAACCATCATTAGTACTAAATGGTCTCTCTTTGCCTATTTCTTTAGAAGATCACTGCACAAAAATGAGACACTGCAGAATAACAATGGGCTCCATTTAATTGGTGGAACCCTTCCCCCCAGATATGAGCAACACAACTCAATATTCACTCTGGGGCAAAGGAGTTATTAAAGCAGTTCAAGTGATATTTTCAAAGGGGATTTTCCTTTTTTCTTATTACCTCTTCAAATCTGAATCACTGGGTGAGAAGGGAGGCCAAAGGGATGGAAAAAAAGCTTAATTCCTAGGAAATTATTGAAAACGATGTCATAAAATCAAACAGGGCTTTGATATAAAAAAACTTCAGAAGAGAAAATACACTTTAAGCAAAGACCTAAAATACAAAGTCTTTCTGCAAGTGGCAACACCTCAGATCACTTAGCCTGGAGCTTCTATCATTTCAGTCTCCTGATGTGATGCTATTCCCGTTTATTTTCCTCAGGCTGCTTTGCTCACTAAGGCAAGTAATTAGAGTGCCAAATAATAGATCCAGAGTCCCAAATTAACTTTTAATATTATCATCTTGATGTTAGTGGCTAAAACAATTCTAACATTGGTAAATCTATATAACTTCCTGCTAAACAGCTATTAAAATAAATGATTTAGTAAAAATCATCCTCAAAATCTTTGTTCTATAATATGCCCTTTCTGAGCAAATTAAGTCACATACTAAGTGATCAGCAGGCTCCTCTGTTTAATTATTCTTCTTAATTGCTCAGTGGTTCAGTCCATATCGGTTTTATCTACAGAATCTCTTATGTCCGTGAGTGCCTCCAATTGGAATGGCATGGTGGCAAGTTTTCTTTATACATTAATAGTTGTCAAAGATTAGGGGCTTATCCTTAATGTGCTGGACACATTAGCACAAAAATAAGATTGTTTTTGTATTTTCTTTTTTTCTTTAAAGTGTGATGGAAACTACAATCCTCAACAGATAGTTCAGTGTTTTCCAGGGCAATATTTTTTTCTTCCTCTAAATAGATTTTTTTTCAAAATCAATATGTTAATTTCTTTATTGGATAAAAACAACCACACATGCAAGAGTATCTTGTATTTAATGTTTTATATTATATCACTATATATATTATAGTATTTCATATAGGCAAACGATTATAACTGAATCAAAAATTTAATGAACAAAATTTTTTGTTTGTTTCATAGTTGAGTTGAAGCTTTTACATTTTATTCTGCTATACAGAATCTAAACATTCTGAAATACTGTAATTTTCAACAGAGAAATGACATTTACTAAACATTTATAGGTTATTGAAACAGCTGCGGGTAATTGTTCAAATTATGCTTGTATAATCCTTCTATAGTTTCCCAAAAAAAACCCAGATAAGCTTCTGGAACAACATAAAGACAAAATATAAATAAAATTGATAAATAAATAAATAAATAAATAAATAAATAAATAAATAAATAAACAAACCCTGAAAAATAAGCTTCATGCTTACCTCAACTCTGTTCACAAAGTTATAGCAATGTAGCACTGATGGGACTAGATTCAGTATTCATGCTGAACCTATGGTAATACTAATCTTTGAAATAACCTTTACAAATTATTTTGAAATTTGTGTATTCTACTGAATTTTTGCCAAGGCTATGAAAATAAAAGTTGCATCTCAGCAGTTTTGATCCAGATTTTTTGAAATTTGTAAATAATAAGCTTCTTGTTGTCTTTCTATAACTATCTGCATGGTATGTAAGAGTAAAAGCCCATGTTGCCTACTTCTTCCAATTGGTGCAGAAGTTAAAACTGCTACTAAAGCATGGTGTTGTAAGGGCTAAGTGTTGATCCTCAAAATGTTCATCAGCTCCTGCATAGACCCTAATGAGCTATAGACTTTCTTATGAAGAGTTAAACACTTCGTCACTTATCATAAAAGTTATGGCATGGGCTTTAAACCCAGAAGACATAATGCCAAATATGCTTTTCATAATTTTGCTTAATAGGAAAGGTAAAAATTGTGTTTGAGTGTTATCTCAGAGCAAAAACTTTCATAACTGTGGCTATTTTAACATAATGCCAACATTTCTTCATTCTATAAAACCATAGAAAATTACTTCCTTTTTATAGCAATTTTTACTTATGCTGAAAAATAAAATATTTTGAAAGTCTTATTTTTTTGCATAACAGCTGCATAAACACTCTCATTTTCCCTCAGCAATGTCATGAGATGTCAGTCATGAAAAAGGAAGTTTCTTTAGTTTCCTGCTATACAAAGTTTGTAAGAGAATCCTCATCTTTGGACAATTCTGTTTTTTAGTTTTCAGAATATTTTTTCCTCTCATCCTCTTCCTTAGAAAATGAGGAAATAAGAGAGCCACAAAGTCATCTCCACCAGTTGCAACTATTTAAAAGGGTCAGGGCCCCTGCCAGGATCAGTACAGGTAAGCACAGGTTTTTTTATTTTTTTACATATGCTTATTAGGACAAGTTCTACTACAAGGAAAATCACCTGTTTGGCTAATAAATGCTCTGTGACACAGCATTTAATTCACATCATGTTACATTTATTCTAGAACAGTCATAATCTATTTTAGCAATTGGAGGATCAAGATTTCATGCTTTTATTTGACTGCTACTTCCATTTCAATAACTCACATTTAAGTACATTGCCAGCCACATCAGGCAGAGCTAGCCGGAGAGATGCTGTCAATGGCAAGGATGACATCACAAAGATTAACAAAGGGTATCATGGGCCAAGGCACTGCTCTCCTCATGAACGGGAGAGATCTCAGAGAACCAGGGAACTGCAAATGTTTGATTACCTCTCATGAACCCTGGGACTTTCTGGCAGTGACACATAGGAATACAGACCTTTACAGAAATTACCCCCGGCATATGTGCTTTTCTGTCCAACTCAGCCCACTAGAGACTGGTGCACAGACTTGTTTCATGCAGACATTTCTCAAGTATAGATCTAGCAGTGAAGAAGAATTCTTATTAAAACAACTTATTCCCACTTGGTGGCAGTGTCTAGAGTGGGTTACCTCTCACTTGTGTCTTCTGAGTTCTATTGCCCAGTTTATCAATTGAAAGATTTTGACAGATCTCTATAGAGCCTCTAAAACAATAAGCATGTTTAATAGGGTTGAAGAAAATATCTACCTCCTTTCTGAGAAGGGAGGCTGTAGAATCAACCTAAGTACTTTTAGATTTGAGGTTAACTAAGACCATAGAGTGTTTCTTCAGCGCAGTCGATGGATTGAATCTTTTAGACACAGAAAAAAACCAGGATTTAAGTGTTATATGAAATTCAGCTAGTGAGACAATTATGCCATTTTTGAGGTTATTTTCTGAAGACTCTGGATTTTTTTTTCTTTTACTTTCTGTATTAAACACTTGGTGTATTTGTCAGTGCTTCCTGACAAGCAGTAGAGCTTTCTGTCATAACTAACTGATACCACAAAAGAATCTGAAACTGCATTTCCATAGATACAGCCTTTATTAACTAGTTTGTAAGGTATCATTGCTGGGATTAGCAAGGCTAGCTACAGATCTTCAGTTAGGAAAAGACCATCGCAGCATAGCATAATCTAATTAAAATAACAATCTACTACAAAAACCCCCAAACGCTATATTTTTTTCCCCTCCAACATCAGCTAGAACATAATCTGCTCACCCCACTGGTCTGCTCAAGCACTAATTTCACAGAGTTTTCTCTTTTTCTCAAATACCACATGACATATGATTTTCCCCATCATTAGCATTGAGTTTGATAGGTTACTAGATTGCATTGTGATATTCTTTTAATCGGTTGATTACGTATATGCCCCAGGCAAGTTACTATGTTAACATCTGATGATTTAGCAAACATCTGATTTTATTTATTTATTTTACTTCTGGCTGAAACATTTTCTAGTACCAATGTACAAAGTGTCACATCTTTTTGAATGTAACCCAGATTCACAACTTCTGGATATTGCATTAGCGGTAATGGATGCCTTGAGCCATGGGAAAACAATATGGTTTTTAATGTACATGTTTAGCACGTAGTGCCAGTTCCCTAACTTTAAAAAGCCCATCTTAAATATTTATGAAATGTCATTTTTCATTCTGAATTGAGTAACGAGTGATTATCTTTCATAGAGATATCTGCAGCCAGGTTTCCATGCTGAATTGCAGGATTGCAGATATGGGTTTGGCTCTCCTGGGCCAAATGGTTCAAACTACACTGCAGTTTTTCAAATCAAAATTTAATCAACATTATAACCAAGCAGTGTGGAGTAGTTCAAGTTGTGTTAATAGAGTGAGAAAATAGTGATTTAGGATGATGGGTTCAAGGTTTGTAATAAATAATTTTCTGGATTCATTAGGCATTTGTTTATAAACTATACAGATCTCCACATACAGAATGTGCCTGTACAACTTGTATTGAAAGTGTCATTGACAGACATAAGATACTCCAAAATAAGTCTACTGCCAAGTGGGTTTTGTTTGTCTTTTTTTTTTTTTTTTTTGCTGTAAGCTCTCTGGTCTTTTAAGAAAGGAATTTCTACAATAAAGTCTGTTGGAAATGCAATGAATATAGATGTAGAAACAGGCTTAATCACATGCCACAATGAGACAAGAGTTATTGTGCCTACATTTCAAATTGTGACATGAATGTTCTGTAAGCACATTCTTCTCTGACATGAGCAGAAATTTTTATTATTATCAGCTAAAATTGAACCTACAGCCCTTTGGCTGGAAGGGAGACTCCAACAATTTAGTCCCTGTGAGGATACAAATTACTGGATTAATAATAGTAAGGGGTTTTTTATTTGATTGAATAATTATTTTGTGCCAATACATTACTGCTTACACAGACATTTCACCTATGCTCTTCTTTATTTCATTTGATTATAATGCTTTCCCCATAGACAAACCTGTCTATGAGGCAAAAACGCTTGACTGAATAGTAGCAAATATTTAGATAAGGTAGCAATGGCTGGAGGGTAATTGCAATATTCAGCAATTATATGTACAATACTCCATGCCCAATGGGATTCCTGCTGAGAATGTGCTTTACACTGTGTAGAAACAATCAAGGGCTGACAAAGAGCCACAAATATTCACATTAGGCAGTTTAATATTGAAGACTACTTCACAGGATAGGATTAAAGTAATAGATAACAGTGCAGTAAGAATTCTGGGAACAACCTGAAACAGCTATTTCCTAAGGAACAGAAACCTTTCGGTACAATTAATGGCATCTGTTACCTCTGCTCTACTAGTTCCATGATTTTCCTCTCCCCCGACCTGAAGAAGAAAATAAAGCCTTTCTAGTCCGAATTAAGTCAATAATAGCAACCCTACACATTTCAAGTTCCACCATGGTTACTTGACCCTCTGAAGAGCATTACAAAACCTTAAGGAGTGCATTTTCAAAGAACAGCCTCTCATCTGAGCCATGCAATGAGAAACATGAAGAAAATGGCAGAAATATTTTATCCACTCAGTTAGAGATAAAAAAAAATACATTGAAAAGGGTTTGCTGGACTCTATTATTACTACCGTGAAAGTATAGTGAAGGAAATAAGTTGGTTATTACCAATAATCAGCATAGATTCTACATAAAACACAATTGCTAAAGAGAAAACAAGTTCTGCAGAGGGTATTTGGTTGATGACCCCATTACACCTAATGACCTTTAATGCTATTCAGGCTTAGTTTAACACAGCAAAACCTGTCAGGCACTGCTCTAGTTCTTATTTAATTAACTCTCAACATTCTTACGTGCCATAGTATAAAGGAGAAGAATAAATATCTCAAGGCTGTAAATAGTCTTCATTTATTTCAATATCTCTTATGGACACTGGATTTAGAAATCTCAGCCAAGATATTTGAAATATCCATACGAAATTGAATATTTAATTTTATGATGACTCAGAATTCCCTTTGAAGGTATGGGGTTTATTTCCAATTCAATAAATATCCCAGTATCTTTGTATGAGTAAGGTGTGATTAACTGTGAATAATTTTCCTTGTTTGCTTGTAACTTTTATTTCTATCATCTACTTATTCTTTTCTAAATTCTGTCTATTCTGAACTTTCAGTTAAAAGTTTTACTCAAGAGTCCCCTTAATCTGGTTCCCAAACACGCCCCAAAATGCTGGTTTGAATCCCATAATAGCTGCAATTTATGTCAGCTTGATTATCGTGGGAGCTGGGCTGAATCTTTAGTGCTGCAGTGAAAGGTAGAAACTGAAATTACAATTCCTGGGATGCCAAATCTAATCATTTTCTTCTGCTCGTTCAGCCAAGTTCTACCCACAAAACCTGACTACATAGTGTATCTGTCCAAGTATCAGCCTAGATCTGGCCCAGGGGATGACTTAACCTACGTCCCTGAAACAGAACAGCAAAACCTGCAGCTTAGAAGTGGAAGAAGAGATCTGTCAGAATTTCTGCTCTGTTGAAATTGTTCCTGAGGAAAAAGAAAACAAGAGAAGGCATAAGACATGGTAAGAGTGCCACAGGACATGCGGCAGTACCAGACCTGGAATATGGTGGGGAGAGTCCTCCTTCGAGTGGGAGATGCCACTCAGGGTTAATCCTTGAAGCTTAGAGAAAGATATTTGCCCACAGTTGTTCATATGGGTGAGTAATAATTATTATTCTCTTGACATTAATCCTTTTTAAACCAATATGAGCGAGCAGAGACCTTAGGCTGCAGTCATGTGTGATCATCCTTACCTTGAAAAGGGCTTGCTGGACTCTATTAGTCCAGGTAAGTCATCCTTACCTCTAAGCAGGACATATTAACTACCTAAGCAGTTAGCACAAATGAGCAGAAAGTTCAAGCTTCATCTTATTCAAAGAAAGTTGTAAGTTTCACATTTTCTGTGAAATTTTGGTGAAGACTCTGACAACTGACACAGATAAGTATCATATACTGATGATAGTTTGTACTAAATCAGCTTAATGGAACACTCTTGATATAGAAGTCTCTCTTCTGTGTGACTTTTAAAAATCTTCTATTGTTGTATGCATCTTCTTACTTGGCTGGTTCTGTATAAGACTGGAAAGGGCAAAATTTGCTATTCAGTTTTGCTGCAGACTGCAGAAATTCCTTTTATTATATAATTATTGTCAGTGCCGCCTTCTGTATGTGGTTTTCTCAATTGCTTGTGTGTCTCATGAAACAGATGAAGAACATGAAAATGAAACACCAAAACTCATTTGAGTGATCTGTCTGCTTGTGGTTCCTGACTATTAAATAGAATTTACATCTCATAGGTATCAACCCAAGGTGTGGCATCACTTCCAAGGACTCTGTGCATTTTATATTAGATTACTAGGTAAAGGAAAGAGCTGATGTTGAGACCAATGTTTTAGTCTGCTTTCTACTAACTGGCTCTCTTACCCACTTGGCTAGTAAGTCAAGCTTGTAGCTGTTTCTCCTCCTTCTGTCCTCCAAGGTCTTCTATTGCCTCTCATACAGAGGTTAAGATTGAAGGAAAGATGAAGCAGCTGCCTGAGTAGTAAATTTCCAGAGGCTATTTTGCCTTTCAAGAAAACCCTGAAGTCTCAAGTCTCTTTCTCTGTAGGTTAGAGATTTTGTCTTTGGACTTAAGGTGAAATATAAACAGTCCATGCCTCGTCCTTTTCTATTATTTTTAAATAAAAAATATGGTGATGCTCTATCAGATAGTGAACTTAATTATGCCAGTAAGACCTATCAAAGAACTTTACATAAAGGCCTCATAACAAATACTGCATCCATCAAAGGACCTAAGAGTTAAGATATCTGTGAATGAGCTTTGGAGGAAATATGTGCAGAATAGCTAACTTGCCAGATTCTTGGGTTATCCAAAGTAGCAGAACTTTAGGTAACTTAGCAAATGCTCTAGCAGAAATGGCAGAGCTATAGAATCAAATAGTTACTCAAACCTGTGAATTTTGTGTCTTGGACTTCACTGAAAAAAATCTTAAAGAAATATCACATTTCACTTACTATTTTTTTCTTTAAATCTCAGCCTTATGTCTGTATGGAAAACCTAGTCCTTGTGAGGTTTTTGATTTGCTTTGGTTAGGTAGATGTATTCATGGAATAAATTTATAGCTGCACGACTGCTTTCATGGACTGCTTTTATGACCACTGTGGTCATCTGATGTAGGAAAATGTGTAGATGTCACAGATCATCTAAACTGACACTGGTCTTCAACATTTAAAGAATCAATTTGGACTAAGGCACACCTAATTTGATTGTCCAAGTTAATAAGTAAAATGCAATCGTTTCACGTGGATAAGAGAGAAGAATGAATAAGATCTTTCTGTGGAAGCACAAAAAAAAAAAAAGTCTGAATCCATTACTAGGGTAGTTCTATAATCTTCTCAGAGCCATTAATGAAGAGGTATGGATCCACCCTATTTGTAAGGTCAAAACTCAGAAAACAGTGTTGGTCAACTTTTGAGTAGTCCATTGCAGCTGGGAGTTCATCTCTCACAAATAAGACAATCTGTCATGGTCAGCTAGACCAGAGTTTTAGAACAGGAACAGAACTTTGACATAACCTCTATAGAATCAGGAGTTACAGGCAGAGCAACAAGGGGCTTTCAGCTTGTGACTGATTAATGGCCAGGTTCTGCCTGTTGACTTTTCTTTCATATATTTTAGACAAATAATATTATGGAACCTTTGAATGTATGGACACAAATAAAATCCTTTGAGGCAACCTCAGTAGCTCAGTTCATATACCAATTCATACTCATTAGAATCTTATACTAAACTGCTATGAGGAGCTGTACAATAGGAATTCAGTTGAAAAAAGTATTGAGGTGAATCTACCTACACGTTACCACTGAATAATGGTGACACAATTGGAGCGCAAAGTTCCTGAATAGAAAAAATGAGCCCTCCAGAGTGACACAATACTAAAAAATATGGATGAGCATATCTCCCCACTGCACTCCTTTAAATTCCTAGAATTCTTTCCTATTTCTTCCTCACTAAGAGCTTAGTACAGATCTACCCCCAGTCTTCTCTAAGGTTACCCTGTGACTGACTATACAGTCTGTCTGTGCTCACTCTGAATTTTTGCTGTGCTCTTTTTTTCTTCCTGCACATCTCACCTTGGCCTTGAGAAGTCCCTCAAGCAACTTGTGAATTTCTACATGCTTCCAGGGAAGGAGCATTTCCTGGCTGCTACAGTGGGTTTCATTTGATCCTTGTAGAGGTTGCCTTCCTCTCCCTAGACACAACTTTCTTAATAGAACAAAATAAGGCACACACTAACACATACTGGACAGTGAATAAACAACTGACTCAGTGTAAAGTACTACAGTGACTGGTCTTCAGTGGTCAGTGTTAATTCCCCATTCAAAGAGCAAACCAGCTACTGGCTGTAAAGAAACTCTCCTTTTTGATAGAAAGACAGTGACAAATTTGGAGACTTGTGAAGGCTGAGCTGCTAACCTCCAGTCTTTCAAAAAGGGGATCTTTTCCCAAGCGCACTAGAGAATTATTGCTTTTAAGAAAGTTTTCTACTCTGCAGACTTTTTTTGTAAAAAGGCATTTTAGAATAAGTGTCATTAAAGTTTCTCTCTCCCTCCCCTTTGTCTCTGGAGTCTCTCTGTCAACACTTGACATTTTTCCATACAAACAATGAAGTTTCTCCATTTTTTTTCCTAAAACTGTGATGATATTCTTACCTTTCAAGTTACAAAAATTATGAACAAATAGTCTCCTCTTTGAATTTCTCTCCCTTTATCCATCTGCAGTACAAACTTAACTGTATGGTTTTGTCTTCGACAGTATTACTTAATGCCAGAGCCATTATTATTTCCTCCCCTTTAAGTTGAAGCACATATTCAGTTAAAAATCAATTGTGTGCCACATCCGCACACATACCCTCAGTCTTATTTCCTTTCATTTATATGTTCCAGTCTTTGCTTGGATAGTTAAAATTCCATTAATACCACTCAGGACATCTCAACGTTTTTTTAAATGTTCCATCATTTCACAGTCCAATTGCCATCTGTGGCAAGATGACCTCCTACATAACATTCATAGACCTATTTATCCTACAAAGCCATAACCTCAGTCTATAATGTCCCTTCACTCCTAATTTCATAAATGGATTTTGATAGCTGTCTCAAGTACATCTCCAAGTGCTTTTTCTTGGATCAGTTTAGGAAAGCTAAAGCCCCAATAGAATTACAACTGACCAGACATGTCAAGGGCAACAAGAAAAGCTTCTACAGGTATGTTGGTGATAAAAGGAAGGTATGTTGGCTTCATGCCAACTGTCCGAGCTCACAGGGAAAACCTCCCCCTCCCTTCTTCCCCCAGGCCAAAGGAAAAAAACTATCAAAACTGAACAACCCAAAAGCAACTGAATTATAAGAAAATATATATATTTGCATATATTACAGTTATATACAGCTAGAATACTATGTACAATATTAGGGACCCCAAACACACCCCCCTCCTCCGAAGGGAAAGAGAAAAGGAAAAGGGAAAAAGGGAAAAGGGAAAAAACCGGTATACACAACCAAAACTAAGAACTAGCAAAATAAAGAACTAGCAATATTTAATCTCACCACGTCCCTTAGAAGAAAAGGATCACCCGACACAGCTGGCACTCTCCAATGACCCGCGTGGCAGACCAGTAGTCGCTGCAGGCCTCAGCTTCTAGATAAGCAAGAGCAACACAGAGACCCACTGCTCTCAAACCTCACCCGAAGAGAAGAGAGCAAGAGCTTCCACTCCCTTCTTATTTATACTCTTGCTTACATAAAAATCATATGGAATACTGGGAACATGACCTTGGTTCCTTGGTTACAACCTCTTTACCAAGGAAGGCCTAGAATCAAAACCACTACAGAAGGTTAGGGAAAAGTCTTCAAGACCAGGTTGGATGAGGGTTTGAGCGAGCTGGTCTAGTGGAAGTCCCTCAAGCATGCCCATGGCAGGGGGCTGAAACTAGATGATCTTCAAGGTCCCTTCCAAACCAAACCGTTATATAATTCTATAAATTTATGTAGTAGAAACGTTACCTCATTCTCCAAACATTGGTCTAAGTACCTGCTGAGGCCAGCATGGTTACAACAAAGCACTGCTGAAGTGCGTATTGGATTTGGGTGGCAAGGTTTTGGTATTGGGGGAACAACAGGGGTGGCTTTTGTCAGAAGCTGCCAGAAGCTTCCTCCATGTCTGATGGAGGCAATACCAGCTGTCTCCAAGAGAGACCCACTGTTGGCCAAGGTTGAACCCATCAGCAACAGTGGTAGCTCGTCTGGGGTAACAGATTTTAGAAAATGGGAAAAAACTGCTGCAGAGTAGGAATTGACAGAGAGAAGTGAGAATATGTGAGAGGATCAACTCTGCAGACACTGAGCTTAGTGAAGAAGGATAGGTGCTCCAGGTTCCAGAGCAGAGATTCCTCTGTAGCCTGTGGTGACTGAAGACCACAATGAGGCAGCTGTGCCCCTGCAGCCCGGGGAGGTGTACAGTACATCCACCTGCAGCCTGTGGAGGACCCCACACCAGACCAGATGTGTGCCCAGAAGAGTCTGTGATCCCCAAGGGAAGCCTGCCCTCCAGCAGTCTCCTGGCAGGACTTTTGGCCCTGTGGAAAGAGGAACCCACACTGGAGCAAGTTTTCTGGCAGGACCTGTGACCCCATGGGGGCCCCACATTGGAGAAGCCTGTTCCTGAAGAGCTACATCCCATGGAAGGGACCCACACTGCAGCAGTTTTTGAAGAGCTGCACCCCAAGCGTGGGTTAGAAAAGTCCATGGAGCACTGTCTCCCATGGGAGGGAACTCAGCAGGGGAAGACTGAGAGGAGTCCTCCCCTTGAGGAGGAAGGAGTGGCAGAGACAACATGTGATGAACTTGTCACGTTCCCCATTTCCCATCCCCCTGTGCCACTGGTGGGGAAGAGGTAGAGAAACCAGGAGTGAAGTTGAGCCTGGGAAGAAGCGAGAGGTGACAGTAAGGTGTTTTTAAGGCTTGGGTTTTTTTTTATGTCATTACTCTAATCTCATTTAATTGGTAATAAATTAAGCTAATTTCCCAAAACTGAGTCTGTTTTGCCCATGACAGTAACTGATGAGTGATCACTCCCTGTCCTAATCTCAACCCATAAACTTTTAGCTATATTTTCCCTCATCTGCCCAGCAGAGGAGGGGAGGGATAGAGCAGCTTTGGGGGGCATCTGGTATCAAACTGTGGTCAACCCAGCACAAAGTGTTGCTTCAACTTTAATTTGATTTCTTTACTTCTTCAGCTTCAACATGTACAAGATCAAACTAAGAAAAATGGAGAAATTAGTGTTTGGTGTGGCTTTTGACATTCCTTTTGATCACTTAGTTTTCTTCCAAGACGCAAGAAACAACCATTCTGTTAGAACTGGTGAGGATCACTGCTTAATTTATCAGCAAGTATATATGCCAATATTTCCAAGCAACACTGCTTTTCCTAGTTTTATTGTATCAATGCCTTTACATATAAGAAAATATTTTTGTCTCTATTAGCCAAAAACTTCCATATTTAGTGCTAATGTAATAAATTCTGCATATGGTATCTTCCTTTCAGTGTATCAGGAATACCCAAGTTTATACAAAAGTCTACAATCAATGTGCTATTTTATTCAAATTAAAAGAGACTTTTTCCTGAAATTACATTCTTTATTATTTTTGTCATCACAGATGTTACTTTTAAATTGTTTTCTGAAATTGTAAAAGAAATCAATAAACAAGCAAGCACTGTGACTTTGCTTAGTGTTAGATATGTTTAGTTTTCACTTTGCACATGTAGATATCTTCTAGTTCCTCTAGGAAGCAGAAAAGAAGCAGTTTATATCTGCAGTCAAAGCAAACATCATCTACAATTTAATATTTCTGGGAATCACTAAACAAACATATTAAAAGATTTATTAATTTAGCATTCAACAAAAGTCTTGTCTCTGTGCCTAAGTATGGCTAGCTTCTGTCTGTCTCCTTCAGATTCTTAACTTTTTGAAGCTCAGCCAGTTCCAAGGACAGTTATTCCTCAGTTATTGTGTTCTGAGCAAGAAGAATCCTGTGCAACCTCAGCAAATAGTGTCTGTCAGGCACTTATATTTCTGGAAATAACCACTGTTTCTTTGACAGTATGTAAAGCAAAGATTCTTTTAAAAATCAGAGGGTTCTAGATGCAGTCATCAGTGGCAATTAGGAAGCCATGCATATTTGGGAAATAAAATTGAAAAAACACATGAGTGTATTATTTTAAAGAATATATTTATTCTCTTAGTCCTCTATCCCTAAAGACTTTCATTTTTTTCTTGTAAAGTCCAAAATAACCAGGATACAAGACAATGAAATTTTGCACTGAAAGGATTGCTGTTGAATATATCTTTAACGAATTCCCTTTAATCAATAGTTTTGCAACATTAGTAGTTATTATGTAGTAAAATTTTGACTCTGGAGAAAATACCAAGCAAGGTTTCTGGGTTTTTTATTGTAATAGGTTTTTAATTATTAGAGACTGGGAGTTTTTCCAGTAGTCCAGAAAAAATCAATTAACACTAATAAAAAGGAGAGCAGGAGAGACTGAACCTGTGTTTGAAAAATGGAGTATCCTTCCTAATATTCTGAATCTGAAACAAGATTAAGGACACTCATCTGACTACTTTTATCTGCTTCCAAGGATGGCATCTCTCTTCAAAGTGTGGTTAATGAAGCATTTTATTCTGTTCAGGAAACTGAAAAAAAAAACAACCCCAAACCAAAACAAAAAAGAAATCATAACAGAACTTCTAATACCCCAATTTAGGAAAATTTTAGCAAATGTTACCAACATGTTTCTAAGCAGTGAGATGTTTGTTAAAAAAATAGAAATGTTGGTCTAAACAGAGTTTTGCAGACAGACAATAAAACCTACTATAGATACTGTGATAAGAAATAGGAGATCATTCTTTATTACTCTGCAGGCAGAAATTCAGTCCAGTCAACAAAAAGTTCTTGGTTTAGAAACATTTTTTTTATGAATAGAAAACCTCCTTTTTCAATTTTTTGAAAAAGTATTATTATTTTAGTTTCCTTGTGCAATGGAAATATTCCATTAGAAACACAAAATTACATAATTTTCACTGGGGAAAAATATTACCTTTCTCTAGAAAATATATTTCTTTGGTATATTTAACAAGATATTTTCTGCCTAGGGATACTTCAAAGGAAGACAACAAATGGTACCCCAGGTTGAGTATAATGTATCTCACAGAAATGTGAAAGACGTTAGGTAATGGTTCTAAACTAAAAGAGGGTATATTCAAACCAGATGTAAGGAAGAGAATTGCTCTATTATCTCCCTGAATGAGATCTAAAATAATATGGTCGTACTATCTTGAGTACATGAACAGATTTCTTTAATGTTGAACATCAGCAATGTCGTTGCCTCCATTTGTTAAGATGAATCCTACATTTTGTTATCAATAAAAAGACTTACTGGACTAGGATTTTGAAATGATGATAGAGGTAAGTGTTGGAAAGGTTTAGACTGTCATGGATCTATTTCCACTTTGGTAAACACTTCTTCCCCCTTTTAAAACACTTCAGGGTAAGTAGAGACTATCTATTGCCTGTCAGAGGCAAAAAAAAAAAAAAAAAAAATTTGAAACAAAGTCCTGGCTTTATTTCTTTGTATTTGCATGACTCAGTGACTGATAGAAAAATGTAGTTTTGACTGTGCCTAACAGCCAAAGGTCGCACTTCTTTAAGTGAAAGGAGAGTCTTTAAATTAACTGGTTTTTCTACCTGAGATTTTGTGCTAAAATACAGGCACTGAATTTCAGACACTGAAATACATAGTTGTTTAGGAAAGAGACAGTGTTCTTTCGGTGCAATGAATTTCAAAACAGATGGTCTAGTGCTTTACACAAAACAGTTATTTTATCATACCTTACTAGTGTATAGTGCTTGTATGAAATAGTAGCAATATAATTTCTATGTTTCTCCCTGATGTCATAGAGCATGCCATAAGCTCCAATGGCACTGCTTGCTGCTAATGGTGGTGGCATTTCTGAAAGAAAGTGGGTGGATAATGTCATGATGATTTCTTACTAAAGCTTGAGTCCTTGTCAACTTTTGCTGTAGCCAGGGGACATCAGTGATGGATGCAGTTTAGAAAAGGTCTCTGTCCTAAACTAAAACACACAATTTTTGAAAGGTCTAGAACCTAGTTCCTAGGTCCTAAAAGCCTCTGTGACACCTATCAAGCAAAATTCAATTTAGGTAATTAAATGTAGTCAATCTAAAATTCTCTTTGCTCTCTTAGTCAGCTAAAACTAAATTTTTAAATTAAAAAAACTGTTCAGTACTATTTCTCTGTAAAATAACTCTTCAGTGAAAACAACAAAAAAAGGATAATGTCCTATAAGTGGCTTTATTTATTTAATGCAGGCATTTGCTATATGTAGAGTTGCTGTATAAATATAATATCTATACTATGTGTACATTTGAATATATTTGAACGTATATTATATATAATTTTATGTATATATGCAATTAGTGATAAATTTTTTAAGATCAATATTTTAATGTTGGTTTTGTAAAAGAAAAAATGTTTTTTTCTGTATTAGTTCAAGTAATTAGTATGTATAGTAACAGTTTCAGAAGGAGCAATCTAGTTTTTTTCTTTCTCAATGTTCTTGTGTTGTCAAAAAACTTGCCAAGGTCTTAAAAAATTACTGACAATTTAATCCTTTCTCACATTTCCATTAGTTTTGGCTGCAATATGAATTGTCCTTACAATTGAGCACTGCCTATGTTGTTAGTTTATGCAATTGTTACTTGAATTCTTTTGCTCCATGATAAATGATAAACAAAATATTTTCTTCAGTAATATAAACTTTGAATAAATAAATAACAGTAAATAAACCCAACCAAACAAAAAGCCACAAAATCACCAACCACCAAAATCCAGAAGCATTTGCAGTTGCAACTGTTTTAATTTTCTCAGGTTTCCTGTTGGTAGCTCATAGCTAATAATGATTTGTGGCTCTGGTGGTTAGTAATACATAACAGGTATTTCTCTCTCTTAATTAAAATCAGAAGTTGGGTTTGCATTGTAAGCAAATTATATGTTGGGTCCACGCTATAAATTGGATTATACCAGATACACTAAAGCATTAGAACCACAATGACCATCTTTATTTGTGAATCACAAAATAGCACTGCTTAAGGAACTTCTATGTCTGAAATTCTGTATGCCACAACATACCGTGCATAACAAACATTTTGGGAAAATCTATTGCAGTCAATAAATTAAGCTGAAAGTTGCCTTGCATTGTTTTTTCTTTTGGAAACTAAGGTCCTCTGGAGCAAAAATCGTACGTGCATTAGGCCAGTGTTACAAGATCATTAGTGTATTGCTGAGGGGGTTTTCCCATATCAATATTAGTGTTAATTATAGTTTCCCTATATGATTTGGAAGAAATTTTGTTTAGAAATCAGATGAATTTATAATTCATTGCACCTGAGGAACACTTATCAACTGTTTAACTTTGAAATGTAAGGTTGGGGTTTGGCTTATTCTTCTTCGAATACAGTCCATTTAATCAAGTTTTGTCAAAAGCAACACTGAAAATCCATAATAATGCAGAGTAAACCCAAATGATTTAGATGTAGACCTGGCCTTATTTTATGTTAAAATAACCCAAATTCAATATTGAAATTTTCTGATCAGAAAGGAGAATAATTTTTATTGTACCAGATAAAATTCTAAGCTCATTAAGGAAAATTAGGAAAAGTATAAAATTTTCTATCTTCTGGAGATTTTCAGTGAAAACCAATATTGATTTCACAATTATTACTGGAAAAGTCAGTCAAAACTTCTTGACTGAACAGAGAAGTGGTTCAATATAAAAAAAAAAAAAAATCAAAATGTTCTCCATAAGTTTGTCTGTTCCTTCTCTTCCCTTTCCTTTTTCTGTCTTTCAAAAGGAATATTTATAATCAACACAGTATAGGTAAAGGACAATGATCAATCAAAATGCTTAATATCTTTGCTGGGTTTTATATTTCTTTAGTTTATATGCCTGTAGTGATACATTATTTCAAATTGTTATTTCAAAGTATAAAATAAGTCGGTGACTTGTTTCCTGGAAGTGCTGTTCTCAATTATATTCTTCAATTCTCCAAAAAAAGTCTAGATGAACTCAGATTTCTACACTCTCTATGTCTAAATTTAGATGAGATAAATGATACATCTCAAGCATCTGAGAAGATTTCACCAGAGATGTCCAGATAACAGAATATTATATATTATGTAGTCCTATTTAAAAATGTGTTCAAGTCCTCAAAATGTTAATGTAATTTCCATCTTTAATTGTGTATGACAGCATCATCATTGTCAAAGTCAGATTGGAAAGCTCATTGATAGGCTTTTCATGGCTTCCTGAACATGAGTCTGAGTCTTCAGAGACAGTTCAGAAAGCCCATCAGACTTTGGAAGCCATTGAGAGGATGAACTTATTCTCCAATACATTTTTGTTCATCTTCAGGGCTGAGACCAGCAAAAATCTTGAAAAACTTGGGATTTTACACATTCTGTGTATTCCTTTCCTGTTTAATTCGTTTTCCATGAGTTGTCTTAGAGGTCTTCAGTCATGTCCACTGTACCAAACTGGGTGGGACAGAAGGGACGGACACAGGTGCCGTAACCCTCACCACTAGCAAAGACACTATTAGAGCTGGCGATGCTGGCTTATCTATCCATTTTCTGGATACTGGTTGCATTTATAGTGACCCTTTCACTCTTCAGTATTACGTGGAAGTAGCCACATGGAACACATACATACATATATATATATATATATATATATATTAGTTTGACACTTACATACTTGCATTCATACTGCTTCTGAGCATCCTCCTGAGACAATTTTGGCCCATGATAATTACTGGGCTCTAAGATAAAACCCAGTCCCAGGGTCCATTCTTGACAGGCTAACCTGTCCTGGAGGAAGGAGAGTTGGGTCAGAGGTGTTAGTGGCAATGTGTCTTGGCCATTATATTTATTAGGCTAGGAATAACCCACAGCTTTTTGAGAGTAGAAATAAAATGTCAGTTTGAATTAGCACTATGCCTGAAATTGTCAAATTCAACTAAAACAACCAAGAAGAGATGGATATTAAGATTTGAAGTAGGAGAATAATCTCCAACACTTTGACAATTACTCAGAAAATATTAACAATGGAAAACAATTCACATGAAAATGTATTTTACATAATGCTACAGTATATTTTGAACAGGAGCACCCAGGTATCCATATCCTCTAAACATACCCAGATGGATTTGCAGAGAACTGCATGAGCCAAAAATAAAAATATTCTGAAAAGTTAACATAAAATCCTGTATTTAAAATTGTGTAACTTTTTTTTTCTTTTGATATATGTTAATTTTCCATTTACTTGGACTTTTCTAGTTCACAAAGTTGGCATTTGGTTCATACTGTAATATTTTTTGTGCTTTATGAGAAATCAATTAAATTATGATTTAGACTTTGCAGGGAGTTAATGGATGGCAATTTAAAGAACTATTGCTGTGCTTCAAGTAACATGAAGTATCTTATTCTGCTTACACAATTTTTGTGTTCCTACCACTTAAGCAGCTATTAGGAAGTGGTCCTGACTCTGTCTTATGTTGTGTATCTGCAGAATTACATCCCATTTCTTCAAATCCAGATGTTTTACATTGATTAACATGGAATTTAAGACATGAGGTAAGGCTGTTAGGTAACATAGCTAAGATAGCTACCTTGGTTTAGGAAAAAAACACCAAACCCAAGACAGATTCCAAACAGAAAAGGCACGAAAATCAGGATTAAAAAAAAAAAAATAAGTTTGTTCAGGAGGCTTAGGAACAACATTCAGTTGAACTCAGCCTGGAAGAATTGTGTATCTGAAGGTATTCAGTATGCTAAAAACAGCTGTGATCTAAATGGGTGCATGAGCCATGTGGGGAAAAAATGCCTATGATTAGAAGCAAGTAGTAAAAGAGTGAAATAAGCAGCACTTCCCATGCATCAGGGAAGGGATACTGAAGTGTTTTGGTTGCAAAGCACTGCTTTGGTGACTCAAAGCAGCCATAAACCTCACATATGGATTCATTAGCCTGAGCATACCAGGGAATCTGACCTTTTTGAATATGAAGCTGTTGCCAGTTACAGTCTATTTGCTACTTAAACTTCCTTGTGAAAAATTTAAACACTTACTGGGATTTTCATTTCTGACATAAAGTAGATGATTCATTTTTGTGATTAAGAATTTT
This sequence comes from Oxyruncus cristatus, assembly GCA_013399855.1. Taxonomy (NCBI): domain Eukaryota; kingdom Metazoa; phylum Chordata; class Aves; order Passeriformes; family Cotingidae; genus Oxyruncus; species Oxyruncus cristatus. The sequence continues at coordinate 211,547 of VXAY01007484.1, read as the reverse complement.
TTTTTCCCCATCTCATAACTGGTAATGTGAACACTCCACAGAGACTATGAAGGGAGATACCTTGATTAGATGCCTATTTGGCATTTCTTCCCCTGCTTCATGATTGCTATTGTCCACTTTGCAAGTCTATCATAATAGACTTGTGGCCATTATTACTTTTTCATGGAGTTACAGTCAACTGCTCGCTTACTTTCATGTTTCACCTGCAAAAAATCTAAAAACTGATCTCTAGCTTTTCTAGTTGTTACAAAAATATATACATTATTTATATGAGTATTCTGATTTATGATTCTTTCAAAATTAAATGTGCTCTTTTAAAACTGTATCTAGGATAGGGGCATGAGCACTGACTTTGCTTTGTGATGCCTGGGCATAGGTAAACAGAGAGTATGAGGTCATAACCAAGTCTGCTGATTCACAGTTAATAATCCAAGTGGAAATGGAGAATCCATGATCAGCAGCTCTCCTTGGTTCCATATGGCAATATAAGCAAGAGACATCATGGTTCTCATCTCACCCCCTCATTGTCTGGAGTAAAGATAAACACTCGCTGAATTGAAAACATGAATTTTCCTAAGATGTACCAAGAGAAAAGTCTTTCAAGAATTCTTGACTGTCTCTAAGTGTTTCGATTTGTACTCTGTTGTTCTTAGTAATAATTAACTTCCCTGTGAAAAAGAAGACCTTTTATTAATAGGCTTCTCACTGCATGCTGACATTTCAGGAGGTTGCTCTATTAGTTCTATCATTCAGAACCATGAATTATTGAATCGCCTACATATTCCCCTTCAAACTACTGAACTACTCACCATTGTACTGATGCAAATAGATAATAAATAAGCAGAATGTAAAATATCTTTATTCAGTTTTAAAAGAATCTCATAAAGTTTTAGTAGAGCCAATACTATTGCTAATGCTAGCCAGGTAGTAAATTTTATTTGTGTCTTTCAAAGTCTGCCATGTCCTAATTAGTTTCAGCTTCATATTTCATGGAGACTATACAATAATTTTTAGGGTAAAAATGTTGTTGTCCTGCAAACAGTTCTTTAACACCTTCGTATTCTCAAACCTCAATGTGCTCCTCCAAGGATCAGAGCTGTCCTCCACCTTCCTTTTATTCACTGCAGGTTGTAATTATTTCCTAAGTTACATTTTTGCAAATCAGGAAAAAAATGTGACAATAAATGCAGTTGCACCATTGAGAGAAATATGGGGTACTGCTTATTTTCCAAAAAGCATTTGTTATTAATAGCTTATAGTAAAAAAGTCAGATAATAATAGACATAGCATACCCCCTGGCATTAGCTTTTAAAGGCATGTACAGTCTACTCTAAAGGCTGGGAACATTACCCGGGGTATTTCAGATATTGAAAAGAACCGTAGAGCATTCTGATACAGTAGTTTCAAAATACATATAACCTGACAAGTTTTGATTACAAAGCCTCCTGTTGCAGTGGGAAATTTTTTTAACAAAAAACGCAAGAGAGGTTTTGATGAACTCATCCTGTTTGCTTTTGTTTACTGGGCGTAGAAATTCAAACTTTTTCTTCTGTTGTAGGAATTATAATAGACCAACTATTCAGACACTGATACAGTGTGTGACATACAAAGATAATCACAAGAATATAAAGGAACTCATATAGAAAAATAGCAAAAAAAAGTGATTTGTTACACCTGGACCATTTTGTCTGAAGATAGTCACTATACTACAACACACATTTAAGACATACTTTGATAATAAAGAGTGTTTTTTCAGTCTCTTTAAATCCTCCACATACTTTTTTCTTTTGAGAAGCTTTTCATTTTCATTTGAGAAGTTTCTCTTAGACGAACTAGAAATTTTACTAAGAATGATCTCCCTGAAATATTTCATTTCTCATATAAGATAAGAAACCCTGCCCAACCCCACTGCGATTTTATGAAAATTAATTTTAATGGAAAAATTAAAAGTCACAAACGATCACTTGCTCATTTTAACACACGAAAACAAAATTAGTGTAGAGTAATGATCAGAGCTTTTGTTGCCTGGAAACATTAAGGTTGTTCCACAGCCATTTAGTTGAGTTTTTGAAAACAAAATGAGTACAGACATACCTGCTCAATAATTTTGGGATCACCTACAAAGCATTAACAATTCCTTTCTTATAGCTCCTGGAAAAGTGCGTGTGTCCCACAGAATTCAGTTCAATAACTCTCAGCACTACATAAATGTCAGGTCCAGGAGAGAAATGAGCACTAAGAGGTGCACATTGATGCCCATGACACTCCCAAGAGCAGCAGATTCAGCATCAGCTTCTCCTTTTGGATTACACTGGGGTACGGAAGTCCTGAAGTGACAGAGCTGACAGGGGGCAAATTTACCCATGGGTTTTATAGCTTAAGCTGCAGTCCTTGTGGCGTTTGGGGATGGCTATCACACCTGAAATAGTCACTTTAGGGCAAGCTGAAGTGTATCTGTAGCATACTCTAGCCATTTATGTGACTGCAGTGCTGAAGTACTTTTATTTTTATCCATTGCACCAAATTTTTATGTTTCACTCATAACTTGCAGGAAAAAAAAAAATCTCATCCATAGTTGTTAGGTGCCCTAATTACTTACTTTAAATTACACAGTTCTTCCAGAAAACTTTAAAAACTCTCAACAGCCTATATCTGAAAGCCAAATGCATAAGCTATAATTCATTTACACTTTGTAAAACTATGCAACTACTCCATAGGTCCCATAAATCATTTCAGTATGGTGTGGTCTCATTTAAATCTCATAAGCAATGTGATCTAAAATCTTTCAAGTAGTAAATTCAGTTGTTTTTTGTTGCTTTTTTTTTTCATTGGCATAGTTTCAAAATGTAACTTCTCTCGTTAAAACCTTTATTTATCCTACTTCTTCAGAGACCATCCCACATATTCTGCTTGTTTTGTGTCTAAGGACCAAACCAAGCTTTAATGTTTTATCTGTCTTCAATTTATCTAAGTTAAACTCCTCTGTTCATTTAAACTGTTAGATTCTGAGGGGTTTTGGGTGCACTATAACAACCAGCCAGCAGTAAGGGTGTGTATATATACAGAGATTTAAGATCCTAATTACAGAGAGAGGAAATGTATGAAGAATACTTCTTGAATGTTATTTTTATCCAAGAGATTTATAAGATACCTTACTACTAAGCATTATGGTAGTTATAAATTACATGATGAAGTGGTTTTTTATTCCCTATAAGATCCTCCATGTTTAACTTCCTAATGCTTGAGTAGTGCAATTTTCAACCTTCACATAATTTCTTGATAATACACAGAAATAGGCTTAGATGATACAGTAGACTGAAACAATATTATTTGTAATTGTTTTATCACCTCATTTATTTTGGAGTATTATTGATTTTTGGCATTTTTTTTGTGTCCAGTGCAACTATAAAGTCAATAGGAGATAGTCATCTTATTGGTTTTAAACCTGCTTTATTTTCATACCTATCTTCCTTTTTATCCTGTTTTAAAAGCTTCCACCCTTTGTGATAATGTTTCTTAGCATTCTCTTTTTCTTTTTAACGAAGATTACTGCTTTTTCATAAAGTGTAGATGGCTTTTAGTTAATCAAAAATTGATTCATGTAAATACAGATATGCATCAGGTGTGGTAAGTTTAAAAAACAAGCAAAAAAACTTAATTATAATTACTGAACTGATGGCAGAAGGTCAGTTCCTTTGCCTCTCTCTTTATAACCTCTTTGGCAAATCTGGCTGTAAAGTTACTATGAGTTCATGCTTTTTAAGTACTCAGTGATACTCACAAAAAGTATATGTGAGAAAGAAAGGTGCATATTAAATTAGTTTAGTCTCCACATGCCGTGTTCATGCTTGCAAACAATTTACATGTGTTGTATAGAAAATTTACCACACAAAGTTTTTCTCAAATATTTAGGTACTGTTACATGGTATTTATCCTACTGTTGAGATTAAAAAAAATATTCTGAAGATCTTCTATTATAATATGCAGGGGTTTTACCTTTTAAAAAATTGCTCTCTGGAGGAAGAGGTAAAATGAAAAAAATAATCCATACTTTAATTCTGCACTCTGGGGAAAAAATCCACACCACTATGTCTGTATAGAGCACTGTGAGCCTCATTAAGCAATTTCCTTTCCATTTTTAATTCCATAATTTGCCTGCATTTCGTAAGGCGCTCTGGAATTAAAGAATGCAATCACATTCTTTGCTTTGAACATGTGCAAAATCTTCTGCATATACTGCCTTTGAGATATATTTTTAAATTACTTCCAAGGAGAGTCAGGGCAAACTTATTGAGTCAGTGCATGTATAGCCACTTTGTGCAGGCAAGAGAGAGTAAAGAGCAGTGCCACCAGCAGCCCCATGGCTGGCACAGGATGTCTATCCCCAGGGCACTGGATTCTCTGCCAAAAGTATCAAAGTCAGCATGATTTATTAAATTAAGAAAAAATAATGAATAATCAGAATTTATATGATTCTTGACAATATTAGAATCAAATAACCCTGATCACAATGATTCCACAGTGCATCTTAGGACAACTAAAATGTTCTGAAAGGAAAGAGAAAAATGCTCATAATATCATGTAAAATAATGAACTACATGTAGACAATACCTGAATTTTGAAAGTACGCTTTCCTTGTAGAAAAGTTTATCAAGAAGTAGATGTAAGCTTTTTCTGAAGTTTAAGATTTTTCAAAAAACAGGAGCTACAGCTAAAAAACAATGCTGGATCTGAGTATATCAGACAAGACAAATTATTCTATACAGATACTTAAATAAAACATACAGACCAACCCGAAATATAGGCTACATTAAATTTAAGCCACTATTATCAAAGTACATAATGGGTTTAAAATACAGGTAGATCTTTTTATGGCAGGAAAAACATTAAGCCAAAGTAGGAGGGTGAAATTACATCAGACTTATTTGAGACCACAAGCCTAAGGAAAATATATATTAGCATGAGCAAGTTTTATAACTAACAGATCGCATTTCTTAGACTTCTTAAGCGTGATTCAGTTTAATAGACAAAGTATCTTCTATTTGTAAATACATTTTAATTATTTCTTGAGTTTATCATATATTCACCTGGAAGTTAGGTACTTTATATGAGTCAGATTGTATATGAAAGTACTTCAAATAGGTGTTTCAAATCTGTGTACAGGCCCTCAGTAATAACGGTCCTTGGTGGAAATAGCCATCTTTGACTTTTTCACTGATGCATGAAAAATCTAACCATATTCCCTTTATTAAGTACAGAGCATACAATATTTAATTATTTTTGCTATACATGATAAGTAGTAGATTTGAAGACATATGACTGTGATATTTTCTCTGCAACTCTAGATGCTGTAGGACTTTTTTAATTTGTTTTTTAAGTTCAGTTAATCATCTTTCACTAAAAACATGTTTTGTATACATTTTAAGTAAGTGTTTCTCAGTGTTGGATCAGAAAGGGCTTTCTAGAACTGTCCGCAGCACAGGCCATAAGATTATTCTGTAATTTGCTCAAGACCTTTTATAAATAATAAGGTCTTAGTGATTTAATAGTCATCCTTAGATAGCACATCATATGTTTACAAGGAAAACTACTCAAATATAACAGTTCTTTCTTGCTTTAATGTACCAAGGACATTGAGCCAATGTCATCTCATTGACTTCAGTAGGCTCATAATCACAGCAGAAGCCAACACATCCTATAACAATCAACAAGAAAGCAAGGACTTAAATGAACTAAGGATCATTTTGAAGCACTATAATTCTTTATGATAGATATGTTTTACAGAATGTTACTTTTTAGTGTACAGTTGGCGCCAGAATTTGACTTCTACTTTTGTTAACAAAGCACTGAGAGAGAATATAAAAGTTACAGAATAGCAACTAAACCCTTTCAGAAAATGAGGGTAAAACCAGCAAATAACAAAGACCCCAACACTTTATCAAAATTGTTATAGCAGATATAGCAGTGGTAAGAAGATACCGAGTTTGAATAATTTATTCATGTTAGACTGGAATTGTTTTTTCTCCTCTCCTGCCCTCCCCAACACCAGCAACCTTTTTTGCGGAGCCATGTTTTAAAAAGAAATTAGTAGTAATTTCTAAAGCAATAGTCAGTACACTGCACACTGAAGGTTAATCTTTTGGGTATTAATTTAGCTTTATCATAAAGGAGACAGAGGGTCTGTATTCATCTCACTCTATTTAACATCTTATAAAAATTAATGTCTCTATAGACAAAAATAGCTTTATTTCAAAACAGTGCAGCTTAGTTGATGCAAAAGTAAATACAGGGTTTATTTCAACTGCTTTAGTACACAGCATAGGAATGTACATTTAGCACATAAAGAAAGAGAATTATCTGCATCATTTGAAGAGTACAGGCTCTCTAGGTCTGCTGTTTATTTATACATGGCCATATATTCTGCAAATTTCTGTGTGCATACAGAAAGTTCATTTTCATACTAAAATAGTCTCTGATACTCAGTATTTTAAAAATTGCAGTACAACATCCTGTTAAAATGTAAATTTTCATACAGCATATTAAATTTCAAAAAGCTATCTTAACTAGCTACAAACATTTTCTCAGCTTTAATTAAAATTATTCCATGACTTTAAAAATACCATTCCTATAATAAAAAATAAATAAATAAACCAAGAACTAGCCACACTCACTATAACAAGCTTATTTTTAGTCTTGAACTTAGCAGTGTAGAACTTTGTCCTTGTTTAAATGTGTTTCAACACATGTTGCTCACTAAGAAAGTGAGGATTTACAAAGCCATATGCTACAATGCTCTGTTACAAAGTGTTAGCATATACAGGGTGACCAAAGTTGTCTTACTTTCCTCAGACTCACTGGGAATGTTTCCTGAAATCACCACGAGATGAATGGTTAAATAGAGTCAGTGTTTATATGGCAAACTATTACATGACAAACAAGCTCATTTTGTCATTACAGGTTATAAAGTATTCACAGGCTTACAAGGACTTTCATCACAGGTCCACAAAAAGACTGATACAAAGCAATAAATAAATATACAAAATGCTATGCTGATCAGACACCTGTGTCAACATGGTCGCTTGGAATGGTCAAACGCTAAAACTGTCCCAGATCCTCCTTATGAGACAGCATTCCATTAGCAATCTGGTGTGGCAGAAGGACAGTGACAGCTTAGCTGGGAAAAAATTCAGTGTCCATGATACAATTATTGCACTACTGATTACTTCAGACTTTGGTGAGTTAATCTTTGGGGTATTAATTTACTGCTCTGACTGTACAAAACAGATCCTAGTGCTTTACCCCTTTGAGGGCTGTCACTGTAACTATTCCATATGACACCACCAGTAAAATTTTTCTGTGCATCCTTCCAAGTAAACAGATTTTAGGATATTTTCAAGTCAATCAGCTAATGAGAAAGAACTTTACATTGCTTTCAAATACTGCAAAATACAGTGAACCTCCTTTGAGAAGAATTTAATTATTTCAAAGTCTTGCTATATTTCAATCAAGAAGAATCTTCTTTATTTTAAAAAATCTTCCTGAAAGTTCTAAAATATTATAAAATATCTAAATTCAAACACAATTCTGGTTTTATATGTGCAGATATAAGTACAGGTTAATCAACATGTATTGTGAAGAAAATTTAAAACATTTAAGCAAAAATCTCAAACCAGGCTACCTCAACAAGTCCAAATGCTCTAATATTTTTTTTTTGAAAATAAAATTGAAAGGAAAATAAAATCCCACTTTGTTAAATAAAGTCTACTTCTTCCACCACCGTTGGTATCCTAATGTTAAAGTTTTTCATAACACTTTATACCTACTTGGATTAAGTTGTAAGGAAAGTAAAAAGTATTGTGAATCAGGTGTAAAAACAATCAACATTAATTCAGTCTCCAAAACTGGAAACTCAAAGGCAGGGATGTTTCCTACTGACTATGAAATTAACCTTGAATTTGACCAATTTTCTTCTCTGTTACAGTATTTTATTTCAGTGCTACATTTCTTTGTGTGTAAGGGAAAAGGGAAGAACAGAAAAGAAATATTTTCAGGTAGTCTTTGTCAAGATCTTTCCTGAGAAAGTACTAAATGAGCTAATTAAGCTTGGGAGATAAGGCAGTATTGACATGGATTAAAGACTGTCTATGAGAAAAATATCAAAGTTTACAATTGAACAATATTTTTTTCCAGTGATAAAAGACAAAAGTACGCATCTTGAAGCCTGAGAAAGAGTACATTAAGTGATCATATTTATATTATCTTAAATGAGAGCTAAGATGGAAAATTTTGTAGTGAGAAAGGACTACTTAGCTTTTGGGAGAACTGGTAAAAATTTCACATCTCCGCAAAATTGGCAAATAGGCAAACTAAGTGTTTCAGACTAAATGCTTAACTGGAGAAATTGACCTCAACACCAATTTAGAAAAGGCAGTTAAGATCTCTTTGCAAACAATGAATAGTAATAATAAAAGACATTGAAATAAGATGTTTGGAAATAAATAAGATGATGAGCAATATGGAGCTCATTAATGCCTCTGTATGAATCTATGCCGAAGTTTCTTTTGGTCATGTTACCTGAAGTAGCCATAAAACCCTCTTCTTAGAGAAGAAAGACAGGAATATGGAGAAGTGAGAATGAGGCTAACTAAAGGCAGAGAGCACTTGTAAAAGTAGAAGTACCAATATGATAAGAACTGTGATAATATGGAGTACTTATATTGTAATTAAAAACCAGTATATAAATATTATTACTTTAGTAGAATGATACATCTGTATTTATTACTGTTATTACCACTGAATGGAATTAATGAAAGTCACTGTAGGATTATATAAGTAACTCATATAAATCATATCATTTATGATTTATATATAAGCATGGATGGAATTTCACAGCTTCTTGTCTGACTGCTTTGAAAGATTTGTGGTGCTTTCTTTTCAGGCTACAAACTAGCTCCTTCAGGTTTACCTACTGCTGACAAGCTTTTGATAATGCTGCTTATTTGCTCTTTATGGCTCATCTGAGCTGTTCCTTCCTTTCACACATCAGAACATTGTTGTGTTGATGAATGCAAGAAACCCCTTTGATCTGTGGGCATTTTGTAAAGCAGATAGTAATAAGACTGCATAGCATTTTCTTTTTTAAAAGCAAAGCATGCTTTAGAGAAATAACCTTTCTTAATTTTAGGTTTTAATTACAATTTACAGATGTACCTTAACATTCTTATTTTTTTTTTCAGTAACATTGGACTATTATTAAAAAAAAAAAAAAGGTCATAAATAGACCTGCCAACAATTTGTTCTTGCCATTATTTGCAGTGTTTCAAAGTGGTATTTATTTAACCAAATGCAGCTATCTACATGTCTGCATCTAAGGTAGTCATTTTTGTATTCCTTCATAGTCAACGAAAAGAAAAAGACAATTCTTAGGTGGGAATTGTATAATCCTTAACAAGACACCCAAATTCCATCAAATGCATTCAGCTATAAAAGCAACAGTTTCTCTCCCTTGACTATAAAGGAAATATGATTAGCAATGTCTCCTTGGCTCAGACATTGATGTCTACACTGTACATGTCTAAGATGAGGTGAGATAAATTCCTGGTTTCTGCTTTCCTTTCACCTCAGGCCTCTTTCATTTGTGTATCATTGCAATACACAGCCTGCACCTCTGGAAAGATTCAAAAGCACTGGTATCCCTTCTTATCTCACATTACTGCCATTTCAAACACTGGTTTGAGAAGCTGCTGAAAAAGCAACTTTGGCCTTAAGGCATCAAAACTAATTTTCTCTCAATATTCACTGAATAAAATGACTGCCAAATACAAATTTCGATCTCTTACATGATAGAAACAATACAGGGCTGTCTGGTCAGCTATGAACTTTCTCTTACAAGACACTAAGGTGGAGCTTTAGTAATCATAAAAAACATTTTCATGCCTGAGTGATACTGCTTTGATGCAATTGCCCTTCAAGCCCTTCAAAAGAAAGAAGAAAGTTCTTAATGCCTTTAAGTTATGATTGGAATCAGAATTTATAATGCTTAATGTATAGTAAATTTAGGCAAAATTTCATTCCCAATTTAAAGGGAAAGTGATAATAAAAACTATGTGATTATTCAATTCAAGTAAATCTATTTTAAAAAAAACCACTCAGTACACATAAATACACTACAGTATGTCAGTTATCTACTTAGCTGCAAACAGAATTAACTGTTGGATTAGTAATTTTCAAACCTTCAGTTTAAAATAAATGAATGCTCTCTTCATGCAAAAAAGGCTGAACATTCCTCAAACGTGCCTTATGTGGCAAATTGAAGCAGACTTTTTATACTGAAGCAAAATAAGACAAAGTCAAACACCATTGTGCCACATGCACAGTCTGTGTATGCCACCAATTATGTGTCTATGGAACACGCCACAGGCCATTTACTTAAGGGAGCTGAAGAGAGGGATATAACCTAACCAGAAAGGCACTTCATTAATTTCTGTAATTTAGAAAGTTTACTTCAGTCTAATCAATATTAGAGGTTCTAATTCTATCTTTTTGTATGCAAAAATTGAAACCTCAACATATATTTAATATATATATATAATTTTTATTATAGATATGTGTTGATGCTATCTGTATCTCTAGAACTTTCAGTAACGTTCAGGAATGCTGCATATTCCAAAGATTCATGAGTTTCTCTGCTGAGAAAAACAGAGAAGTGAAAATATTAGTATTAGTTTCACAAAACTAATAGGAAAAAAAATATTCAGATTCACAATGGGGCAAATTCCAATATCTGGTACTTGACATTAGTTGCAGGAAAGAGAATAAGATAAAACAATCAGAGTATGACAGAGTATGTTCCTTTGTAGGTATCTCCTTGATCTCTGTTTGACTTAAACTTTGAAATACAAAACTTAATATACCTTCCCAAGTTGTGATAATTATGATTATTCTGTTAGATACCTTTATATTTATATAATTACTTATTTCCCTTTTGAAGCGTCTTCAATTTGTGGTCTCGAAACTCAATAGCAGCGTATCTCAGAGACTTACATGTTTCAAAAATGATTAAAAGCCCACCAATTTACCAAGTGACCTTCAATGACTGAATACTGTAATTTAATTGAAAACATTATCATGTTCCCACATAATAAGAAAGGAAAAGAAAACCTCTCATCTTCCCGTTTCAGTCAATAACAAACTAACATTATGTCCACTTTTGTCTTCGAAGGCCATTTGTTTTTGTGATACAGTCTGATCTTCCTCATTTTCATCTCCATTCTTCCATTACTCTCTACCCTGCTTGTTTTTGCATACAGTGGCTTTGATGATTTTTTGACTACAGCTTCAGCAGGAGTGGATTCCTCCTTAAGTTAAATTCAATTTTCCAAATTCAATAAAAATTTTACTTACAGAAGCAAAGCAAATGAACCTAACCCTTTTCAAGGATCTCATGTGCTTATGTCCAACACAAAATAGTGGATGGGACTGAATGATAAAAACCACGTAGAATTGATTAAGTTCATAAAAGGTGTTTTTTGTTCTGAACATGCTGTCTTCTTCCATGCCTTCCCCTTTATAAGAATTTATTCTCATACATTTTCAATTTTGAAGCATTCTACAGCAGTAACCACTTATTTCAATAAGATTCAACAACATATCTTCCAAGTGACTTATGATTGCATGCATAGAACTGTAGGGAAGGGATAAAAAAAAAAGAAACGAATGTTAATTCTCTTGGCAACATCTGTTTTATGACTATTTATTGACCTGACTCCAATAATAATAAGTACACTTTCACCATGGGAGAAAATATGCATCTTTCCAATGTGAACTAAGTATTCTAACGCTTATCAAACTCTTTTAGTCTGAAAAGTTTCTCTATTTCAAATCCATGGAAGAAATTTATATGAGGCTGACCCTTTGAGAATGAGAATGCATTCTCTTTACTACAGTGCTCTCACAAACTTACATTGATTCATATGGGGCAAATATTTCATAATACAGGAGTCAACTCCTATTGTGTCTTGTCATGTTCACTGCAATCCCTTGGCTCCTTTAAAACTGCAGCAAAAGAAATGTACTGCACTAGAACATTATGATATTGACAAAAAATTTTCCTGGCCAGGATGAACACCTATGCCTGCTTCAGAAAGGATTTTCAGACAATCTGAGCTACAAGCATGTCCTGCAACAGATTATTGTTTACACTGATGTGGCCTGTTCATTAACTGGTTTGAATGAGGTCTAAGCATGCTTCCCATCGGAATGCCAGGTACGGACTTTCCAAATATGCATGAGCTTACTACAATGAGTGGATTAAAAATAACAAGGGTGGAAGAACGGGCCACAAAGACAGTGGAAAGAATATGAAAAACATTTATAAGAATTTCAACGTAATTTCCCTAAATGCAAAAATCTCAAGTTCTGTAGATACAAACTGTTTTAGGCAATTTCCTTTGAATTAAAAACTAATGATCACTTAACTACAGATTTCAAGCCTGAGGGGAACAGAATCATAGATATATATATACAGCATGTGAAGGAAATACTGGAACATTTTGGGAAAAAAAATACACTTGTAGTGGTTTTGATTTCTCCTGTGACTTAAAAAAATTTCTCATGAAAAATATTTTAAAATATGTGTTAATTAACTGGTAAGCAAGGAAAAAGTATACAAAGCAGTTTTCTCCTGTTCAATTTTAAACACACGTCTCAACCTTCAATGTCTGTATATTCTGGACAAATTCGCTGGACAGCACGTACAAAGCATGCAGTTACTGCCATGAATGACTATGAAGTGTGTGTACAGATAGTTTCTGTTATACTGGTTTTGCCACTTTTTTTAAGATCACTTCTTCTGTACAAACGCCTTCTGTCCATCTATTACGGGTTAATTTTGCCAATAGATTGTCATTCATCTCAATTACGGCAAGGTCATTAAAGTGCAGAAAACTTCAGTTGGGTGATTTGCAGCTACTGATGGTTATAGTGACCAGAGGAGTTAAACAAAGGAAGGTTGTTTCAGTGCCCAACCTGGAATGAGTTTCACTATGTTTGTACTAAGATACCATTGCTCTGCTTGTATTTTGTGCTGGCCATGAGTCAACTCCATACAGAAAATGCATGAATATGTTGTGAGAAACTAAGTCCCGGAAAATATACCCTGACAGGTCTCAGGAATTTACAGCTCAGATCTGGTGACCTAACTAGCAAAATCATATAGCATTTGTTATTTTTAAATATTGGTAAATTGCATCTAGATTTCTTCCTAACTGACTGTATTAAGAGTAATTTGTTATTCCTAAGTCTATGGAAAATAGTGCAGCTATTTGATGGGTAAACTGTGTGATCTTAACCAAAACTAAAGCAAGTCAATAAGGAAAAAAATATCTCTTCTGAAGTGTTTTCACTACAATGGTGTCATGTTTTAGCTTCCTTGGTAAAACCTGTTTTTCATAGTCCAACTGCTTCTGCCATCTCTAGTATAATTGAATTGAGGACACCAGCTCCAATTTTGCCAGTAGAGATTCATTTCAATGGGCAATGGGCTAAGAAGGAATTAGTTTCTACACTTCCCTCATCTTTTTACAACATAGAAAAGCAAATGAAACACAGTGGCTAAAGTAATTTGTTCATTAGAGTTTCACAGACCATTTCTGCAGCTTGAAAAATTCCTCTTTCCACTGATGCGCCTTCCACAAGGCCAGGGATGTGGGACAGCTTTTACCTCTAACATCATAAATGAGGTCAAATGGAGGACACTAGCAGTTGAAAAATTGAAAATTTACTTAAAAAGAGAAAGGAAAGAGCTCCTTCTTGAATTCTAAGTTACATGAATGTCCTGCAGGAATTAATTGAGTGGTTGCGTTGCCTGTGGTTTTGAGACTTTCTCTCTGTTGTGGGTTTACCAGGCCCTCCCCGGGGCTGAAAATACTTAGTTCCAGGTAGATTTCCAGAGCAAAGCCTCTGAAACATGACTTCTCTTGACACTATTGCAGCACACACATACATTAACTAACGTACTGTCGGCATGATTCACTTTTTCGCCTTCCAAAACTATCTATATTCTGCAATAGCAAAATCTCTAAAAGCTTTGAAGACCAGTTTTTTTCCGAAAAGTAACTTCAGCAAAAAGCATCTCAGTTGTCCACCCTTGTCGCTCGATGATACTCCAATCAGCTCTGCTCCATTTACAAGCAAAATAACCTCTCTCTGAAAAAAAAACCCAAAACAACCAACACAAAAAAACAAACCAAATCCTCAACATTCCCTAAAAATTTACTTGATATGAAGCAGAATTTGTGCATGGCTAGATCTCTATAATCCTACAGCACTCAGGTGTGCTCTCATTCAGTGGAGCTCTTTTAGATTTTGCAGTACTGGATCAGACAGAAGAGTAATCAAGCTTAATACCCTTCCTTCAACAGCACAGAGAAGTAAATGTCGTAGAAGGTGAAAAAAACCCTGACTTTGATAGGCAATGGTGTAACATTACAGCTCTCATTCTGAGCTGGTGTAACTAGAAATCAACTGAAATCTGAAAGTATGACAGTGTAAATTCCTCACAAGACAAAGACAGATTTGATAATACCAGATATTCTATTATTCAGTGACAGACCCTTTTTGAGACATGTAAACATTACTTGTCCTCAAAGGCTGTTTTTTCCAAAGAATTATTATCCATGTTTTATAGAGAAACTTTATTATCTGTCTGTTCTAGGCACCTATTAAAAAAATATTGACTGCAATGATGAAAGTACACTAAGAGCATTTTGGATTATATGAGATATAAGAATTTATAAGCGCTCTGTAGGACAGGAAAAGATTTAAATATGAATTTGATAAATTGAAGAAAAACTCAAAACCAAGAATACAAAATTCAGTAAAGAAAAATAAGGAAAGGAGAAAAAAATGCACAAAGGGAAGAATAACTGGTTAGCAGTCATATAATACAAAAGGATGCGGTAGTTGTGATGGATCATTAATTGAATGAGTCAGTAATGCCCCACAGTTACAGAAAAAAAAGCAACTCAATCTGGTTTGTCCTAACAGAAATTTCTTATATAATAAGACAGGGAGATAATAATGATTCTTGTAAATCTCAAAATTAAGAATATTTTAGATTGTGGGGACACTGTACTTTAATAAGATGTAAAAAATGGAAAAAGGGACAGAGAAAAAAAAGCATGTTAAATGAGGGCTTAGACAATGGTCTAATAGAAGGGCACGAAGAAACTGATTTTTTTTTTAGAAAGTTCAAAAAGACATAAAGACAGTCTTCCAACTTATAAAATATTGTCAAGCAAAGGATAACAAAGAGAATTCTCCATTTTACTGGGAGTGAGCAAATTACATAAAAAAACCAAAGATTAACAATTGGTGTGTGTGAATGCATACGTCTCACAAAAACTCTCAGAGATTTTTAAGATGTGAATGTAGGTTGAAATCATGCATTTTTTCTCTGTCTTAGTGAGACAACAAACATACACCAAGACATGATAAAAATAAAAAGCTAAGTTTTATCAAGCTGGAAATTTTTGCATATATTTTTATATGTCTATATATAAGATATATATCTGTATCTTATTAGCATGAATTCTGTGGGAGCAAATACATATTGCAAAAAAAACCCCAAACACTCAAAGTTTACTAATTCCACTCAAGGTAATCACCACAGAGTTTCGGCCTCTGATAATAACAGCAGTATTTCTCCAGATGTATTAAATCTTCTGCAAAGAAAGTTCCACTGGAAGGATCTCTGAGGGCATCAGGTGGACTCTGTTACTAACCGTATTCTGTTATTTTGTCTTATTGTAATATAATTAGGCTTTCATTGGTGAGCAATTATTTTCCATGTCCACTAGGGACAGGACAAGAATAAATGAGTTTAACAGAGAAGATTAGCTTTTATATTAGGAAAATTTGTATAATTATACAGACAGTTAAATGCTGAAAGCACTGACCCAAGGAAGACATGGAATCTCCTCTTTGCTTGAACAAAGGGAGGAAAAGTCAGGCTCTAGGTGGTGAGTTTTTTGAGGTCTGCATCTTGCTGGATGCCCATGACTTTTTTTCCATTAATAATCTACAAACATAGAATCATAGGAGCAGAGAAAAGTAGGGATGGCATGTAGCTGACTTTCCACCCCCACGCACCCCCCAGCAGAATTAGCTACAGTTGTGTGCTATCTATCTATAGTTTATTTAAACTGTTGTTAAAACCCTTCAGCAATCTGAATCCTGCAAGCTCCTTAGGCAAGCTATTCTTGTATTCGCACTCTTAAACCAGCGTATGTATCAATCCCTACAGAAACAGACTCTGTGACTATATCCAATGCTAAGTGAGGCAAAACAGAGACACAGAATGGAGGAAATACTGCTATCAACAACTTCTGATGTTATTTTTTGATTGCATTTGGTACTATGAAAATCTTATTGATAGAAGAAGTTATTGGCATATTTTTCCTCAATCCTTGTTTTACTATATCATGAATTCCACACAGGGGAATAATTTAATCAACATAAAACTGTAGAAACCTAATTTTCAGTCTGATCAAACTCATTACAACAGACAGGACTCATAGCGAGTGGGCAGACTGTCCAGGCTTCAAATATAATTGAGCAGTGTCTGCTACCCTGCAAACCAAGCTTCCTAAAAGGGACACAGAAATGTAACTTTCTGCAAGAGTGCACAATTTTTAAAAGCTTACTATATTTTTCCAATTCTGTTTCCACTTGAGAGCAATGAACTCCCATTAGTGGGAGATGAAACAGAAAATAACACTAAGGAAGAGAATTTGAACTGAAACCCATTTATTTTTAAAATGTCCTGTTAACACAATATAATTCATGTTACACGAGTGACAAAGATAGGTGTCAGTAGCATATGGATATGGTCATTTTTGTTGCTGTTTGCTTTTTTGTGCTGATGATAAAAACCATACATCTGCTTGAAACAGGTGCACTGTAATATTGACTTTAATTTATTTCTGTAGTGTATGTCTGTAGATGGAAGAGCCAATAAGCAAGACTGTCCCTTTTCATATTTCATATATTGAGGGAATTTGCTTTCCACAGTGTGATTTTTTTTAACATGTACTGTAAAGCACTATGCCGTGACTGACATTGATTTCATAAGTAATTTACTCGATACAAAGTATAAATGCCATAAATGTTAATACAAGTGTTAAAACCGGATGTTTTCTTCCATATTTCTTTAAAAGTAGAATTATATCCTAGGAAGCTGTTTACTGCACATGTACATGATTGCAATTTAGCAATCTCATTTTAATTGACTTTCAATTCAGTGAATAAAAAAAACCAAACAACCAAACAAAGCAATAAACTAATATTCAACTAGTTAAAAGAAAAATCAGTCTTACATACCCAGTGATTTCTTTCTTCCCTAACCTACAGACAGACAGACTGAAGAGGGGAAAAGAAACAAAGCCAGGAACTATTTACACCACATGTTTTCTTAGGTCATTGTGAAATTACTTCAAAATGCTTTTAGACTCATATTCCAGCACCATCATGAAAACATTAATTGTTCATAAATATAATTCATGTTTCAAAACTATACGGAAACTAGAGATGACATTCTTACTAAAGTTTAATAGTCACCAGTAACATTTTCATCTTCTGGCACCAACTCATTCTTGTGAGCACTAGATTGTATGAAAAAAAAATTACATTTAAAAAAGATTATTTTTATTTGCTTATATTAAAAATACCGCTTTTCCCCTCCCCACCCCCCTAATCTTAATTAATGCTGAATCCACTGCTACCATTTTGGGCACCTCCGAAAATCTCAATTGCAAAACACACACAGAACGTGCTTTTGGCAGGGATAATACCACCATCTTCTCTTAGGTTAAAAACACATCATGTGCCATGAAATTCAAATGCTCCTGCTGAATGGATGCATGGCCGGCCAGAGTTTGATCTGGAAATGTACATTCCACATGCAATTCCAGAGCCAGGGACATGAGATAAGATTTTTAGGGGCCTGGTCTGTCTTCTGGATCTGTACCTATATGTTGAATCCCATAAAGTTCACTCACTGACTTCTCTAATCCATGGATGTTGGGAGAAGGAGACTCTAATATTCATAAAGGTCATGGTGCCTAAATAAACTGGATATGAGGATATAATAAACACAAGGCACACATATATTTATTATAAAATAAAATAAAATATATAAATGAGAAGCAATAAGTACTCCTGGACTTTATCTGCAAAACTGTCTTCTGCAAGGCTTTAACTTAGTTAGATGCTTTATTTTCAAGTATAACTAATTCAGATTTTCTTTAATAAAGTCTTCTAGAAGCCTTTACAAACTTGCATCTATGCATTTAACTTTGCTCCTTATTCTCCAAAAGGAAAACTGATAAGAATGTTCAAGCCTTTAAGAACAGAGGGCATCTCTTAGGTTTATCCAGTGTTTCCACAGCCATTAGTTTCACATTGATGCATCTTTATGAAGCCTAAAGAAGTGAAAAACACCTTAGAAGTCTTAAACGGTGAGGTGATTAGATGATATAAACCTAGATGATCTTAGTAGGCAATTTTTAACCTAAGCAGAGTAAACAAAGATAAACTTCTATACTCTGGGAAAGTTTAGCAAAATACAGAAAACAAGCATCCAAGAGGCACACTTTTTGGTGACTATTAAATTTGTATTAATTCTTTGTTATATCCTTAAACTGCAGGCGAGAACATCTTCTATTATTTTGGAAGGAAGAAGCTTTAGGAAGTAGAAGACACAGTAAATTTTGCATCCATTAAGAAAAACCAAAACTAACAACCAAACAAACAAAACCCAATCAATCATAAAACTCTTTCCTGAAGCTTTGAAGGATGTGTTTGGCTGTATTGAAATAAAGTTGAAAGAGCACCCTAACATTATAAGCTACCTGCTCTCTCTCAAGCCGCCGGACACAGACAATGAAGAGGAAACTCAGAAGTTCATATATTTTGAGGCCAGAAGGCAAATCTATGATCATCCAAACCAGCATACTGAAAAAAATGCAACATGAAATTCACTATAGCCTTTCTTCTCAAAAAAATAAATATCCAAAATTCTTCTTTATAGTCTCCACATATTCTAAATGTCATAGGTATTCTAGGGTAGATGAAAGTAACTAACTGAAAGGAAATCAATATAGTTTAGTTTGCCTTAGTTTGCTTTTTATTTATGAGAAGAGTCAGCTATCATTTTTGACATATGTAAAAAATTATTTAGATGCAAAATACTATGGAAAAAAAAGACATTTGCTGAGGACATTTTCTCAACAATAAGAAATCTACTGAGGTCTGCTTTCATATTGTCTTGGTCACCCTGCCAAAGGTAAACCTCGTCTAGAGTTAACCATGTATTCCAATATTGGAAATGATGGGGATAAATCTTTTACAAATACGTGGAAATCAAGCAGAGTAAGATAAATTACTGTCCTTTTTTTTTTTTTTTAAACACAATTAAGAGAAAGTCTTTTTTCTTTCTTTCTTGTTTGCTTGCTTGCTTGCTCGTTGGCTTTAATATCCTCTGTGATATAAAATAAAAAACATTATTGTATTAAGAAAAGAATCTCCTTATAGACATAGCTATGTCCCAGGTAGCAGAAGATCTGCTGTAAGTTGGCTTGCCGTTTTGAAAAAAAAAAGTAATCCAAAATTGTTATTTTCCAATTAAAGCTAACCTTATTTTCTTTCAAAATGTATAATTCAGTTGCAAAAGGAAAAGCATTAATATGCAGGATTTAGGTATTTGTTCACCTATGCTATGAGATGCCAATATTTGAGTAAATTAATTCACTC
Source organism: Oxyruncus cristatus (assembly GCA_013399855.1). NCBI lineage: Eukaryota > Metazoa > Chordata > Aves > Passeriformes > Cotingidae > Oxyruncus > Oxyruncus cristatus. Next base: position 191,738 of record VXAY01007484.1, on the reverse strand, counting down.
AGCTTATAATTTTGTTTTTCACTAATTAAAAAAAAAAAGTCTTTGTGATAGAATATGGAAGCAATAAAGATACCAAAACCATGAATTTCTGTTCATCAAGGACCTCTATAATTTATTAATGAGCAAGATCATTAGTAATGACTTTATCTCACTGATACAAAATTTTGGACTGATATTGTATTTTTAGACTTCATAGTGAACTCACAACATAAAAAAATTTAAGCAGATATTTGTTTGAAATACATGTGAATACACTGTATATCTCCTACTCTGACAACAAACACTGTGTTGGGTCAGTTATAGAGTATTCTAATTGAAGTGATATTAAAAGAGATGCATGGCACTTGGGGCAATCAAGGAACTGCCAAAAAAAAAAATACTATGATTGTAAGTGGTTTTGGAATGAAAATCTAAATAAATGGTGGTTTCTACCCACAACAGCTACTACATTTTTGATCATGTGATAGAATACCTTCATTTGAAGTGAGAACTTTTCCAGCAAAGATAAGATCATGGCCGGTAGCTAGGTGACTACTATCTCTGACCTCTGATCTAGCACATATCTGACTGCATACCTAGTTTAGTTATGTTGTCATTAAAAAGGTGACACTTTGGGTAAGGAATCTGTTTGCAGCAGAATTCAAATTAAAAAAAAAAAATGTGAAAGGGTTCATTAGGACCAACTCAATAATCTCAGAATGTGTAATTTTAATATAGGTTTTGGGGCATTGGAAACAGCCAAAGAAAATCCTGACCATTTCAGTCTCTCTCTTGTCTACCTTTTCTGGGGAGTGGGAGGGGAGGGGACTTATTAACTTTGAATTCATTCAGAGATAGTGTATATAGAACACCTCTAGTTGAAAACATAACTGCATTGAAATGATTGCTCATGAGAAGGTGAGTGATGGATTATTGTCCTTTTACTGGAAGAGGGGGTGCTCTCTCACTGGATCCCTAGCCACGTGGCCGCTCGAGCCTCGAGAGAGAACACAAGAGACCACAGCCAGGGATGGACAGGAAAAGAGATATATATTTTTCCCGGGCTCAGGTAGATAAGGCTTTGGGACATTAGCATATGTCCAATCAGGGAGGCTGAGAACACCTCAGCCACTGCCCCTAGGTGCCAGGTTTCACAGCCAGTGGGGAAAGGTATAAGGGATTTTGGGAAACTGAGTTTTTCAGGGAGATGGGGTTTTTACACTATAACAGTATCTTAACACAGGTTTGCTAGCCAGTTTCAGAAGTCCACCTTTGCGAGAACTTCTTCCACTGTACATCCTGAAGGTCAATTGCTACAAGCACATACATGGTGAGTACACAGGAATGCTGAAGCTTTCCCACCAAAGATAATACAGTGGGTAACCATATTCACCATTTCTGATCTGACTGGCTTTGAATACCTTACTTTCCTGTTCCAATATATAAAATATAATTTTATAATTCAGTCCTTTGGAAGGGCATTGTATGGGGTTTTTTCTCTCTTTTTCATAAATTTAACAGATCTGAATACTTAAAGCACTGATTCTCATTTAATAACAGGAATTATGAGTATGTTCCCATGTTTTCCTTTCATACTGCTTCATGTTTTATCTCTTGAAGGTTACTTTTTCCTCATGTTTGCAATTCCTATCTGCATTCTAGACTATAGTTGTTAAATTCGTTTACAGGCCAGCTCTTTCAGAAATTTTAGCTTATGATTGATGTAGATTACTGAACATTTTTTAATTTCATGTTTATTGCTTGAGGATACTGGTTAACAAGTTAGCTCATGAGCTAATTCCAGTGTGGCACAACATTTCAATGAACAAAATATCACTGCCAAGCCCTATTTAGTTTTGAATATGAATTTGTGAACCTCAAATGTCTGGAGCTGATTATCAGATAACCTACAAGACTGGCAGTCTGCCCTGTATCATATAGACGACTTTTCCACCTGCTGAATGCCAATCCCTTGTATAGCTCCTTCCACATTAAGAACTTAATTGTCCCTTCTGCTTCCCATTTCTATCTTTGCATTTGCATTTACTTTTAATATAATGAATGTGATAGTGATGAACCACAGAACTGTTTGAATAAGTACCCACCTATGAATTTCAACACCTGAACCGAAAATATGGGCAATGAAAGCTATGATCTTGAATGCCTTATCCATCAAAAATTAACAGTACCATACAGAAAAGCTTCTGTCCTATCTTTTATAGAATGTATTTCCCCTGTTAACTTCAATGTATCTCCTCTTAAAGCTGCACAAAAATCAGTGATAGCAAGGATTTTGTTAGGTAAAATGAAAAATATGGAATTTTAGTGTTTTCTTGTAACTGTCAATGAATTATGTTAAATAGAGACATTTAAGTAAATGGATCTATTAAACTTATGTCCGTTCTAATTGGCCTCACAGGCTGCGTGATGAAACAGGTCATGTAGCCGTCTGTATTTAACTCAGTTTTAAAGTTTGCTTTGACATTTACTTTTATGCTTCAGGTGCTGTGATTAAATAGAAATGATGAATGAGTACTGTAAATGACTACTCAATTGTCTGGGGTACAAAGATACCACTTCTCCGTCATGACCTCTAACTAATTTCCTCTATCACTTTCTCTCCTGATTTATTCAGAGTAGTTAATTCTGACCCCCAGATATTTCTAAATCCCCATATTTTTCTCCCTGTTCAGCTATTGCTCCCTCCCCACAGGGTTTCCATTCACTTTGTTAAATCAGCATGATGTAACTGTGAAAGGTGTTAAAGTTCTTACAAGCATTAAATACTAAGGTATGGCCTGTTTCAATTGCTGTGGGACAAATTTATACGAGTTTTTCCTAGACATACTCAGGCTAGTTGTCTACAGAAGAGCTACTCAGATGGTTTCCCCTTATAGGCAACAGAGGGAAATAATCCCTTTTGGATATAATTTTTCCTATTCTATATTGAGATGAATTGTGGTCCTCTAATGCTTATTTTTTATAAGGGACCGTCAGGGGAACAAACAATTATTAGACTGTGTATAGATGTTAAACCTTCAGTGAATAGATCAGATGTGTATGTATATGTCTGGTAAGAGGATAAGATAATCTTACTCTTTCCAGATTCTCAGAGATACAAAATGCAAGTAATTATACTGGCTGGATGGATCTCAGATGAATTTAGTCTCCCTTAAAAATGGAAAAGGAAGACAAGACAATAACATCAAAGTGATTAAGATTCTGTTGCTCATTTACAAAGAAATGAAAATATCAGGAGCCTAGTAGACAGGTAATTACAGAGTTACTATACAATCTTCCTGTCTTTCTCATTTTCTTTTTGGTAGAACTAAAACTGATTTGATTTTGATTCCACTAATACATGTTTCCACGTCAAGAAAACTTCCTTGTCTGACTACCCAGGAGCCAGTCTAGCAGCCACTCTTACGCCACATAGGCTGGGACCAAAAGTTCCTTTGCAGCTACACACCCCATACTCACACAGTTAGACCAGGTTTCCTTACTGGCTCAGCCCCAGGTTTCCCATAGCACAGTCTCAGATGTCTTGATTCTTAAAATAATTTAATCTTTGTGCAATAAATTAATAACAAAATAACAGCTCAAGCTGAGTGCCTATGAAGAGGGTCCCTGAAAAAAGGAAACTCTGGGCTTTTAAACCCTTACAGTCTACATGTATGAAAGTGGGTGTTCATCAGCTTCTGCCATGTCTCTTAAGTGTCCAGTCACCTGTCACTGGCCAGCACAGGTCCCCATGCCCTTGGTTATGCAAAGGCCCAGCAGGTCACAACCTCGACTGGGGCTTTCATCACCCCTCAATTTGCAGCTGGTACTGCAGCTGCACTGCGAGCTACCTGCACTGAGTGTATTCCTCAACAATCCAAGTGAGATGTCCAAGTTATGCCCATCTGGTGCACATCATTGCACGAAAATGGCCCTATGTCAGGATGCTGAGTCTAAAAGTTACTCATACTGTGAACAAGCTCTCTTCTAGCCAGCCTGAACTCAGCCTGAACTCAGCCTGAACTCTTGTTACTAAACCCACCTTATCTTATGCCTCATAGTATCCCCCATAGCATCCTAACACTCCAGTGAGTAAATTCAGATGCCTTCAGGGTAAGACCTTGCTTCTCCCAGCTCTACGACATAAAAAGCACCAAAAAAAATTAAAAAAATAAATACATTGTATCCATTGAAACAGTCTATATTCCACCTGAAACTGAGCGCCAGAAACTTACATGTTCCCACATCCACGCAGCAAAGCTGAGGGCTGCGAACGTGCGTGTCTGGTCCATATGGCACTGAAAACATGTCTAGTCAGTTAAGACTTTTTATGAAGGAAAAATTGAAGGAATCTAAAACACAAACACTTAGACAGTCACCTTGTAAAAAAGTGAAGAGGCCTTCCTGAACTAGGAAAAGTTTGGGAAAGTTTAAAGAAAAGGCTTCAGAGGTAAGCAAAATGAGCAAACTGGATTCACTGACTATATAATCGTCACTGAAGAGATTCTTTATTCTGCCACTCTCTACTTTTCCCCTTTCAGAAAATGAGTGATTTTTTTTCTTCATTTGCAATGGAATATATCTTCTCTTTTATGGTAATAAAACTAGAGCCTTTGATGGAACATTTAAAATCCCTGAATAAGTCATTATACCATTTCTTTTTACTTTTTATTTCCTAAGTAATCTTCACAATTGACTGCAATTTGAATCCAATAATTGATTTTGAGTCATTATCTTCCATTGTGCAGTGAGTAAACACCTTAGATTCTGTTTAAGGTGTACATACATTCTTAACAACTAATTCTGTAAGACAAATGTTGAAAAGACCATTTTAAATGGTGCTCTGAAAGACTGCATTATTAGCATGTACAGTAAATGTCTTAAAAACTGAGTTGCAAGAAGAAACTATTCAGTATTAAACAATATTTCATTTCCTATGGTGTCACCAATTTTTTTCTTTTTTCTACTCTGTTCAGCTTAGTCTATGAAGACCATTACTACTATTGTAAGTTTTAAAATTATTCCAGATAAAAGGACATTATTACTCGATTATACAGGTTGACATATTGATATTGGACATTTTCATCTGACAGTGTAACATTTTTTTTTTCCCACATTTGACAGTTGAACTTATTTTATTAAGTCAGGATATTATTTTGCCTTTCCTGACTACATTGTACTCAGCCCTCTGGTAGAGAAAATTATTCTATATTTATATATTCTCTATCGTTACTCAGACACCAACAGGACTGACTATTCTCTGTTGCTTAGTATTTGCAAGAAGCTGGTCTTCAATCAGAAACTTTTCATTAACAAGGAAAAAATATAATTGAGAAATATGACCCATTCCAAACTAATTTAAAACACTTCAGTTACATAGTAGATTGTCTGGGACAAGACAAGTAGTCATTGTCAAGACTATTTTGTCCTGTGAGCAACAACATAGTCAAATCTACCGAGAATTAAAATTTCATTTTGAGGTACTGAAATTGTTCAGAATACCTGGATACCACATGGTATTCAAAAGGAAGATTCTTCAGAATCAACAAGATTCTAACTTTTAGTTGATAATAAAGTCTTCATCTATGCATTTTATTTCCAGAATAGTAAAATCTAGACCCTTCAAAGATTCTGTAATCCAAGCATCAGATATCCAGCATGTATTCAGGACAGATGGTTAGCAGGGTGGCTACAACAGTTGATTAAATAGGCAACAATATTAAAATTATTCCAAATATAGCTTTTAGGGAAAGACCTACACATTGGTATTCTGTTTAGATTATCACATTTATCCACATAATCGTTGGCCAAAGCTGTTGATATGACCCAGTTTTGCACATACATCCTTCCAGATGGTTATTGTCAGTAATGCATTCTTAATCCGATTCTTAATCTGTGGTAAATGGTTAGAATTAAATTCTCTGATCAATATAAAGGTCTTATTTGAGTTTCATGAAGCATGTTTGTCTTCTCAGATAAAAAGGTTAATGTGAATAAGAGATCTGTAAACTCTGAGGGAAACTGCAGAACCTTTGTTGGATTTCCCTTTGAATAAATCTATACCCAGTTCTCAGTACTGTAAGTGGGGTTTTAGTGAAAACTGCAAGTATAGTTCTGCCAAACCATCCTAGTACAGTTTAGGACTTTTACTACTTCTAACAATAAAGGACCTGAATAACTTTGATATAAATTAAGTAGAAGATTAAAATTTTTGTTCTTTTTTTTTCAAGCATTGCAGCTCATTGTTACTCAGAGCAGCCTGAATCTACTTACACTAAATTTGGCACCACTTTCAGAACCAAGCATCAACACTCTGGTGAAAGTAAACCCCAAAAAGGAGGTGTTTGTCATTCTGCCCTGTTAGGGGTTAAACTAGACATAAGATTATAAAACCTCTGATCAAAGCAACATTTTGTATCTGTCTAGGTTCTCCTTTCCTCCCCACATCAGCCAAAGAGGTAAGTGGTCAAAAATGCGGACAAGCGATGTTAAGTATTTCTTTATATATCATGATTGTACTTAGTGTTTCCTGTGAGCTAGAAGTGCTCAAATGTCATCTTTCCTTCAACTGTTTATGCACACCTAGTTGTTACCCAATACAAAGCATGTATGCCTTTGAAAGACATTAGAGCTATGGAAACTTTTCAGAAAATTTCTATTCATGCTATCTTAATCTACCTCCTATTAAGTTTATGTCACTGGTATTTAGCTGGTGCTTTACTTTTACAGGCAGTGAGAATCTGGTTGACACTGTTTTCTATTCCCCAATAAAACAGAATGTACAGCTGTGCACCATCAGCATATGTCAAGCTTTTAAGCCTGTAGCATTTTATAATATCGCTGGCTGGTTTAACACATATGTTGAACAGGGAAGAGAAAAAAACACTATCCTTTTGAACTTGCAGGGAAAAAAAAGACTTCTGCTTGTTGACGGTATTATCACACTTGAGTTTTATCTAAGAGAAAGGAGCATAATCTTGCATGATCCGTTCTTTCAAATCCTACTCAATAGCTGATATAATAGCGCAGTATCCCACCAAAGACATTGCTACACACAATCAATACATACAGAAGTATCTGAATGTGGATGCCTTTTCTCTGTCTTTGGCTAGGAAGAGATAATTTCTCAAACAGAATGTCTCTCTGTCTGTATCAAAAGTTAAATGAATGTGGGAAGTGGCATAAGCCAAATGCTGCAAGAGATAGGTAGGTACTATTGTAATTGTGATTAAAGTAGAGACTACCTAAGCATCAGCTCCAGAGAGCGCAGGATGTCTGTGCTGGCTCTCAGTGCATACTAAAACATCTTTAAATTCCATGTCTGCTCGTCTCTTTCAGCTACCTGACAAAGTGAAGGCATTCTCAAAAAAATTGTAATCCAAACCAAAACAACACGCTGCCCCCTAACAAAAAGAATAAAACTTCCCAAGTTATACATTTGTCACTCAGCAGTCTGAATTTATTCGTGATGGTGTCACAGCCACTTGACTGTCTAAAATATATTTTATTTTATGCAAAGCATGAATCTACCAAAGTCAACAACACAATGAAATGGTAAACTCCTCCTTCTGCTATACGTGAGCTACACTGCTTCATACCTGTAACCAAGTGTGTGTTTTGATCCCATGGTGTAACTCGATGGAATAATAATGAGAAAATGGAGGAGAGTAGAGAAACTATTACACAACTCTGAAACTTTTCTGGAACTATTAAACCATAACCATCCAATAATCATATGCTACATCTAATGAACTTTTTGAACAGGTCACCTTGTTTTCTTCCATCTCCAGGAGCTCAGAGAAATATTCTAAATTATCTTTGTTATCTCCCCAGACATTCTTCTGCCTTGCCTTGAAGACATGAGCCTCACCTGAAACTCACATGGCTTGTAAGAGCAATGCCTCTTGTTGAGAGGCTCGCTGTAGAGGCATGAGAAGTGACTACAGATCTCTGTACAGCTCTTTCTCAATGATTCTTCACAAAGTGGGAGATTCTTGTCAGGCTAATGACAAGGCCATTGACTTGAATTAGAGACTGTCCCGGTTTTAACTGGAATATTTTTAATAAAAAAATTTTCTTCTTTTTACACATTTAATTATACAGTTTCACTTCTGACAGGCCATGTTATTTACAGTTTTGAAAGAAATGTTGTCTTAAGGTCAGTTGTAAGGCATAATGCACACACTTATGCCAGATTTTGATATGATCTGGGAGAATAATAATTGGTCCTGAGCTCAAAATAAAATTCTAGCATTTTAAACAATGACTTGACATGAAATGGGAGTAAGAAATGGTTTCATGTCATTGATCTTTCATGTTTATTCAGAGATGTTGCTGCTGCCTGCATTTTGCCATTTTTATTTTTTCTCACGTGCATACTGATTTGTGGCTATAGAAACAACAAAGAAAATTAATCTATTAGTTTGAAACCTGTTATTCAGGTGTTTTAATCTTTTTGTCTTTGGGGTTTTTTTTGTTTCTCCCATGATTTTACTTCTTAGAATATATCTCTGGTCTGATGCTTTGAAGGTAGGGATTAGAGGGGTTTATTGTTATTTTTTAGTACAATATTATTTTAGGTAAGATTGGGGGAGGGGGGAGAGCCTCCTTCAATTGTGCTTTAAATTTCCAGAACAGCCAAATAAGATTTCTTCTGGGCAAAATTTACTTTCTCCTCTGAGACCATGGGCAAGTATAGTCCCTTGGTCACAGCTAGTGGAAGTGGAGAGGGAAGAACAGATGGGGTGTAGGAAACATGGGGGCCAAAACTGTGCCACAATGCAGCATGCCAAGCAGCAATTTGGTCTTCCCTGTGGACTGCTAATTAGCAAACAATTAAAACAGCAATATACACAGTGGTGTCAGTAATCTCACAGTTATGGGAATTATCCCACAATCTAGTCAGATCAAATGAGAATTTTGCTGTTAACTATTTTATCTTTTTTGAAGAAATTGCCTTATTCAGTAAATCTTTCAAGATGTTGCTTTTATTGTTTTTTGGGGTTTTTTTGCTTAGAGAGAAGCGTGAGTGTACACATCGCTTTACAAAACATGTTGAGTGACTAATGCCTGTATCAAAGAATTTGCAGCAGATATAAAAGAGATATCAAGAACAACTCTTCAGAACACAGATGAGGTAATCTTGAGGAAAAAAAAGAAGAAAAAAAGAGCAAAACGTAGGATGGTTAGGCAAAGAAGAGGACTCTAATGAAGTATTTGCTAATGAGTTCTGGTAAAGTATCATCAGCACTATTGTATAAAGCACTGCTGAGGCAGAAGCAATCATATCTAACCTGGGAGCTGTGGTGCACTGTGGGGGTGTTGTGATGAGCAGCTCATGTGGCTAGTGGGGTGGATGGGCACCTGCACACATCTCACACCTTTTCCCTGTGCCCAGTGTCACTACCATGGTACATCAGAGCAGAATATTCTGAAATGAAATGCAGCATCCACGCAGCAGAGCTGTGTTGTGCCATTGCCACTGGTTTCAATTCCTCAAACATTAATAGTAGCTCTGAAGTCTGTGGTGCAAAGACTTTCAATATCCCTGCACTGAGAACTGCCTCCAAACACAAATTCCTATGGCTCCTGACAGAAATTGCCTGTATGAATACGGAAGCTCCAAGAATGTAGTTTGCTTAGAGCACCTGGATTTCCTGCTGTGGAAATAAGAACTTGGATCTGTTTTGAATCTCTGTTAATGAAGGCTTCAAAGTTTGCCTCTTCATGGCAAGAAATGCAATATGTTGTAGAGTAGGCTATTCTGAGGCTGCTACCACAGCAGCCCCAGGAATTTACCACTGCAGACACATTTTGGTACATCATTCTTGAAAGGAGGACTAGATTGAAGATTTCTATATTGTGGTATCACTGTTAGCAGAAAGACTTTCTACAGTTCTGCAGGCCCAATAGCATTCAGGTATTCTGGCCCCAAATCTTTCCAAGGAATCCTATCAACTTATTGAACATTTGGCTACTTTACATTTACCCAAGCTCACAAAATACTTGCCAGCATATCAGAAATACCAAAGTATCATCAATTCTGCACAAAACCTGAAAGATATAAGGAAAAAAAACCTTGTCCAATTTCTGTTGAATTAGGATAAATAGTCTTTTAAAGATCCATTAGTTTCAGATTATTTAGGGTCCAGTCACTCCATAAATTAAGCAGAAGTGTAGATGTTTCTTTCAGTGAAAACTTACCTGTTTATGTCACATTTTACACAGCAATAGCTGTTGAAATTCAGGTTACAAAAAAATTATCTGCATTTTTAATGTGAAAGACCACACATAAACAAATATTTTGTTTATTTTTGTTTAAATACGACATTTTTACTTCATTTTAAACTGTCAATGAAGGAGGTGAAATACGAATTGCAACCCCAGCTTCATTTAGTCCTTCTGTCTTTTAATACAAGTGTTGAAATAGATATTAATTCAACCCAAACTCATTTATTCTATATGAAACACATCTACTTGTATAAATTAGTCATCAACTTTATATTCTAATTGAATACGCAGAGAAGTCTTCTGGGGAAGCATTTACTTCTCTGCAGTACCTGTTTAGTGAAGCAAGACAGCTTGCTCCGAGCATTCTGGAACTGGATCTCTCTGCTAACTGTAACAGGAAATTATGGGATTTAATTAGAATTAAATGTTAATTACTCAATAATATTGAAGAAAAATCATCTGTAGTACTTAAGCTTGTTAGTTATGTAAAAGTCATAAAGGAGGTCTACTTATTAAGAGATTTAATTAAGTAAACAGGTCTTCATGCCAAAGTCAGCTTTCCAGTCTGATGAAACAACAGCCCAATGATTCTGCTGGGTATACTTAGCTTGCTTGTTGTTCAGTTTTAAGTCTCTGTTCAGCAAAGAAGTCAAGAATGTGCCTAAGCACCAAAGAGACCTAATCTAATTCATTATGAGTTAAATATAGGTCCATGATAAATGCCCTGCAAAAGCAATAACTAATTGGTGCCACCAGTGGGATGATTAACAGTTGTGGGTTCAATTTAGCCTTGATTTTAAGAAGTTGCTTGGTTCATATGTATTTCAAGTCAGTGAAAGAGCTTGCTATCTCAGTAAGAAAGTTACATGGTTTCACCACTGCAGTCTGAGCACCTCATCATCTTGAATATCTCTGAGGGAGTAGCATTAATTCCATTGTAGAACTAAGGCAGTGCAGAGATGAAGTTAAGGTCAATGGGCATGTCCTGCTCATTTGGAAGAAGCCACCTCCAAGCCTCACATGCTATACATAGTTGCAGAGGATTTTATAAGAATTAGGACCTGAGGAAGAGATTCACAAACACCATTATGCTACTCGACATGAGTGGGTAAAGAAAGATTCACTGATTACATACTGAAATCAAGTTTCTGAGGAGGCACAGCCACCATTGCCTTGGCATGGTCCATGAAATGGACTACTTCTGGATTCAAACCAGGGAGCTTTGAATTCAAATAAGGGTAGGGATTTGAATTTCCTTGAACTCCAGTGAGAATATAATAATACAGTTAAAAAAATGAAGAAGATACACTAAACTTCACTTTCCTTCAGAAACTAACATTTTCAAAGCAAGGTCTTATCAGGAATAGGGTAGGTCTAATATTTAACGCACAGAAGCTACCAGCTCTATGGAGATACATTTTTTTGAGGCTGCGGGTGTTAGCCACAATAGAGGAAGCTGGGAATCTCACTGATAGAGGAAACACACGCGGAAATCCCTGTCTTGGAAAACTCAGGTATTAGATAACAGCAGAGCTTTTTAAATGTAAAAAGTTAGTTAAAAATTGTATTTTATTATTCTAAATTTGAGTGACTTTGTACAGATCTCCCAGTTTTTAGTTTGCTAGCAAAATTCCTGGTTGTTTCCAGGGTAATCTACAGATATTAACACATCAATGAGTGATAAAAAATGAGATAAAAGCTAAATGCTGAGTAATCCAGACTACAATAAAAGAGGAAGTGAAAATATTGATTTATTTTTTTTTTCCTGAGAGTTCTATTAAAAAGAGAGAGTGTTAGAATTTAAGTTTGTATTTCCATACTGAAAAAGAAAAAAAAGCCACCTTCGGAGACTAAATACGCCAAGGCTATTAAATAATAAAACTACTAGACAAGTAAACATTCCACAGACAGTTTCTCTATACAAACCACCAGTACCAGAAGTTGAATTTGCACATTTCTTTCATCAGTAATGCTCTTCTGTTTCAGAAGTGCAGGCATATTCTCTCTGCTTTGTATGTAATAATGGAAAAAGCAAATAATATTAATGTACCTGATTTTGACTCTGAAGTTAAGCTAAACCATGTCACATGTGGACAATGCTACTGCACATCACAGGATTTGTGGCTTAATCAGAAAAATTAACTTAATACTGCCCTAATTTATACCCAACAACTTTTCAGTCTTGTTTTCATTATCTTCAAGATGACAGTCTTTATGCTTTTTTACTTTCTCTGAATGGTTAAAATATATCAAGTGAATAAATATTGTATCATTTCCTTTACAATTATAACACAGTAGACAATAGACACCTTTGGGGTGCTTTTCCTTTTTTTGAAATACTTCTTTTCATAGAAACCAAGAATGTTTTTGCTTCTGCTTGTAAATAAATGAACATGACAGTTCATCTTTGATATTAGTGATGCTGAGGATGTACATGAGTGTTGCTACTGACACACTCACATCTTTCAGTTGTGCAGACAGTTTGTTTGGTTCGTCTCCAGGATAGCCTCTCACTCACCCGCGAACTGACTTCTTCTACAAGACTAGTCTATTTTGCTCTAGTCTTGACATTCTGTCATGTTAGAGGTCATTTTTCCAGTGAGTTCTTTTAAATTTTCAAAGTATACACTACATTGCAGAGCTGCTTGGCAATGTGCTCCAGTATCAAGGAAAAAGTTTGCCTAAACCCGCAGCATTCAAGTTGCTCTGTCGCATCTGCCTTATTACCTGCAGTCAGAATAACTGAAACACAGAGGTGCATTTGCCTTTTTTTGTTGGTGTGTTCTATGGATTTTTATGTTTTCTTCTATAAATTTCACAGATTTTCGCTCTTACTTTCACTTGTGAAATATATCACAAAATACCTTGAATATTTGAATGAATATTTGGTATGAATCTATACATCCTAGGAAATTAATAATGCCACATGGGCTCATTAATTTCCAACTATAATTATTCCTTATTTTTTTCTTAAGAGTATTCACATGCATTCCAAATTAGTATAAATAATTTAAATGATACAACTATCATGAATAATGTTACTGGGACAGCAAAAGACATGACATCTTGAAGCCAGTATGACTGGAACTATTGGGTATGACAACTAAATAACCCCCTTGATGAAAGACTAATATACCAAAAATATAACATTATGCTTTTAAAATTTACGTATAAATATATGTGTGTGAGCATAAACTATGATGCTTAATAATCTCTCCTGATTTTACTTTCACTTATTTAACTAAAAATTAAAATCTATATGCAAGATTAGTTCAAAATAGTTTAGTTAGGTGAGTCTTTTCAAACTACTTTACTGTTTTAGATACTCTTCTCTGAAGATTTCAGTAGCACTTCTCCAAGGTAGGGATTGAAATTCACATCTTGATGGTTGATAGGTGGAAAGGTGGAAAGAGTGAAAATCAGAAAGGTTAAAAGCCTGGCAGAGGTAGTAGAATTGGTCAATAGCAAACCTGGAATTGGAATCTATAGCTCATAGTTGCAATCCCTGTACACCATTTTCTCTTGGAAGACAGCTTCCCACTGAAAAAAAAAATCTCAACCCTCCGCTAAAACAAGCCCACCAACACCCACCTCCCTAAACTCCTACAACTCTCTGATATATTTCTGTTCTTAGACTTGATTCTTCTGAAGTCTATAAGAATGAACAAATGAAGGAGTTCATAAAACAGGTATGAATCTTAGCCCAGAACATGAAATGAACAGATAAATAAATAATAATAAAAAATATTTATGTGAATTTCAATTAAGAATAAGTACCTGCTCTGAAGCTAGACTTAAAAAAAAAAATAAGGGAAGGAGATAGAACGTAATCAAGAGACCTCTATACTTGCCCTGAGACACAAAAAAAGACTGACAAATGGCTGAAGGCAGGAACTGCATCAGGAAAGGAATGAAATGCTGAGGATGAAGAGAGAAAGAATATAATGAAACAGTACAAAGAGCAGAAAACCACCTAAAACTTCTGGCGGATTCCAGTTTCCTCATAGGACGTGAATCAAATATTTTGAAGCCCCCATCCCATTCACAGTGGCAAGTTTTACAGGAAATCTGTACTGAAGGTGTAGTGTATCCATACCTGTGACTTGTGGCTTGTGAGGGTACCACAGCCACCTCCAGAAGAAATGGTTGGACCTGGGAAATTCTGTGTGCTCATAGTGACCTCTGGTGACTATTAACATCACCCTCCAGTGGTTGTAGTCCAAAGCGTACTTGTGCCTGTTACTCACTTCCCCTTCAAGGACTGACCTTGTTTATCTGGTAATGCTCTTGTAATGCTTGTGATATTTTCATATATTACAGATATCAGAATTGTTGGAAATGGATGCTACAGGTGTTGCCATTAGAGTATTTTACACTACATCATGCTATCTTCCAGTTTCTCTTCTCCCACATCTAAAACAATATGATGAATACTACAATATTTTGCTTGCAAGTGTTGTGGAAGGGAAAGAATCATTCTGCTCAGTGCCACATGATCTGCAGGCTAAAGCATGAGTGTTCAAAACTGTAGCTAAACTATACATTTATAGAGTTTAACATACTAAGTAAAGAATTTCTTGTAGCAAATGAGGTAGTGTGGTTAAATCTGGTGCCTATACTGATGCTCATTCTATCCTTTCAATTACTATTATGAAAATACTTGTCTAATTCAGTTTTAGTCTCAAAAGGTATTTATCTTGTGCTACTCACTTCATCACATTTCTATGCTTCTCACATATGCCACATCTGACAGAATCCTATTCACATTTCTTGACATTTTCCGTCATTACGTAATGAAACCACTTCACTTTTAATTGGGAAGTGATGATAAATTGCACAGGAAATTAATCCAACTAATGTAGTTGGTGTAGCACTAGGACCTGAGTCAGATTGGAAAGACATGTAGATTCAGGGACAGCTGGTTTTATGTCATCATTGAAATATTTTAATAATTTGATAAACAATTTTGACATGTAATCATATCAAAGGAGAAAAAATGTATTAGTACATGGATTGTAACATTGACAGGACTTTCATGAAGTCCTGCAACATAGATGGTAAAGAATAAAACAGTATCCTTTTTAAGACATGTTAAGTAATTATCACTATGTAATATCACTACTTGGAAGTGCACTACAGATAATAATAATGCTTTTCTGAACTAATCTGAGATACTAATTCCTGGGATATATTACTGTAAAGTCTGAACATTCAGATGGATTACTATGGTAAATAATTTAAAGAACTTGTTCAGGTTTCATGTGTAGAGCTTTGTTCAAAAAAAAACCCCAACATAGGCAAATAGGCAAGTTTTTATTAAACACTTTAAACTCTGCTTCTTATTTGTCAGGAAAACTGTCAGAACAGTACCGTCCATTTTATTTGACCTTTCAGATATGAAATCAGGTAGAAGTATGAAATTCGAAAGCATTCAAAATATTTTTACTACTACCATAAAATGTTTCATATCAAAATATAAATTTAAAATATATTAATATATTGATCCTGTGTTGATCATCTCCAATGATCTTTTAAGTGGTCCTGCTGCTATTTATTTCTGTATATCCATCTTACTACCGTAATATATTCATTACACATGTAAGATGATATTTATACATAGACACACATATATATATATATATATATGTACACACATACATTTCTTTTCAGAAAAAGAAACACTGAGCCACAGCAATAGAGTAGGAAAGCCAGAATGTATTTACACTGCATGAAGAAAAAATTCAAATATGCTAAGATGAACTAAGTGTGGATAATTGTAAATTTTTTCAGTGTGCTTCAAAAATATTTTTATATGTTTTATTTTTTTTTTTTTTACAATCTGTGTGACATAGATGTGGATCATAAAAAGTTTATGTTGATAAACCTGCCAATTAATATATAGTAGTGCTCAAAATCAGCATGGTCATTATCATAGCAGAAAAATCTATGGATAAAATAAGGAAAAATTGAATGTATTCAGTGTTTTGAGGGGACCATTTATGAGTGCCCTCTACCCGAGTACTTAGACTCAGCAAATGGCACACTTTGTACACAAATCAGTCACCTTATTATACCTCTCTTCAAGACATCCCTTACCACAAGATACAATGAGTCTCTTCCAGGACCAGTTACCTTCCACAGGCCCAAGAGATATGAAAGGCAGTCAAAGTCAATGGAATCTGCCTGTGAGCTCAAAAACCTAAGAGCTTTATGCTTAATGTTTCTAAAAGAGAAAATTTTCTGATTCATGAGAAGCAGACCTTAACAATGTCCTTTTTGGAAAAGGAGGGCCCAACAATGGCAATATTGGACTAGAAATTAAAAGACGTGGGTGTTTTTTCACATCTGCCACACCTGCCAGGTTTCTCATTTGATCTCCCGTAATGGTGGAATTCATCTGACCAGATGTAGGAAGCCTCTCCTTAGCCTTGGACTACAGTTAATAGAAGTGAATAGACACTATTACTTAGAAGTTCATCTCAGTCTAATGTAGAATATTAAATATGGGGGTTTAAATAATGTCTTTCACATATCTCCAGTCAAGAATTTAATTCTATCAAGAATTAAAATAGTAAATAGTAATAACAACGATATGTGTGTCTACACTGTAAGCATTTAGATGTAAGAGATTAATTCTAATTTAAGATGTTCCTTGCTTCATTTTTCTGTGAAAAAAACATACTTTTTTTCTGCTTTTCTTTTTCTATGCTAATTATACCAAACTGCCATTTGATGTGCATGATCACAGCATTCCACACAAGTCAATACTAACATTGTATTGAATGTATTGAATGTTCTGAATGCAGAAATTACTGCAAGACAGGTAAACAGTCAGACCTGCTCACTGTGCCATATTACATAAATGTAAAACATAAAGATACAAATACGAAAATAATTCAGACACCATTTTTGTCACTATTTGTTTTAGCCTATTATTTATAAAATGGAAAGGTGATTAAAATATAAATGAGTTATTATATAAAGTATTATTTGGACATTTTCACACTGCAAAAGACAATTTATGTAGATTATACTTAACAATATGAAGTTCAGAATTTCGTTTCATTTAATTTGTTTTGTTTACTAGTTGGGAAGTAATGCCTGTAACAATATTTTACATTATTTTACCCATTTATTTTGCACGAATTATACAGCGAAAATTGACATCACCTAAGAGTTTAAGAGACAGTTTTTCTATGTCTATAATATAAAGTATCATAAAGACTGGAATTGTGAATGGGTGAACAAGGAAGACATCTTTACATCTTTCCATTGAGGGATATTTAGCTGAAGAAGAAGTAAAGTAGAGACTTACAAACCAGATGAAGGCATTTAAACATGCAACTGATAAATCTTTCACTTCACTCAGGTTCATTTTTAAACAGTGACAGCCAGGTACTGCTTTTAATATGGTGGTGAAAGGTTCTGCATTGATATTATAACTGTAAATAAAACCAGCTGATTTTGAAAAATGTAATTGTATGACCATTCACAAAGAAACAAATTGAAGTGGGAGGCAATAGACCTGGATTTTCTCCAAAGAAATTAAGGAAGTCATAGGCAAAATTGCTCATGACTTTAAAGAGACGCCTTATTACCTTGCATTCTCATTAGTATTTATCTTGCCTAATTGGAATTTAAGTTCTCCAGGGCAGGTGATAATATTAATTTATTGTGAATATTCTGATAGAACAGGATCCTGACCTCCATTAGTACATCTCAGTTCTATCTGAGTATACTGTAGGCAAAAAAAAAAGAGATACGTCATTTAAATACTTTGCATCTATTATGAACTTATATTAAGAAAAAGTTTCAGAGAGTTTTCTAATGACTACACTTCTTTTATCAACACCAAACTTGTCCAATTATCCTCAGAGAAAGTGGGGTTTTATGACCTTTTACTAGATACTACTTATACGCAAAATACCAAGAGTACTTACGGTGCAAAACTTACAAGAAGCTCCCTACAAAATAAAAATAAATAGATCATTTTCTTGATGAAATTCTTTTTCTTCATCTGCCTTTTAAGCTTTCTAACTTTTAAGAACTTCATTCTTGTCCCAGTCAATAAACTGGTCAATCTAAACTGTAGTCCTTTGTTGGGCCTACATAAAATAATCAAGTTTCAGCCAGTCACTTGAAGCTTTCCTCATCAATTATAATTGGTCTCCAAATAGATTATCACCTCAGTTATTGAGATTCAATCTCTTTTACTTCAGTTGCGCTCTTCATTTGTCCTTTAACATAAAATCACTATCTCGTCTCTGAATATGAATTTTCACAATTAAGTGCAGATAATACACCACACATTTAATTCTAAATCAGTATTACTGTGCCCATTATTTTATGTTTAGCAAAACCTCACTAATCAATAAGAACCAGCAACCACCATAAGAAAACCAGAGCTGTTTCTTAGATCTTAGACAAGATTCAGGTACAATTGCATACTTCCACATTATTAGATTTAAAAAAAAATGTTACGAAGTATCTTTACTGTTTTTCTCAAATTTAGAATTAATAACTAAAGCCAAAACTTTTAAAAATAAATAACATACTATAAGTGTTAGGATGTAGAATCTTTGCTTATTATATTTCATTTGTATCATCTGCTTTCTTGTTTCAATAACTCCCTAACCTGCTGAGTTAGGATTGTTTTATTTGTCCAGCTTACTCCCCAACCAGACTAGAAAGAGTGTATGTTTTTAGGGTTTAAATTCACGGGATGATTTACCAATTATGATAAACCCTCTTCAGCTGACCATTCAATTTTGTTCTGAACTTTTCTTCCCTCACTTGAAATCATGATTCAAAACAACTGAAAGAGTAGCCTGGACTTCCCAGGGTCTTCAGTCCCCCTTTGTCTCTACAGCTCAGCTAATCGAGTCTGGATTATCCTGAAGCGCACTTCTCTCTCAGATCTGTTCGATAGGTGCCTGTTTACATCCTGTTCCAAAGTAAGGTTTCTCTCTGTGCCTGGAGAGAAAATCTAGGACTGTTTTGACTTCATGTATGTTACCCAAAGTTCCTGGTTATTCATGAACCTTACAATTTCTTCTTACTACTCATTAAAAAGGAAATTACAATACTGTGAGGAACACTGAGCAAATTTTCCTGCCCAAATGGAAAAAAAAATAAAAGTCCCTGCTTTTCTTCCAACACTCTTCCCATAACCATCCTACCTCCTTTCTGTATCAGAATCAATATTGCCTTCTTGGCCTAATTGGTCACATCAGCATTTTTTTTCCTCACCCTTTCTACAATTTTCTGATTCTTCTAAAACAATAAGTTTGACCAAGCAACACATTTGCTTTCAAAGGCCTGTTATTTGATGGCTTGTTCTATTAGCTTTCTCACAGCTCCAACTCAGATAGCTTTAGTCTCCCAAGTTATGAGCTAACTATGCAAAGTGATAACCCAAATTAATATGAAGCTGGTAGGAGTTATGAATCATTGGCAACTTACAGTATCAAGGTGAAATGAGTTGAAAAATAATGGTTTGGGCAGCAATGAACTGTGTGCTATACTGTAATAATCCTTTTTGCATATACAAAACTAAAAGTGCTCAGAGAATTGCTGTGCAAGTACTGTCTGTTGGGCTTACTGATCAACCGTGTGTTGATCAGTAAGGATGCTCCTGCAAATATTGTCCTTAGCATACCCCAAGACAATAGGAATGATTTCAGCACTTTCAAGCAAAGGGCAGATAAGGAGCTCTTATCCTAAACTAAATGTCAAAGAACAGGAGTCCATCTCTCTCACAGAACCAGATGACTGCTGTACATTAGATGCATACACTTTAGATGAGTAATATTTTTAATGAAGCCATCTGGAAAGATAAATATGAGTGGAATCAATTCACTATTTCTATCTAGTGCATTTTATCATATCTTTTAGTACTGACATGATGTTTTATATTTCTAACTTGGTGATTCCATGAGAGAAAACCAGAGGTGTTTGTTAGTTGGAAGGAAATTAGCATAAGGAAGAACTTTTTAAACCTTCAGATCTTTTATTATTTAAATTAATAATTTGGGGGTCCTTATTCTTCATTGCATGATTAAATGTATCTGCATAAAAAAATTGATTTTTTTTCCCTACAGGGACACATTTCTTTTCTTTTCAAAGGAGTCCCAGCTTCATAAGCTTCCTTGAACTCAGTGTATGGATTAATCATTAAAAAAAGGGGATTTTCAGAAAAATTCTAAAGCAAAGCCATTGAAGACATATTAATCCTATTATAAATTGTTTTAAAACCCCAAATATGATGCTAAATTAAATCCATAGTTTTTGCTTTTTGCCTATTTGAAGCAACTAAGTTTTCATGGACTTAAATGCAGCAACAACGTGCTTTTATGTATGCTACATGTAAGTAGGTAAAAAATTAATTACCTACTTTTTTATTAAGATAGTGTATTTAAACAAAATGGACACCAATTATAAAGAGAAGTTTGAGGAAACTGAATATTTATTTCCCTTTTAAAAGTTAAGTACAATATAGACTACTGAAATAGAAATGAAAGAAGACTTTTGTTGTTGCTTTCAGTCCTATCAAATGTTTAGGGAATTAATACCAAAGATAATGATTTCTCATGCTCTAAATTTTGTTATTCTTACTTCCAAAAAAAGTTCCAGGCTTCAATTTTAGTGAAAACCCTGGAGGGTTTAATTCTTGCAATGCTGATGTATCTTGGGAAACTCAAATTACTGCAATTTTAGTTGTATTTTATATCTACCACTGCCATCTAGCTAGTAAGAAAAAAAACCAAAAAACCCAAAATAATAGACCTACTTAATTTACTCTTGATCCCAAATTACTGTCAAGTAAGAAACAGAAGCATATGCTAAATTCCTATCATGTGGACAATTCCCCTCAAGTTAGCAAGACATTCATGCTACAATTTAGATATATTCTCAAATATCTTGTTAAATGAAGACTTATATACGTAGGGTTTTTTTAGCATATTAAAAATGTTAATACTTTAACAAATATATCAACTTACAATAAAATCATCCTGATGTAATTAATAGAGAAAAAAATCTGCCATCCCAAGTTTTGAGATATTCTGTGATGGGCTATGATGGGCAAGTATTGAAGTGAATTATGTATAGTTTGTCTTTGGAAAGTGCTAGAGCTGACCAAGGGTAATTTAATTTAAGCATACATTCATATATTGTAAATTATCCTTGAACTTTGACTGCGATACTTTTAAGAATGCTTTGAGAATTTCATTAGCAGTAAATAGGCAAGCATAGTTGCAAGAAAGAAAACTTGACTAATTCTACTGAATACATGAGCAGTTAGCTTCTGTTTGCAGCTGCCTGTGGTACAGAAAATGAAGCATCTCAAAATCCTGCGCACTCTTTTCAGTTTCACACACAGCCCTGAGAAATATTCAGCCAATCCAAATACATGAACCAGTTAAATGCTGCTGACTGAAAACACGATAATGAGAGTAAGAAAGTGGGCACAATGGTGTCAAAGCCAGCTATGCTATTGTGTTTGCACAGTACATTACTTTTATTATGAACATCCAAAGTACTTGAAATCAGCTCATGTTATTAAAAACTATTTGGCATATAAGGAATGTATAGTGAAATAAATAATAGAATATATTTTTCTATTTACTTAAATAGTTAATATAAATATCACCATCTACTGGCAGAAGAAAATACGTAGCAGTGTTTGCAAGCTTGTAGGATCAATAACGGTAAATGCACAAATTGATTCCAGTTTACACAGCTCTTAGAAATCTGCAGAAATACCCTTAACTTCTTTGCTGCCTCACAATGTCCACATTATTTTCCTAAGTTGCTGTGTGGAGTTAGAGGTGGCTTGCTTGAGTAAAATTACCCTGTGTGATAAAGACGCTCATCTTCAATTAAGAACAACCTGAATTTGATTTTTGAAGTAAACCATGCCCTCTGATCCATATGAAAAGAATTGCATTTTATTGTTGTGGTTTATGTTTATAGTGAAAGTGGTTGAAAAGAGTTCCTCATATTGGTGTGAACTTTTATTATTTCTGGGTTTTTTTTTTTGGTTTGAGTTGTTTTCATGGGGTTTTTTCCACAGGTAACTGTATCTCTAATTTTGGTTTGGTAATATTGCTGAGAAAGGATTTCTCCTATTTTCTCAGGCATGAGGGTAGAATGAAAATAGGAGTAAAACGTTAAAAGAGGGATAGCCTGGGTTTTTATTTGCCTTTTTATATGAGCCCTTAATATGCTCCTTTGTGTGTTCAGGCTTTTTGTGTAATCCTGAAGGCTAAGCTTTTAGTAATTTTGATAAAAGCTTAGAGTTCCTTGTTCTCAGTTGCCTTCAGGAACTGAAGCTTTAAGTAAAACATTAAATAGCATAAGGCTTGTCATGAGATTGAGAGAGTTTGCAAGACTGAGATTGCAGAAATCAAATCTTGACCTGGTTTGAGCTGAGACAAGTTAAACAGTGCTGAAAAGAAAGATATTGAGAGAAAAAGAAATAACAGAATATTACCCCAGTTTGGATAACAGGAGATGCGAAAGAAACAAATGAAAGAAAAAATTGAGGACCTAGCAACAAGGGAATGGAAATACTGTATGTGGAAAACAGAGATAATGGAGTAGGTTTCAGAGAAAACATCAATAACCTGGGAGACATAAAATGCCCTCTCCAGAAAAAAAAAATAAAAAATAAGGAGAACCAGGGAGGGCAATATCATGAAATGTAGGGAACAGCAGGGCATTGAGGTAAAAGTATTTATGGGCCCAGAAAGACTGGGAATTAATAATAAGACAGACAATTAGAAATTTGGCCAGAATCTAGAGATCACTGAAGACTTGAGCAAGATTCCTAAATAGAGGAAACAGCTGAGAAAGCAAATTTGAAATAATGTAGGAGAAAGACAATAATGCAGCTTGTTCATGCATTATTACAGACTGGGATCTTCCAACTCTTTCAAAACCATAAACTGTTACATCCTAGAAGACATCCTAGCAAAGTGTAGGAATTGGTGTTGCTGACTATACCACCTACATGACACTGCTGATCATGCAGATCTACTGGAAGATAGGTGGCTCAACAAAGTGAAGGAGGTCTGAGGTGGTTTCTTCAAGGGCAGTAACACAGACAGAAGTGGTTTGCACTGTGGGTGCAAGAAATGGTATGATCTGTAGGTAAAGAGTGAGCTGAAAGTAAAAGCCTTTGGAAAGATATAAAAAGACATTTCAACGGTCCAGAAGGGCTAAGAGACTGAAATATAACAAGGTGGGGTTTTTTTCCTATGCCATTAATCAATCTTAAAATGCAAGGCTACTTTTCCAAAAAACCTTGCCTTTAATGCTTTTAAACACAGAGCACATAGCCTATGTTCAGGGAAGATAACAAGCAGAGTGAAATATTTATGCTTAGAATTTGCCTTAAGGTGATGTCTTAAGACTGTGGTACAGAGTACGTTCTGCAGCTCTAAGACCTCACTTTCTTTTCTATGCTGTTTAACACACATTGTCCTCATCTACTCCCCAACATCCACCTCATTCTTTTGGTAATCATCTCTATTTTTTCTTCTTTAGACAGAGAACCACTTTGGAACAACATCAGACTTTGTAACAGATTCTTCCTGACAATTGCATTAGTACTAAATGGTCCAAGATCAGCCTCTCTCAGGGGACTCACCGACTTGTCTTTTTGGCAAGGAGTTCAGCAAATTATTTCACACCACTCAATAAAAATACACAAAATAACTGCCATACCTCGAAAAGAAAAAGCCACCTACATTTTTTTCTTTCAAACAAGTCAACTGTTCTATATTGCACAAACCTTTGAAAATTATCATCTATCAATTAGCTACTGATGACACCTATTTTTTTTTTTTTTTAGAAAACCATCATTGAGGAGATAAGAATGTGAAAAGATTCATCACAATCCCAGCTTGATGCCTAAGGAAATTAACAAATAGAATATCATTCCTTTCAAAGCAGGAGAAAAGTATTCAGCATCTCATGCATTAAATGCCACCCTTTTCCTATTTCAGGCAAGGGTTATTGGATGTAGAAGTCAGAAGAAAGGATCACTAGAAATAAGAATTCTTACTTTTTCAAGTAAGGTTTTCAAGTGAAAACATCATGAAAAAAGCACTGGTATGTGTAGGGCACAATTCTGCACAGTGCCAGCAGACACCTGGGGCCATACTTTACTCCTTAAAAAGTAGACCTTCTTCCTGCAGCACATAAATCACAATCCATAGCACATTTCTACATTATCCCTGACAACAGGTAATAAACTAAAATATCTAGGTCACCAATTAGAACTGAAGCACAGAAGTGATTCACATTACTTTGAATTCACATTGTAACCCATAAGCATATATGTATCTGTACCCTATGTCCTGTCCCATGCTCTCATTGAAATCTGGAATGAAATGTACTCATTTTCCAGAGAGAGAAACTCACACTCAGAGGGGAGAGATTTGCGCACAATTTTTTTCTGGATGGTAGGTTTGGACACCACTTGCTTAAGTTATTTGGCTCTAACACATCGATCCAAAACAAAGCAGTTCAGACATTTAGCTGCCTGACTTTATAGACGAGTAATATAGCCAGGGATATCTCAGATTGTCATCCTAGAATCCTCCTATAGAGAGTGGAGACAGGCATTTTTAGAGTTCATCTGAACCATTCTAAGCCATGATGAGACGAATCATGTCCCACAAGTGGCTGTTTCTATTCCCTGACTATAAAAAGTCACCATGCTATCTAGCTCGGACAAATACATCCATATTAAGGAAGGATGTTTCAATCAAGGAGAGATGAATTTCACCCATGGATGTTAAAGATTAGCTTTTAAAGTATTTAAGTGGTTTACAATGTACGGATCACAGTATGATTTTCCAACATATTTAGATGATTTGGCGTTTTTGAAAATCTCATTAGCTGTCTATCTGCAATATTTGGTACTCACATATTTCTACCAAGTTTCCCCATAGAGATTCCCCATGCAAAAATTCTCACAGAAAAGTCAAATGAAGCTCATTATCCTTAAAACCAAAGGGAAGTAAATCAAGCCCTACCACATACAAAAAGAAAATGAAAGAGTCTTAAGAGCTGAGCTTCCATTTCTATCCATATCACAAGGTCCTCAGCATCTGTTAGGATCAAATGGTTGTCCAAAAATGTAAAAACTGTGGATTTCCTTCTGATTACAATCCTCTTCAAGGTAAACTGAGAAATATGCTCCCAGAGAAATTTTCTTTTTCTGTGTCTACAATTTCCTAATCCTAAGAGTAACCAAAAGCAGTCCTACAAAATCTGTGAGGAGTGGGACAAAGGCAAGATTACTTATTTCATATGATAATATACTTGCATTTTCTAATATAGCACAGAAATGCAAATAAACAAAAATCTCCTGTACTTTAGTTGAAAAATAAATATATTGTCTATTCCAAACAATAATTTTAAGATGATAAAAAACTACCTTGGAAGCCCGTATCAATACTTGTTTGCATAGCAGCATACATGCTATATAATCAGCACAAACATGTTTTTCTAGCAATTACAATATTTTTGGGGGGGTTATGTTTGTTTCTTTGTTTGTTTTGGTTTGGTTTTAAGGACTGAAAACTCTTATCATTACCATGAAAATGTCCATCACCACTAATGCTTCATTATTCCCAAAATATATCTTTTTTCTTTAGTACATCTAGCAAACATCTAGGTGTGTCAAGTGGCTACCCTGAACTTTACCTGATGCTGTATCCTCTGGAAGCTCCTTAGATGCTGTAGACTTTCAGACTCCTTTACCAATCCTAATCGACTGATATGATGATTGGAAGACACAGTACAGGGCTACTCTAGATGCCTCTATTGACTACAATACACAGTCATAATCATTTCCCGTAGCACAATGCCATTTCTAAAATGTTTTGTACTACCTAAAGTTTAAAATAAAACTGTAATTGTGACGTTGTTCTGCTCATTGTCCTAACTGCAGTCATAGTAAATTAATCATACAGTGTGTAATATAGAAGATATTAGCTGATGTCCAAACATTGACTGCTTGACATTACTGTCAGCTGTGTGTCATTAATACTCTTATTAAGTGCTATGAAAGGTTGGTTGAGTGGGCTTTAATGGCCTTTAAAGATACCTTTTACAGAGGCAAAAAAATGGCTGCTTTTTCAGAGTTCCTCCAACAGAAAATGTCTGTTTATACAGCTGGAAAACTGCAAATTATGTGCAAGTGAGAGTAACAGTTATCAAGAGTAAGACACATCACTGGGCTTTGACATGACTTTTTCTGTATTTTTAATTGGAGTTAAATTTATAAAACTTGTGATAGGACACTCAGACCATATAAATTCTTAAAATCAGACTTTCTACATTTGACAACATTTTCTAGAAAAGCTTGGCTATTTCTGTCAGATTCTCCTAAAACTTGTGGCTGTGCAGCTTATGACTCTTGCAGAGTATTAAAAAGCTCCTCTGTTATAAAGAGAATAAAGGATCTGATGATAAATTACCAGTAGTCACCTGCTGTATTACTATCTGGATGAGAACATTAACATGGCAATCATCACTGCAGTCTTCTGAATAAAATAATCATAAAATACATTAAATCAGACATGCACAGAGTGAATGAGCAGTGGAAATAGATGCGTATTGGCTCTGTGAAGCATATGATCTAAAAGATGATCTACACAGACCCACCAACTCAGCAGAGCCTGAAAGCCGGAAGACTGAAAAAGCCAGATGTGCACAGAGCTAAGAAAGACCAAGGAGTTAAAACCTGCGGAGACAGAAAGTCAAATCAGACCATTCCCATACAGGTGTAACCACCTATCAATGGGTGTTTTGTCTGCTGAGACTGCTTCAAAGATTCTAAAAAGAAAGCCCAAATAAAATGGTCAAAGTGAGCTAATGTGTTAATTGTTGTGGGAATCAAGGATAAAGCTACAGTAATTGCAGAGTAAACTGAGAAGCAAACTTCGTAGCTATGAGAAATCTGTGCAATCGGTTTGTCTTGTTCCAAGTTGCCTAATAACTGAATACTGAAATCTGGTCCTTAGGCTATGGAAATGGGTTCTCTTGGCTGATGCATTTCTGTCCAGGTGAGTTGCAAACTATTTAAACTTTGCCCTTTCTTCTGCATTGCTAGATTTTCAGCCATATTTTGCACATGGGAGAAAAATAACGAATAGTCACATCCACTCTGTTCAGAAGTGAGTATGAGCGAAGTCTTGTGCTGTGTCTGTCAGCAGCTGGCAATGGAGGCGGATGGAGGAAGGAGAGCAGAGCCCAGGGAGGTTTTGTCTGTAGGATGTGCACTCATTATACACTTCTCCTTTCAACTGGAGTGGTCAAAGCATTAACTTTCTTAGAGGAAAGTTTCACCATTGAGATAGTGTTTAAAAGTGTGAATAGTGTTTAAAAGGTACAGTGAACATTTATTTTGTTATTGCACAGAACTCTGACAGTCATCACAGAAGAAACATTTATGTTGTAAAAGCAATAAACTATATTTTTACTTCTGTTCAAAAACACGGTTGTGCAGTTGTTGGGCTTTTTTCCTCCCTTTTTCCCATAAGACCTTGCTTCATTCAACAGATGAGGTGGTGGATAGAAGGATGTAGGGAATGAACAGCTGGTCACTTTTTCTTTACGCTCATCACTCACTGTATGACCTTTACCTTATGTACTATGCATCATCCAAACCATGTATTGAGCTCTGAATAAATATTTGCTTCCCAAGTCTAATACTTATACTACAGCCATGCAAGCTCTCACTGTCTCAGAAGGCTGGCAAGTTATCTTCTCTATCATTACATCTCCTTTATGAAAAAAACAAAACAAAACCCAAGCCTGCAATACTTTTTTGATCATCACTTTGTGCAAAGAGAAAGAAGCTTGGCAGGAATCACTAGAGGAAAGAGTGTCAAGGTCAAAAATCACAAAGAAGGAACAGGAAATATTTTTCCTATTTTATGAAATGTCAAAAATGTTTTCATTGCTTCTCTGATTTCTTTTTTTTTTTTTTGTATTGTCTCACAGTTAATCTGGGGAGTGAGTAGGGAACAGGGTTTGAGAGAGAGATAGAGAAAATTATAAATAATCCAAACTTTGTGACTAACCCCACTTTAGATAGAGGGGGGCCAAATTTAACCTTCTAAGCCTCCAAATAAGAAATACTTAAATGTGTTAAGTAGTAAGTATTCATCTATAGTGTGAAAGAAAAAGTTAAAGACACTGTGTTCTTATGGTGTGATATTTTCTTTCAGGTCTCTTGTGGACATCCATCTTTTACCTGAGAAAAATTCTCAAAAATTGAAATCCTACTCATTCGTACAAAAAGTTTCAGCCTAAGAAATCAATTTCACAAAAGGTTTCCAACAAACTCTTCTTGTGATATGTACCTCATGGAACTCTTCATCCATTCACAGAGTCCTACCAGAGGGGTTAAGCAGAAGAGCTAGGCGGGCAACATAAATATCCTGAGCAAAACACATTGCATATCATAGTAAAATAAAATATTCAACAGTGATTCGTGTGGAATGATTAGACTGTTTTCTTATTGCCTGTGAAGCTACAATAATTGTGACGGTGTGAATAATAGAGGACACAACAGATCCAGAATTAGTCCAGGCAGTAGGACCATGAGAAGGATGCCAAATATCACTTCAGCCCACACCAGAATTGTTCCCTTTTCCCTTTGTCCCAGATACATGAGATTCAGTACCCAGCTATGGATACAGGCAATTTTCTTCTGCCTTTGAGGAAAATAGGTTCACTTTGAGATCTTTATATATTCCCCCTGGTTAATACATTCCCACCTAGTTAACAGACATTCTGAATCCTACTCTCAGCTTTTGTACAGTCTATAGTCTTTTTAATGATACTTTTTTAAAAAAAACCAACTTTTAGATTTGGTGTGCAGGATATAAGATAAAAATCTCACTGAACAGGGTTCTAAATAGCAAGAGTTGTATTCAGAGTTTTGACAGCATATCTATGCTGAACACTGTCTGAGAAAAACAGATTGGGTAGGTCTTGTTCAATTTCTGATGTCTAGATCCCCAGCTGCTTACCCACTTAATTCCAATTCAGGTTTGAATTTTCATCAAAGTTTAATTGACATTTAATTGAATTCTTGAGAGGTTTGCATCTACTAAGATTACAGAATTCATCCATGAAGTACTAAGGCACATACTTAATTTTTAAATCTGGCCATCTTTAGCAGAACAGCCCACTGATAACTGGATTTGAGCTCATATGTAAAATTAAGCAAATGCTGAAATGACCCATATAAGAATTATCCTACAAAATACTAGCTGAAAACATGAAAAGCAATTATAAATTTGTGGTTAATTCTTGTACAACTATTTTCTTGATTTCCAAGACATTTAGGGGAAAAACCCCTTTAAATCAGAATAGTATAACTGAGGAAAGTATTTAGTTAAAATTATTCATTCACCATGGTACTCCAAGATACTTTTGTAATTTAGACATTTCTCTGCAAATAGATATATTGATCCTTCATTCCATCCCTTCTTAGCAGAAATCACCAGTCTGTCAAGCCTTAATACACACGTATACACAAAAATATATATTAACATAGACATATAAACTTTCATGTTAGCACATTAACACAATATAACATAAACATGACCCAAGCACCCATCCATAGAAGCCATCCCACCATTTCTCTGTCTCCATAGCAGTGTTAACACCAGAAGCCAAGGTTTGTCTAAGCCACTGAAAGATGAAAGCTACACCCTTACTTTAGCAGAGGCAGAGGACAATTCCCACTATCAGTAGAGACACCGAAGCAGAAAACATACTACTTTAGCCCCACAGAAGTTAATCAGGCTATATATAAACAGAAGGATCTAGGATAGTTTCCTAAATATAAGATTTAAAACAAACAAAGATCCAGATTTACATAGTCTTTAGCCATTTTGTTACAGAAATCAAAACAAAAAAGAGGTTTGGGAGGCTTAATATGGAGACAGAAGTGCAAAAAGAATGATGCAGAGCACATGCTCTCACCGCTCTTATTCAGGAGTTCTTTAAAGGGACGAAGCATTGTTTTTCAGAAAAGAACATGGTTTGGTCTTCTTTTGATCCCTGCTTCTATATTAGCCTGGAGAAGAGAAGGTTCAGGGGAGACCTCATCGCTCTCTACAACTATCTGAAAGGAGGTTGTAGCCAGGTGGGGGTTGGTCTCTTCTCCCAGGCAACCAGCAGGAAGACAAGAAGGCATGGCCTTAAGCTGTGCCAGGGGAGGTTTAGGTTAGATATCAGAAAGAAATTCTTTACAGAGAGGGTAATCAACCATTGGAATGGGCTGCCCAGGGAAGTGGTGGATTCTCCATCCCTGGAGGTTTTCAAGATGAGGCTGGACGTGGCACTTAATGCCATAGTCTGGGAACCGCGGTGGTGTTGGATCAAGAGTTGGACTTGATGATCTCAGAGGTCCTTTCCAACCCGTCTGATTCTATGATTCTATGATTTGTATTTTTTTGCCTCAGATGCAGGTGGGATGAGCAGGATGTTTGCGGATTTTCTGAATAAACTTGTTCTCATAAAAGAAGAATAATTTTTCTGGTCAAAGTAGCACTTTCAAACAGCCATCCTCTTAGCCTCTCTGCTGATAGAGCTTGTATCTCTGAAGTTCTATCTGTTAATCTTCCATCAGCATGTTACACAGAGATTATTCTAAATGTTATCTCATTCTTTTGAGGTTATTCTATATTATAGGCTAATAACTGTGCATCTTGATGGATGGTCAGTTGACTCTGAGTTCCAGTCCGACACCAAAAGCATGTGCTAGATGAAATGTTAAACCAACTGTATGATTAATGTTTGAAAGAAGGCATTGTAACATTAGTATAAGCCATGAAATTAAGGTGATTGCCAATTAAGAAGTAAATAAGGTTGAGAAGGAGAAACCAAATTCATTATATATATAAGTCATTGATAGAGTTTAAAAACTCAAAAGACTTGTTGTCTCAAAAGTTATCCACCAAAAAAAAAATCAAATAATATGTAGTCAAACACTGGAATATCAGACCAGAAGAATGATAGTATTAGAATAAACATGCATTTATCTGTCCTAAATTTTACATTGTGCATAGAACTAAGCTTAAATAATGACTTACAGACATAGTCTTGTTTCTGTTTTATGTCAATTGCTTGAACTCAGTGAGTGAGATGTTACCACTATGGCTACTCCTAATTCAGACAGTGATAACTAGAACTGAGAGACTATGTGGAAAATTATAAAAGTATATTTTAAAACACATTTTGATTTTACAGGGTTTATACCATTTAGAATTTGTGTTCTATTGCTATTCAGGCATTTAATATTTTATGGAGAGATGTTAACAGAAAGACAGTGCTCATGTTCAAAACTCAAGCAGTGGATGTGAAAAATTTCAACTTGCATAGTCAGTCATATGGCTGAAAGCTGATACTTTGTTAGCTTCCACATGTTATTGATTTCTCTCTCTTATGGACTGTCTTCTAACTAATTAATATATTTATCTAACTGATTTGCAGAGACCTTTGACTGCAAGCCCTTATTTCACTGCTTAGATAGCAGAACATAAATAGTTCTGTCACAATAAATTGGATTTAACACAAACCTAGAATTAAAGCGTTCACAGAATCAAAATATAATAATTTTCCCATGACACTAATTTGTGAGGAAGAAAAATTGCAGAATTTGCAAATTAAGATTATTTCAATTGAAAATACTTGACCCAAAATAATGGTCAATTTCATCTTTTCTGTCTACAAACAACTTGATAGAGAACCTAAATTTTAATTTTGAATTACTTTGAAGACTTACTGATCTGTTTGCAGCTATCACGATACTAATAAATATCTAACTATAATGAAAAATTATTTTGCAGAATTTATTTTTTCAGTTTTATCAGAATACATCATGAAAACTTATTCAAACATCTAGGACAAAATGTATTTAGTGCTTTGGAAAGTAAATATGAATAAGTATTTTCTTATATGAGCATTTAATTAAAATACAATACTTTTTAATAAACCTTGGGGGAGAAAAAAAAAAAAAAACAAACAGCAAAAATGGCAATAAACCTTTTTTACAGAATAAAGCTTTCAGAGCAAGTAAAAAACTCCAAGCTGAATTCTTCTCAAAATGGAAAGCTGTCATGGAGGGAAAATTCTAAAAAAGGTACTAATTTCCAGAGCTGTAAAATTATGTGGCTTGATGTGAACTGCAGCATTTTTTTTGTTTCCAGAATCAAATCAAGCAGGTGGATTATTCATTCATTTGTTTTACCATGGGCAATGCTTCTTGGATCTTTCTATTACAGGACAAAAATAAAGTTAGTTAATTTCAAATATAAAAGCTGTGAGTGAATATACATTTTTCTAGCAATTTTAACTGTCTTAATAAAGCAAAGAGAGGAAGCAGCAAGCTCATGCTCTGCCAAATGCACAACTGTCGCAAAGAAAAGAGCATGTACAAGTATATATATGCATATTTGGTTGGGTGCATTTTCAGAGCTTTGGCTTTTACATAGTCAGCCTGAAGCACTTTAATGGAACATAACTTTCACTTCCGAAAGTTCAAGAGGCTTTAAAGGCTTCTTAAATTAGGCAGCCAAAATCATTAATCTCCTTAGAAAAATTTGGCAAACCACTGAATTCATATTGACACAAGGACTAGGAGGTAGCAGACTCAATTAACAAAACCATTTCTCTCCTCTGATGGCTTTGCTCTTTCTCTCTGAAATCACCAGGGCAACACTCACTTTATTGCAAGCACTGAGAAGGAGCTAATGTTTTAGGACGGGAACAAACAGGTATTGATAAAATAAGTACTGAGTCAAGCCTGAATCCTAACATGAACGGGTCCTGCTTTCCAGGTTCAGGTGAGCTGCAGTCCTGCTCCTGAACACGACATGGGCAGTCCAAAGCTTATTGCTGGAGACCGGGTAGCCTGGGTTGCAGCACTCTGTGCATAATTGCAGACACAGATCCAGCAGTGATAGAAGAAGAGGTTAATGTCCTCACCTGCTCCTAGCCCGCCCTCTGCTAGGGTAGGAGGGGTTTACTAAAAGAAGCAAGGTCTTATAAGTGAGTGTGATACCCAGTAGCCATAATGAGAGCATGTGTCAATCCTCTGACTTTTGGCACCCATAAATAAACCAGACAGTTTGTTTATTAATGGTTTTGTTAATTACCTTTTGGAGAAGAAGATTAGTGATTCTGATATACCTGCTATTCATCAGACAGTACAAAGTCTTGTAACAAGATGTCCACAAATAAAATCAGGGATCCTAACTTCGTAGCTTATAAGGAATGATTGGACAGGACAAGTACAATTTGCTTTCCACAGACACATTCAGGACATTTTTTCACTCACAATACAGATGATTCTTACACCGATTTACTGAGAAACTGTGCTCTGAAAATAATCCCAGCAGGACAAGTAAGCACCTATTTACTCAGCAAAAGCAAGAATGGCCATATTTGACCATTTTCATTTCTTCACATCATCAGTTTTATGGTCTATCACCTTCACAGCATTTTGCTTTCACACTATACCTTACTATTTCAAACAGAACTTGAAAATATACTTAAACCCTGACATTCAATAAGGTTTCTGTCCTATTTAATACACTACATCATTAAATCATGTAGACCATGGGTGAATTCTCAAGAAATATTTTCTTCACAAGTTGCTTGTCTTCAGCTCAAATCATATTTTGTATACCGTACTTGTCCAAGCCAAATAATTGGATGGTAGAATAAATAAATTTAATAGAAGAAAAATACGCAAAAGAATAAAATTACTGAAAAATATTGAAAAGATAATCAAAACCTCTTCTTAATTTGCAGCCAAGGAAGATTGGGTTAAGTTAGATTCACTACCTTTCTCCTGGCTCTATCTGTATAAACCAGGAGAGTAGCACTCAGTGTGTAACAACTCTGCCATGCTTAGCTTAACTGAGAGTGATTATGTTTTTCAAACACAAGGGCTTTATAAAGGTTTACTTGCATGAATGAGGACTGTTCATTATTATTAATCTAGGTATGGATTTTTGAGGTTGGATTATGTTTTTTTTCCTGTCCCTAGCAGGACCTGGAGAACACACAGTTCTGCTAGTGAACAGTACAGTTATGACCTCCATTTCTTCTCTGTTTTCTACTGGTAATGAACATCACCCTGTTCCTGTACAAATTAAGAGACATTAAATTAGCTTTCAAAAAGTGTTTGTTTGTTTGTTTGTTTGCTTGTTTTTTTAATGAAATAAAGTATGGTAAAAATGTAATGAACAAAATAAATGAAAATCTAGACAAAGGTGACAGAATTTAAAGATAGGCAGTGTTGGACTTTTATTGATGTATAATCAAAATCCCTTAATCTATATCTCTAACATATAGAAACTAATACTCACAATTAATAAAAATACTCACATCAAATAAAAAGGCCTAATATTTGATTCAGAATTCTGTTGAACTTTCTTGTGTTTTTTTTTTTACCCATCTTCTCATGTTTTCAAAAAGAAACATGAATTTCTGAAGGAAAATGTATCCCTCACTCTTTTTATGTAACAGTATCTATATGTCATGGATATAAGGTATTTGTGAGCATATATAGTCTACATACTTGTGTACGTAATCAGCTTTTCCACCTGCAAAGTGGGGATAATTATTCTTTCTTTACAAGTATCATGAGGTTTGTCTTAATAATTTCTGGCAATTGGTGTGAGATGCTCGTAATGAATAACTTCATATGGTAAGTGGGAAGGTTAATTATCCCACTATGATAGAAATCAATCACTATTAACTTCTTTCTATCTGGATAATGAGCCAATCTTAAATTTTTTGATTTGGCTAAACTGACTTGACAGTCACATTGCTATCATATGTTGAAAATCCAGGAGACTACAGTACAGCTCACAGAAGTCCCTGTGCAGGCTCCAAAGGATTGAAAGGTACTATAAAACAAACTATGTCAAGTTTTAATTCTATTTTTGTTTTGCTTCCATTTAAATCAACACTGTTACTCTAGAAGATTATTATCCTAACCATGCTATAGAATAAGCCCATAGCATTCCTCATGAATTGCTGTTGCGCTGTTAAAGATAATTAGTGAAGTGCTATCTTGAAATAACAAAAAAAAAAAAAAAAGGATTTTGTAACCTCAGCATTTACACTTGACTATAAGAGTATTTCTTCCATCAGAATGATTAAGATTCAGAATTTGTCGATTTTGGTTTTGAATCCATTATTCATCACATTTGTCTGTGATATTTAAATAGACATACAAAGAAGGATATTTAAGTTGATACGTGAGGAAGACTAGCAAACAAAGACTGATTTGTGAGGCCACAAACGTGTATAGACTTGAATGCTTCCATCTCTTCTACACTGGCAAAATACGAGTAATTGTCTTTTGTTCAAAATTCAACTTAATTATTCTACCATTCTCTGTTAACGACATGATACATGCAACAGTGTTGTGTCCATGGATGGCTGGATAAGCAAGACTACTCCAAGGATGGAACATACACATTCATAAAATTGGAAGTTCAAGCTTTCACATCATTAGTAGAGTTTCTCACTGAAATAACATGAGCTCAAAGGTATCCACTTTGAGCTTTCTGTGTCAAACTCATTATCTCTCAAAACAAATGTAGTCTCATGCCTTCTGCAAACAGGAGATAAAAGACTCGTCTCCCAGTCAAGGTCTGGTTTGTTCATAATTAGGATCTATAACAGTGCAGAGCATTGTCTTTAAAAAAAAAAAAATCTTTTTTTCCTATTGAATCAAGGATCTTTCAAGTTTCTCTCTCATTCTTGACATTTTATTGCCGGCAGTTACAGATGTACAGTAGTTCTAATAGTAAGGAGAAACCTCACTGGAAGGTGATTGCTTTTATCTGATTTGCCATTACAGACTGTTTGAATTTCTCCTGCATGCTCTCCGCATAAAATAGTTAGTCACAAATTCATGAAAAATTTAGGTGTGCACTGTTAATTGTGTTTTTATAGGGAAATGCAATGACCTAGGAAATGGAGAAGGATTCCTCACTTCAGAAAGCAGACATTTCTTCCTCCCCAGTTCCCCTATTGTTTTCTACTCTATAACTTATTTTTCTTGTTTATTGCATCTGATCCTCCCTACCTTCCCTTATATTTCTTGTTTTATTAATTGCACTATATCAACTTCACAAGTAAGGTCAGTTCCATCTCAACAGGCCAGAGACAAACCTAACTCTTCAAACAACATTCCCCATAGGAACTATAAGCAGTATTCAAGGCCGTGGATGTTTGTGTACAGAACTGAACAGACAAATATTTCTTACTGATAAACTTGAGAGTTTTATCTTTTCTTAATACGGTTGTCCTAATTCAGGCTGCCATACTTAAAAGTGTAAGCTGTCATTAATCATAGAAATAGAAAGTTCCTCATACTATGACTAAGTGGGTAAGCACAATGTTCTCAAGATTTTTTTGATAATTTTACTGTTTTGATAGCCCCAAAACTTTATAAAGCCCTCTAAGATGTATAAAAAAAATGGTTTAACAAGACATAAACTTCTAAGTATCTGAGCAATGAAGGAAAGTCTTAGGAGCCTAAATAGTTCAGTACTATAAGACTTGAATGATATACAACTACCTTCATATTCTGTCTCACCATTCTCTCACGTGAAGCCTGTGACAGAGAATTGAACTTAACCTTCACAGTCCCAGCCAAGGACCTGATGACATTTGCTGGACATCTTCTAACAAAACAATTCTTTAATCCAGTCCATACCATGCCCAGTGTTTGACAAGATCCTCAAGTTCATGCATAAGCAAATTCTGTGCTAACCATGTATGGACCAACTCCTTATGCTTAGCAGAGACAGAGTTATTCCGTTTCACAAGAGATAATAAAATGTGTTGCCTTTTTTTTTTTTTCTTTAAATGGATGTCTGTGAATAATTTAATTTGTGAATATAAATGGGGGTGTTTGTAAAGGCTAAGATTAGCCAAGGCTGGATAATCTCCTCAAGTTCTTAATGTAATCAGTGGAGAGAGAAGCTTCTCTGGAGGATGTCAGAACAGGGACTTTTCTCTGTGCTAACTCTGGAAAGTGCCAAGGAAGGTTACATTTGCAAGGACAGAATAAATCTCATGAACAATTAAGACTAACTCTATGGTGAACTCTAAAATACCAAGACAGAGTTCTTGTGCTTGTCTATTACTTAACTTGTGCAGTAGCAGAATTCCAAAGAGACATGTATAGACTGAGAGATCTCAATTGAGACTGAGCTACAGCTATGCTGCAACCCAAATTCCAGTGTCTAAAGCCAAATTTCAATTTGATGTGAAACCTTCCAGGATACAGGAAACCTTCACATTTTTTAAATGCAGTCTCTCTGGAAGTCAGAGAATATTTTCTGCCTAAAAATTATATATATATTTATAATGATGTTCTTATTTCAGGAAGGCTTTTGTTTTTTGTTGGAGAATTTAAGACCAAACAAAGTTAGTGTTATCTCAAGAAATTACCATTTCCACCATGTGCGTTTCCCAGTTCCTACTAGTCCTAAGCAACCAGACCTCCTGACAGAAACTCATGCTGAAAAATAAAAGAAATAAAAGATTATTTTTTCATGCTTGCTAGATAAAGAATCCTTCATTGCAAACACAATATGTAGAGCAAAGTTAGCGATATCAAGCTGTCAGTTCGATAACTAAAGTAGAAAAACATATTTTTTAGACAATAATCAGAAAAACTTATCAGACAAAAAGAGAGGCTCCATGAGTATGGATTCAGGGAAGAAGTAAAGGAGAGAGATTGTCTGTGCAAAAAGAGGGAAAAGTGATCTTCCGTGACTTCTGGAAACAGGACAATAATTGCTTACATGGTCAGTGCACTCCAACGAAACTGGAGTCGTAGATTGGCACTGGTGCAGTAAATAATTGTGGCACTTATTGACTGTTTCCCGCCAGCATCTCTCCAGCATCCCAGCTCATGGCCGCAAGAGCAAATGAGACACCAACAGCAGAACACTCCCAGGGCTGATGTCAGGAGCCATGGTCCAAGGTGCTGTAAGCATGGCTGGGAAGTACTGATTTGGGTGTGCCAGTAGCTTCCTTAGTTCCTGGTTCACAGTCAGATTCCTTGGATGGACAAGGATGGCCTAAGTATCATGCCTAAGGTCGTCCTGGGTGCTAAGAGTCTGGAATTCTGCACAATGGGTTGCAAGACTGAGGAATCAGGTATGGCTTGTTGAAAGAATCAGATAATGTAACAGTAAATCTAGCAGTGAGAGGACTGGCAACATGTCCAGTGAAAGCTGTCCCTGATACCTCATACCTAATAATTTAGATTTGTATGAAAATTTCATTTGAAAGGGACCTCTGGTCATCACCTGATCCAACCCTTCTACTCAGAGAAGTGCCAGCCTCAAAGTCTGAGCAGGTTTCTCAGTGTTACAAATGCATGTCACGTATTTTCAACGATAGAGATTCTGCAGCTTTTCTGAGGAACATCTTCCAATGCTAAACCACCACCCTACACTACGAACAGTATTTTCTTTTACATCTAATCAGAAGTTCTCTTGTTGCAAAAGGTGCCCATGGTCTTTTGACCATTTGCTTTCATCTCTGAGAAGAGGTTTTGTCATGTCACATCCATCACAAGGACACTGAACACAGTAACTTCATCACGTTCTCTTAGCCTTCTCTAAGCTGAACAAGAAGCTGATTTTTTTCATCCTGTGCTGAATGCTGAATTCCCAGCAGACAGGAAATCTTTTATGCAGAGTGTTCCTAAACATCATCTACAATTCAGCCCATATGCAGTCTGGTTCTAGAAGAGATGTGTACGCTATCCCTTTCTCCAATAGTCTCGTTTCGGTCATCCATACTTTGTATAGAAGTGTATCTGCTTCAAGGACTGGCTTTTCATTCAATCAACAAACCAAAAAACTCTCTTGCTTCTTAAACAGATGTAACTTGAGAACTTTAGTAATTACAACCCTTCCACTACATAGATTCAAAAGTTTTCTTTCACATTTTAAAATTATTGTATAAACCCCACTATGTGACTAGTAAAACAAAGGTAAAATTAGCAAGGTTTTATATAACATGCAGTGATCCTTAATTTATTGCTCACAAAAGTAGTTATTGTAGCTGTGCTTCAATGTAGCAGACAGTTTGATATACAGGATTTGGATATTTGTGGAGCACAAATAAGCAGTGAGGAGGGTGACCATTTTGTCAGCATACTTCATGTTGTTTACATAATTTAAATCAACTTTATAACCTCAACTTTATAACTTTAGAAGATGGTCTAATCAAGATAAAGTTAATTAGTTTTCTACAAAAATCTGAGCTTTCTAGGAAGTTATGCAGTGAGTGTCTTTAAATATAGAACATTAAGGAGAGAGTTTGTTCTCTGTTATCTGTCATGGTGTCTCTTAAAAGCTTTGATCTAAAAGGCCTATGCTTTTATGGTTAAGAAAAAAAATGTTTGCAATGAAATGGTACCATTTTATGATCTCTGACACATAAATGTCGTTTCATAGAGGCTTTGTGTAGAAAACAAAAATACTTTAAAATGCCATCTCTAACTGGCTTCTGAAAGAGCACATATTTCAGGTTTGAACAACAAAATTGTTTTTCCACATATAAACATTCATTTAGGTCCCACTCCCACACAGCACTGACTCCTCCAATAAAGAGTATGACTCACATCATTGCTGGTGAAGGATATTGACTTTTCTTTCCTGAACTAAGCATCAGACAGGCACCAGAACTACAAAGTTATTAACTAAGATATATCACAAACTAGTATCCACCAACCTCAGAACAGCTTCAGTTCAATTGTTACTAAGCTCTCCACATCCTTTCTGGGTGCAAGACTGGTTTTTATTATTATAGTAAGCCCATCAACATCATATGCAACCTCAAAAGACACATTTTAAGTATCCAATATTGACTCATCTAAAATCTATATTTATCAGTTAAATGCAAATCAGACAAAAAATACAAAATCTCTTCTTTCCTAGGTAACTTTCAGAAACTTTTCTCTTGCTTCTCTTTTCTTGCATATGTTCCAAGAGTCTTTCTAGTGTTAATATTTTTCACTCCCTGAAACATAGATATGTCCCTCCCCTTTCCCACACTGTCCTTTTAATTGGCTTTTTAAGCAGATACCTAGTCTTTAGCCTACCTCCAAAAGACCAGGATGCTGAGACACCTCTTTCTATTCTCATAACAGCTTGATTCGTATCCTCTGATTTACTCTACTATCATTCAGTCACAAATGCTTGGATCAAAAGAGGTTGCATCAAAAGCAGTGTGACCAGTAGGCTGAGGAAGGTGACTATTCTCCTCTACTCCG
This sequence comes from Oxyruncus cristatus, assembly GCA_013399855.1. Lineage (NCBI taxonomy): Eukaryota > Metazoa > Chordata > Aves > Passeriformes > Cotingidae > Oxyruncus > Oxyruncus cristatus. The sequence goes on along the minus strand of VXAY01007484.1, from coordinate 151,171 downwards.
TTCTCATGAGATCCCACCAGGAGTACTGAGTCCAGCTCTGGGTTCCTCAACAAAATATGACATGGACCTGCTGGAGCGAGTCCAAAGGAGGCCACAAAGATTATCAGAGAGTGGGAGCACGTCTCCTATGAATACAGGCTGAGAGAGTTGGGGTTGTTCAGCTTGGAAAAGAGAAGGCTCCAGGGAGACCATCCAGTACCTAAAGCGGACTAACCAGAGAACTAGGGAGGGACTTTTGCAAAGGGCATGTAGTGTTAGGACAAGAGGGAATTGATACAAACTGGAAGAGGGTAGGTTTAGGTTAGATATTAGGAAGAAATTCTTTACTGTGAGAGTGGTGAGGCACTTGAAGAGGTTGCCCAGAAAACTTGTAGATGCCTCATTCCTGGAAATGTTCAGGGCCAGGCTGGATCAAGCTTTAAGCAACCTGGTCTAATGAAAGGTGTTCCATAGCAGGGGGGTTGGAGCTAGATGATCTTTAAGGTCCTTTCCAACCCAAACCATTCTATGATTCTATGACTTCTGTAATGGTATCACACATAATCAATTCAGAAAACAGTACATATTAAAGTATTTTTTTGGTTTATAAGATACCAAAACTGATAAATGAATGTTCAGTTATACATTTTCAGGCAATGTTTCAGAGTAGGAAGATAAGATACGTAGTTATGCATAGCCACTTAACCATATTTCCAAGAAAAACATTCCTAGAATGGTGCACTTGTCCTACAAAAAAGTGAATTCATGCATGTGTCAGTGCTGCTACCCTCATAACCAGCCAGATCTGTATTTATTGTGCTAAAAGGGAAAAACATGTACAATCATTTCCAGGCATGTAGAAATGCAGTCACAGGTGCTTTGAGGACCAGGAGTGCCACAGCTGTTAGTTTGTCAGGGGTAAGGTCTGTTAATGAAACTGAATTGTTGCCTTATGTCAAATGAGCACTGAATGTGAATAAACTCACTGTGGTACATCAGTGGCTGAAAACCAACAATATGACAGAAAAATGTTAGCTCTAAAACACTGACCTGGGGGACTCGGAGAGTTATGCCTAATTAACGCAAGTAGAGTCAAGCACACAATTAAAAAAACAGTAGCTGTTAGAAAACAAAGAAATGGAAAAGGCATTTATTTTTACTCCGAGTTTTTATGAATCATTCACTTCAGGCAGGTTAACTGTGTTTGTCATGTAACTCCCAGCATTTTTTCATGCTTTGATAATAGCAAGGCATCTATGGGATACTTAAACACAGAATGCCTCAAAACAAAGACATTTAAGTCCTTCCTGGAGAGCCAGCTGTGGTTATTCCTGTGTTTTTATTACAGAAGCTCATATCAGAACAGGGAAAAGTCCTGTTTTCCCTGAATCCTTCTGCCTCTCTTCTTTTGCTAGAAGTTGTTTCCTCTCAAATGGGAAAAAGACTACAGTATGATAGTGTATCCAACTGAAAGAATTATGAAGTTCAAGTCATACTGTGAAAGTCCCATGTTGGGGGTTGGAAATTCACTGTTCAGGTGTTCATTCCCCTTTCTTTTACAATATTTTTTCCTTCCTCTCATCGATGTAAACTCCTTCAAGTTAGACATCAGTCTCATAGCATGTAAGCAATTAATTCACTGAATCACAGTGGAGTCTCTCCCTTGACTTTAACAAGCTTCCAAACAAGTAAGAAACTTCCTCTTTGTGACAGTTTCCTCTGCTGAGGTATGGAAAAACAATATGTAAGAGAGAGGGAAGAGGCAGGGAACACGTGATGCTTTCCACCTGCACTCTTCGCATTGTATTATTTGTACTAATGTTAAAAGTTAAAATAAGTAATATTTCTCCCTTTTATTTCTCTGTGATTGATGCTAAAGAACACTGCAGAAGCATATTTAATTACACTGAGTTATCAAAATTTGCTTATGCAAGTCTGAATGATTGTAAGTACTTATATCCTAATTAACACTTCATCCCTGGTTATGTAACTAGGAAGTACCAGAAGACTATACTTGCTTTGTTAGAGGAAAGCCCAATAAAAATAATGTTCACTTCATACGGCAAATCATTTTTAGTCTGAATCCTTAATCTGAATAGAAGAACATCTGCAAGTAAAACGGAAAACAAATAAAAACACAAAAACACACATCAAAAGAAAACAAACAAAACAAAACCGTAGAAAATCAAAATAAAATTAAAAAACAAACAAACAAACAAACAAAAAACCCACACAAACCAAAAAAACCAAAGAAAGCTCAAGTCTCAAGTAACCTTACTAGGACGCTAACATGTTATTTACATGTAAAGCTGTTTGTGTGATCTTTGTAGCAGTTAATTTACTTCCAAAGAGACTAAAAGACTGCAACTGTTTTCTTCTTATTTCTTCTTTCAGGGTCCTTTTTTTCCTTGTCAGTTTATTAGCTATGGAACAGATCTGTTAAATATTATATGCCAAAAAAAAAAAAAAAAAACACTTAAGAAGAAAAACTTAAAGCTACCACTTCACTGAATGAAGGAGAACAAAGGACTGGCATATTTATGAGCTTTTACTTTATGATGGGAGGGGTTGGTTGGTTTGTTTTAATGCAGTTTGAGATTTTGGTCACATTTTTTTATCCTCTTTTTACAAAACTGCAAAGTCTTTTTGATTACACAACCTTACTTGTCTATTCTGGCATATTTAAAACAGTGTTTCACATTGCATTTTTCTCAACAGTCTTTTCTTTCTTCAAGTTTGAAAAGACATCTGGAGAGAAAGTTTGAATATTTTTGTATAATCCACTTTATAAATATCTTAAGTCTCAGCATCATAGGACCTGGAGGAAATTTAGACTCTTGTGAAGTTACTATTTCAGGTTTGTTTTTTTTTCCTTATCCTTTCCTTTCCTTGATTTAATGGACAAAAACATATCATGTGTTCTTCAATACTGGATATCTTAAAACAATGTCACTGAAACCTTATTGAAAACTCTGCCAAAAAGAGAAATTAACTGCTTCATTATTTTAACAATATATTATCACTAAATATATATACAGGCCTTTTCAACTCTTATCTCTTAAAACTAATGTTTAATTCTCTGAAGTTTAAAACCAGGAGCTAAGGGTTCGATTCAAAGGCTTTGATTTTTCATCTATTTCATAGTCTTTGGACTAAAGATCAGCTATATTAACAAATGCCGTCATCTAGTACACACAGATAGCATGTAAAGCAAATCTAGCAATACAAGTACATTTTGGTTCAGACCATTCTGGTATGTCCCTCGGGGATGAGAGGGCACAGAGCACACAGGGTGAGGTGGTGTGGAGGTCTAGCCAAAATGTCTGACCTCTTGCCGTGCACTCCAAAGTCTCCGCACAACTTGGGGCCACAAAGCACAGCCAGCACATTGCACAAAGTCGGAGGCATGAGCAGCTGTGAGAGAAGTTTCTACATGCAAGGAACATGGATTCTGTGGAGTTTATGATTCAGTTATTCTGCGTTACTTAAATAATTCATTCAATTAACAGAAATATCACCAAATAGATACAAACTACCTGAATATATAAAGAGACAGTTGGAGAAAATAGGAACGATGTTCCTATACAGCCATGGTATGATTTCTTTCAGCCATGACATCTCTTTTCTGTGCTGGAAGATCTGGAGAATATTCAGGACAGGAGTTAGCTCTGTTGACTTTTTCTCTGAATAAAAAATTGCTTGTAAGAGAGCTACAAACTCCTTGCAAGTTCTCCCTTTAGGTATAAGTTACATATGATGAGAGATTTGCAGAAGATGAAAAAATCTGCTAAATCAGACTGATATAGCAAGAATGTGAAACTCTGAGACTCCAAATCTTAAAGTTGGTTTTCATTCCAACTCTGTAAAAATTGAAAATTTTAGTTTTTTCCCAGAAATTGTAATTCTGAATAAATTTGCTTCAAAAAATGTAGAGTATTTCATTAAGATACTTTTAAGCATTTCATAGTTCTCTAAACTGTCCTGTTTCCATTTAAAATCAGGTTTAATATTAAGCTACATTTTGAGTATCACAATGCTAAGAGAAATGCCTCTACTGATATTTCTAATATCATAGAATCATAGAATCAGATGGGTTGGAAAGGACCTCTGAGATCATCAAGTCCAACTCTTGATCCAACACCACTGAGGTTACTAGACTATGGCACTAAGTGCCACGTCCAGCCTCATCTTGAAAACCTCCAGGGATGGAGAATCCACCACTTCCCTGGGCAGCCCATTCCAATGGCTGATTACTCTCTCTGTAAAGAATTTCTTTCTGATATCCAACCTAAACCTCCCCTGGCACAGCTTAAGGCCATGCCCTCTTGTCTTCCTGCTGGTTGCCTGAGAGAAGAGACCAACCCCCACCTGGCTACAACCTCCTTTCAGATAGTTGTAGAGAGTGATGAGGTCTCCCCTGAGCCTTCTCTTCTCCAGGCTAAACAACCCCAGGTCCTTCAGCCTCTCCTCATAGGACTTGTGCTCAAGTCCCTTCACCAGCCTCGTTGCTCTCCTCTGCACCTGCTCCAGCACCTCAATATCCTTCCTGAACTGAGGGGCCCAGAACTGGACACA